>OX421846.1:43165189-43704614 GCA_949127995.1 Suillia variegata | reverse complement strand
TTTGGGGCAGTCACTACTCAGACCCTACGATTTCTACAGGCTTAACCAAACTTATTTTATAATCCTACAGTGGTTATCATTTCGGAGGCCAAAGGAATCCTCGGAGAAATTCTTTGTTTAGATGCAATTCAAATTTTTAGGTTAGGCAACAAAAGATTGTTTGTTTGGTGGGCTCATACATGGACCCTACGACTTCTACAGAAAAGATAGATAACTTTTTAGGAGGTGCTTGTGGTGGTAATTATATTGTCTAAGGGAATTCCTGTAGAAAGTTTTTGTTCAGCCACAAAGTGAATCTATGGATGTCACTTTGCGGCTGAACAAAAACTTTCTACAGGAATTCCCTTAGACACTATAGACTACACCAAAAGTAGTTTCTAAAACACTAACCACCACATCTATGGGACCCGTAGGGTTCCCATAATCTGCGCCGCAAAGTTTCATCCATAGATTCACTTTGCGGCTGAACAAAAACTTTCTACAGGAATTCCCTTAGACAATATAATTACCATCACAAGCACCTCCTAAAAAGCTATCTATCTTTTCTGTAGAAGTCGTAGGGTCCATGTATGAGCCCACCAAACAAACAATTTTTTGTTGCCTAACCTAAAAATTTGAATTGCATCTAAACAAAGAATTTCTCCGAGGATTCCTTTGGCCTCCGAAATGATAACCACTGTTGGATTATAAAATAAGTTTGGTTAAGCCTGTAGAAATCGTAGGGTCTGAGTAGTGACTGCCCCAAAAAAATAATTTTGACCTTGGGTTTACTTGCAATCAAAAAAGATGATTCATACTTTATCTATACCAAATGGTAAAACAAACAATTTAGTATTGATTTGTGAATGTTTTTGTTAATAATATTGCTTAATTTTAACAAAATTCAATTTCAATCCAAAATACTTTTGTGGGATGTAATTCAATTTTGGCTCCGAAGGGGAAATCTATGGATGGATTCCACAAAAAATCTATGGATAACTTCACACACATAGAATCTTTCTGTCTGAAAAAGAAAGTCAATGATCAGTGACGAAAAAATATCGTTCACAATAGCCAATTGACATTTCGATGATAATGATGCCAGATGTCCATAAGGAGTATGCATTTTAGTTTTGTTCAATTTATAAATTTAAACAAAAATGTAATTGAACGAAAAGTCTCAATAAAAAAATGTAATTTAAAAATTTTGTTCAATTTCAAAATACAGTTACCATTTTTTTTAAAACCGATTCTGATTATCAAAATTCGTTGGCTTCACATTTATATAAATCCCACTTCTTTTAATTCGACATATTTGTTTATTTTGAATGAATTGATGAAATCAAAAGGGAAGTAAAGTTTTGCTCATGATTTGTGTAAAAGGCGAATTTTACGTTTTGTAATAGTTCACCATTGAACTCGGAGAATTGATGCGAATGAAATGTACAAAAATATAAGTAATCTGCTAAAAATTTAATAAACCATTTATTTGCAATATTTATTTTAAATTGTTTCGTTATGTTTATTTACTTTGGCTCAAAACGACTTTCAGCCGACCAAGAAAAATCTTCGGCTTTAGTTGACGCAGCCGACGAATTTTGGTAATTGGCCGCCGCTTAAATTTTCTGTCCGTCTTCTCTGAAAGTAAATAAACTCCCAATAAATAATTTTAATTTGTAATTCTGCAAAAAACGTTAATTTTGTTAGGTTCAAATAAGAAAAACTAAGTGCTAGAAGATAAGCAATAACTATGTCAAATCCATTTGGTGAACCGGACGATGACGCATCCACCGAAATACTCGAGGGCTTCTTATGTCCCATCTGTCGCGAAGATCTTAAATCATTGGAATTTCTTACGGAGCACTTTGAACGATCGCATGCAGAAGAACAGGACGCACTAAAATCCATCTTTAAGGATATCTTCATCAAGGCCAAAAATAAAATACGTCAAAATTTCGACGACTCATTCGATCTATCGCGAAGTTTGGAGAAAAATGTCAATCTTGGGGGTGGTGCTAATAATGGAAATTCAGGTGCTGCGACGGCGGCAATCTCAACGAGCAATGCGCACACACGCATGAACGTTTACAATTTCATGGATCGGCAGGAGGTAGGCGTATTGCACGATCATTTGGAATACTTTCAATCGGTACGAAATCCGCGTCTAGAGCGGTACGCTAGCGAAACAAACAAGTTGATTATACGGCTGCACAAGTTGCTCAAGGACATGCCGGCCGATCCGGTACTGCGTAAGCAGCATGAACGAAATGTAAGCGCTTAAAGAATTCTATTTCGATTAATTTTCTTGTTAATTTTGGTTTTCCTATTGGACAGATTGTGGCTTGGCTGGACGGCAGCTCGGTCAAGTTGTGTCCGAACTGTGCAAAGAGTTTTCACATAGCGCGACGTCAACATCATTGTAGGCTATGTGGTAGTATTATGTGTCAAGAGTGCTCGAAATTTTTGCCACTGGATACTGCATGTAAATAATACAAATTGTTTAAAACTAAATTTTATTTAAATGAATACTATATTTGCAGTGGATCTGGCCAGTCTTACCATGTCGCACAGCGAACCCATCAAACAACTGCAACGAACGACTACCGCAGCGACATCATCCTCCAATCTGCAACGGAGTGCCATACGTTCGTGCGATCACTGCCTCTGGCTGCTGGAGACTCGCCAGGAAATGAACGAATCACGCACCTGTCGCCCGCCCATTACACAAATTTACGCTGAAGTACAACAACTCCGCCGCGATGTTGTTCCCGATCTGGAGATGTATTCCAAAATCATTGCTAGTCTGTGGGCAGGTGAATCGATTTTTACTCTTGGCGATGCAAGTGCACTGCGTGGAAAGATTGGACAAGTCGCTGAGGCGATTGATGTGCGCAGTAAACGTATTATGGTGTTGCCAGCAGCCAATGGCGGCGGCGAAGTGGATCCCGTTAGTCGTGAAGCGTCACTAAAAAAGTCAATCCGTCTGTCATGCATACAGCTAATAAAGGAACGAATGTTGTCGTTGCCACCGCTACCCGCCGAGGACGAAATACGAAAAATACAGGAACGCAAACGCATGGAGGCAGAACAGCGCATAGAAACGGAACGACGACAGGCCATGGAGGCATACGAACGTTATGGCTTGGGTGCGTCATCTTCAACTTCGCGTGTCAACGACCGCATTCAACGCAGCGAAAGCTATGCGCAGGGGGTAAATGTTTTTATTTTTCTTTCTCTTTTATATTTACCATTTACTTTTTGGCCTTCAGTCGGATTTGCGCTCCATTGACAATTGGTCTGCTAACCAGGTGAGTGCTTCTGCTGCTAACGATGATCCACTAGTCGAACAGATCAACATCATAAAAGGCTATATTAAGCAGGCGCGTCAGGAAATGAATTTCGACGTGGTCGAGACGTTGGAAATAAATTTACGTGAACTACAACGTGAGTTTTATATGCGTCAAAGAGCTACATCCGCAACAATTCCTAATCCGGCAACACTTGAGGCGGGCGTCGATGACAAATGAAATAAAAATTTATCTCAAAACTGATTTGAGCGCCACTTTTATTATTTATTTAAACCGAAATGACAGCATTCCTTCGCTCTCATACTCGCTTCTTCTTATTTATTCTTAATTGAGGGACTTCGACTTTTAATTCGATTTATTTAGAATTTTAGAAAATGCATTCTACATTGTATATATTTAAAAAAAACATATTTATAAACTTAAATAATAGTGCTATACATTTATGAAATAATTGAATTATGCATTAAAAGAAAACAAACAATTAAATTGTGCATTTACATGTGATTTGTGCGTTTTGAAAGG
Organism: Suillia variegata; assembly: GCA_949127995.1. Classification (NCBI taxonomy): domain Eukaryota; kingdom Metazoa; phylum Arthropoda; class Insecta; order Diptera; family Heleomyzidae; genus Suillia; species Suillia variegata. The sequence continues at coordinate 43,700,805 of OX421846.1, read as the reverse complement.
ATTTCAAATGTAAGTTTTAGAAAAATTTTGCTTTTCTTATTATGTTGCGAAATAAATGCAATATTTCGTTGCACTTTCTGTTGGGACTGTTTGTTGCGCTGCTATTCGATAGCTATTTTGCGTCTAATAATTATTTGAATGCAGTTTTTTAGGCCTTCAGACCGTGAGCCTGCACCAGTGCCTTGACCTTCTCAACATAGGCATTGAGCGCATCCGCGTTGGTGGTGCCTTTGCGATTGTTCCAGGCCTCCCATTTGGCTTTGCCCTTAAAGTCCAAGAAACCGGGTTTATCTGCGTAAAAAGGTAAAAATATGTTAAGCATTCATTTTATGAAATTTTAATATACATATGTACAAAAGTAAACGTTTTATTATTTACTTAATCATTTTTGCATACAAAATTGCTAAAAATTTATCTTTGAAATTCTTTAAGTTTAAGAATGTTTGTATGATTTTTCACAAGAAATGTTTTTTTTTTTAACAAAAAATTGTTTTCACAATTAAGAATAAAATAATTTCAATGCAATTATTAAGTAATCAAATAAAGCGGTTGTACCTAATACTGATGTGAGTATAGATTAAAATAAAGTTTAAATTTTTTAAGGTGATAAAAAGGTCATAATACAGTTTATATGATTAACGATGTCTTATCTAATATGGCTTGTTTGGCACAAGAACGACATATCTCAAAACTGTTTATTTTTAAATTTATAATACAGAAATGTCGAGACTACCAACAGTAAAAAATGTGTTCCTACACTAGCAGGAAATCAAAAGATGTAAACTAAAGTATATAAAAATCATACACATTTAAAGTATATGCAACAGATACAGTATGAACTGTTGTGTATGGTTTACACGAATAATTGCACATTTTAAGTTATGAACTTCTTGAGGAATATATTTTAAAACAAATAAACCAATAAAATTGATAAACAATGCCCTTTCTCACCTGTATTGCAATCTCCAACGGTGGCCTGCTTGTACAAGCTGTACAATTCCAACAAATCGTTATCGGAAGGTGTTGCTGACAAGTTCTTGACATCTTCGGCGGCTTTGTTGAATTCCTAATTGATACAGAAACACAAAAACAAAAAAATAACACGTGAACAAGGGCAAAGTACAAAGTTTGTTAATTTATTTTGGGCGCCACGTCGGACTTTCTTGGTTTAAATTTTCAACAAAAAGTATAAATATTTTGCATTAAAATAATATTTACCTCTTGTGTGGCCATTTTTATTAAAATGATTTCTTAAGGTGTGTGTGTGTCAATGTTTTTCTAGAAATATTAAAAAGAGAAAAAATTATTTAAAAATATCTATACTACTGAATTTAAATTCGTCGTGCGTGCCACTCCTTTTTTGAATGATTTTCGTGTATTATTCGTGGTTTTGCTTTAAACAATTTGCTGCTTTTGTGGGAAGTTATAGTTATTATATATTCTATAACTTCGAGAGTTTTCTTTGAGCTGCTTACCTCTTGAAAGAATTTTTAATTGTGTGGAAATCGCCGGCTGGCCCAACGCAAATAAATTAATTACAATAAATAATGTATGTCAAATACTAAATGCACGAGCATAAGAGAGACAATATTCACACGAACTAGAAAGAAAGAGATAATATAGACCCTACACGAAAACAAAACACATAAGATTACGCTTTAGTAATATATTTTGATATAGCACCTAGGAAAGTGACGTCACAGTCGAAGACAAATCAGAATATTCCTTAATAAATTTTGTTTTTTGGTTTTTCAATTGTAATGTCCATAAGTAGGAAAGATAGTTATAAAAAGCTGTATGTAGAAATAGTCTGACATCATTTACCGATTTCTAAACATCCATTTTTGTATCAACGAACCTACTAACATGGGGGTGATTGGATAAGAACAACAGGAGATATCGGACAGACATTTTTGAGTTGCAGACGAAGCTTTTGAGTTTTGCATCGACGACTGCTAAAAAGTAACTTACGTGAAAACTTGCCAAACTCCTCCAAAGTTTTGAGGTCTGGCTCTCCTCCACATACCTTCCATAACAGATGATTAACTTAATGTTTACCCACCTCTATGTTTTAAAAAGTGACAACTCTATTAAAAGAAACAAACGGAACACTTAGGAAGAATAACTTTATATTCGTTGCTGTTTTTATCTTTATTTGAAAAAATCCAAAGAAAAATAAACACACACATGCGCAAAGAGATAGTAAATTTCACTAATGGTACGTGCAATAAAGAATCATTTAGTTGAATTTGAACCGAATACTTGACTTTTATTTTAGATGTATGAACTAATACAAAATAGCGATGAACGGGAAAATGCAACGGACACACAACAAAGTCCAGGCGCGGATTCAGTACGTGCTGACGACTTGCCCGAAGAACCGCAAGTTCAGGAAAATGCTTTTATAGAATTCGTAAAGAATTTATGTATGTAGAAGTTTATTTACCAATCGAATCGCCAAAAAAACATTGACTTTATTTGCAGGGATTCGAATAAAATATGCGGCTACCTTCATTTTAATAGATATGGGCGGTTATCAGGCTTTTGATAGAGTAGCGCAGTGGTGTGTACGTAATCCGCAGATTTCTATTTGCCTGCTGGCCGGAGGCTTGGTAATGGTTTTGCCTCTTTTGTTGCTCTTGGGTTTGGGTATTTCAACAGTTGTTTTTACATTTACCGGTTTTCTAGTCTTGGAAGGTTTGTTTCAACATGTCACAGTTTTTTTCTTTCGTTTTACCGTTATTTTCACCGTTTTTTTTTAGGTACTCTTTTGACTGTTGTATCCATGGTACTCTTTGGCTGCCTTGGTGCTTTGGCTGTTGTAATGATATTATTGGCAATTGTTGCTGTTACCGTATATTTTGGCTTTGCCCATATTTATGATTTGTATGGAGGCGTCGAACGACATCGAACGTCATTGATGCAGTTTATACAAAATGAAAGAGTAGTAGGAAGATTCTTAGGTGCATTTGGCAATGACAATATCGTTACGCATAATTCAGGCAACTCAAGTTCCAACACAAGCACGGAATTTATTGACGATATTCAGCCATCTTCCTAAGAAATTATGTTATAAAATTTAATTTAATTTAATTACAAATCACTCCAAAGTTCAAGACATTAAAAATGAAAATTTAATATTAGTAATTTCATTCTTAAAGTATTTGAGGTAGCAACCGGAGACGAAATCTGGATCGGCTAAGCCGCTCAACGTTGCAACAAGTAAAAAAAGACACTAAATATATTTAAAAGAGGTGGCAATAACTTAAATTTGATCGTTCAAAATATAAAGTATCGACTTGAAATAATTTTTCGCCGATACAAAAAAACCATTGGATTTTTCCGGTTTGTTGCCGTTGTAAATTTTCTTCTCTGGTACCAATTAGCGCAGTTTTAAAAAAATAACTCTAAATGCAACTCTACATTTACTTTTAAAGTACAACTTAAGAAATACAATGTCTGGCAACTATGTCTGTTCGCCATTAGTTTTCGTGTTTCGTTTTCGTCGGGTCTCGAAAAATTTGTCCAATTGAAATACATTTCTTGTGACAAAAAAGTGAACTAGAACAATTAAAAACTGCATAAAAGCATAGGCGACCCTTTACTTTATGGTAAGTAATTGAAGTTTAGTGCAAATTAACAATTTAAATATTCTTTCAAAGCGTTGAGAGTGTTGCGAAAAAATTTCTTTTGTACATTTCGTGTTCCAAATCGTCGTGTCGGGGGTGTGGTGAATGGTGAACAAGTCTCGCGTTCATTGTGTAGTTGTAGTGGATTGTGTGTATTTGTTTTCATCTTTTCATTTACTTTTGTTGTGTTCTTTCGTTGCGTTTTGCGTCGTTTTTCATCCAGCATATAATATAAAAGTTGCCACTGTTTAAAATTAACGTTAATATTTTTATTTATTTATAATATTTTACGGTGATAAAACAAGAAATCAAATGCAAAAAAAATATTAACTTGACAACTTTCCTGTAATAATTTTAATAAGTTGAATACTTTATAGGATGTGCTATGTAGGTTATTAGAAAAATAAAAAATGACATTTTAAAGATTCCATAATGACGCTCTATTAATGAAGCAAGAGTTGTTCACTAGATAAAAGTATCTTATATCTTCTATAGGACAAAATTAGCCGAATATAATTTATATTTTTATTATAGCAGCTTAAGTTATTTTTACTGCGAATTTAGATACAAGTTGGCTAAATACGCGGCTTAGAGCCGGTTTGAATGTTCATTGTGTGGCACTTCATTTGCTTACTTCCCGAAAACTTTTCTTACATGAAACCTTATATCGATCCAAACTTGAATGCCTCAACGTGTTACTTTGAAAGAAAAAGTTGTAATAGATTTTTGGTAAGCTGTAGTCTTGCATTACCTTGAATAAATTTACTTATTTTATGATTCGTCTAATTTTGCGACAAAATATACAAAATAGATTACTTTTGGTTATGTTAAGTTTAAAAACTGTAATTTCTTTGTAAAAGAATTATGAAATTATTCACAGTATTTACTCTTATGCCTTAGACGAACTGATTAGATTTTGTAAACAATCGGACCATGCCCACTCCCACTAGTGTAAGAAGTAGTCATATCTTAACACGATATTTTAAAACCCATTGAAGATATTGGATTGAAATTTAGATGGATACGAATTTATTAAGCTTTCGAAACAGTTGGAATTGGGTTAAAAATATGAGAGGGGTTAAAGTTTTATGTTTATATGCTCACAACACTATTACAGTGTGATTAACTTTTGATAGCAATGGAATCAATAATTTGTTGTTAATATTTTAATGTATACCCTTCTCAGTGGACTTTTATCCAAATCGAATGCAAGATTTATCCGTTCTTAAACATTGTAATCGTTAGATCTTGCAAAGAAATAAAATAACTGCGAAGTGTTTTTCGATGAAAGACGATATAAAAAAATATACTCACGTTTACTTTCTCTGCATTCAAAAGATGTGCTATGGCGCCCTTCATTGTATCCTTACCTATCCGCTTGTCTTTCTACTTTGGAGCGATAATGTTGAGTGGTGGCAGTGTTACCGTTGAAATGGCGTTGAAGCTGTAAATCTCATTATGTTGTGCAACTATGTAATTGCTCAGAGTTGCCATGTAGATTATAGCGATTTGTAATGTTTTTTTTTCTAAATAAACAAATCTAATCCAAACAAAAATATGAAGACTATATAAAAAATATTATTTTAAATATGATCGGAATTTTAAGATATATTTATTTTAACAAAATTCTCCAAAAGTGTCTCAATTTGAAATTTGTTAAATAATTGAATTACTGAATTTTGTGAATATTAAAAAAATAATAATGTTAATGTTTTCATTAAGCAATTTGTTTTTCTTAATTCTTGCTACTATTTCTTTTATTTTCTAATTACCAAAGCTGGTAACTCTGCTTGCCAGATTGTTCGTTGGGGTTTATGTCGTTTATACGATCCCAACCAACTTTACCATTTTACTTCTGTTGCCGCTTCCATGGCGTTAAATTTTGTGCTGTCTCGACTATTTAGTTTCAGCTTTTGACGTGTAATGGCTGCTTCTATAAATGGCTGCGTTTTTTTAAATCGGATCTAAATTAAATTAAAAAAAAACAATAAATTTGTTAATACACATAAGAAAATTTTCTAAAAAAAATATTAAAATTAAAAACAAGTTTGTACAAGGTATATATAAAAAAGTTAAACATTCAATTTAAACTAAACCTTTAGTGCCGCTCTTTAATGTCAACTTTGTCTTTTACCACACTCGTTTCCGATTTGTAAAACGGAAATATTTAACGAATGACTAATGATTTGTTTGAATTGTTTGTTTATTGTTTGTATTTCAATTTGGATACTGTCTGTATGTTTCTTTGTTGTGTTGTGTTGAGTGTGTGTTTTGGAAACAATACGTTCTTCTTAAATTGGTGGTGGAGAAGAATTTTTAACAACTTTTACCTATGATTGTGAAAATAAAACCAAAACATTAAAAATGTTTTAGAGAACCGTAAAACGTGAATATTGCATTTGAGCTAAAAAAAATTTTAATAATTAAACCTAGATGGAATCTTTAGTTTAGAGAACTACAAATTTAAAATTTTTTATTTTTTTATTTCAACACACATTAAACTTATTATTTCGTGTCTTGTGTACTCTTCTTAATTTGGTGCGGAGTCTTTTGACACATTTCAAGAAAATTCTGCATTCTTTTTAAATCAAGTTTATTTTACTCGCTTCCGTGCCGTCGTAGTTGTCGTTTTAGTCGTTCTTCTCTGTAATTTTCTTGAGGATGTTTGTTTTTTCTGTTTCGCCTCCGCCACTTTTAAATAATTGAAAACCGTCGCAGTGCAGCTTGTCGTCCGTCGCAGGCTTTGTTGCGATAATTTGGGTGTTATTAATGAGAGGGTTTTTTTTTTTCTGCGCTTTATAACAAACGGAAAATTTAATGAGTTTTATCCGCCTTTGTAATTTAAATCTTTTGGTATTGTAATTTAATATTGTATAATTATTTTTTAAACATGCTCTTTCTATTTGATTGCAGGTGTGGTGTATAACGCCTAAATCACCAAGATGAGTTACATGCCAGCACAAAATCGTACGAGTAAGTATAACATTTAATATTTTCTTAACAAAAAAATGCAGAGTTAGCGTTTTTATAAATAAGTAAGTTATTAAAGCTTTAAACGTGGTAAAAAAATAGACAAATTATCATTTTTATTATGTTATGTGTTGTTTATGTTTAATACATATACATCATATATTTACTTTTTTTTAATAAATTAAAATATTAAAATATTAATAAAAAAAGCAAAAATAATGTATTAGGGTAGCAACAGGATTTGAGACATGAACTTCTTTCAAAACAACATAAAAATCACAAAATTATTATTTATAATCGCAAATAGTAAATTAAATTTGTTAACTGCCTATTCTAAGTTTTTTGTTTATCGATTTAAACAATTTCCATTTTTAAAGTAGTAAAAGGTACTTTAGAACTTAAGTTTTGAAATGTTTTCGTAGTTTCTTTAAAATTTTCCAATTGCATTCAAATTTGTAAAAAAAAAAATGGAAATGGAAGCACATTTCCTTAAAACCCATTGCACTGTAAATTTCTTTCAAATGCAAATTTTTTCTCGCAATCATTTTTAGTACGCCTGATTGCATATTTTAACTTTCAACAATTTTTTTGTTTGGTGCGCTTCTATCCCACCAACATTTGAATCAATTACAAAGGAGGCAGAACCAAACCAAACCAAAAAAATTGCTGTGAAGTGCTTGCATTAGGCCAGCAGCAATGAGCGGTTGCAAACAGCAGCAACTGCAAAAAAAAACAAGGGAAAAAAGAAATACGGTTTCAATAGTATTGAGCCATTGCCGCCGCGCACTGTTTCCAGTAGTCCATCACAAAGGCAGGCTGAGTGGGGGCCCACCATTTACCATCACCATACCATCACCGACCATTGCCACCACTCGAGAGCTGCGCCGCTATTGCTACTGCTACTCATACTCATCCAAGCGCCTGTTTCTCTTTGCCGACTTTGGCATTTCAATTTTCACATTTCCGTCGAGTGGATGGATTCGATGCGAAGTACTGCAATATTCTGTTCGTCAGAAAGGTGGACGAAAAGAATGCGGTGGCGGAGGTGCTCAAACTTAGAACGCGCGTGCAGCAACAGAAAAATGTAAAAACTGCTTTAGCTGCACAGCGTGGCGTATGAGCACAGCTCTCGAATAAAAAAATTTACGAGAAAAAAAGAAAAATAATGCGAAAGCAGTTGCAGGCAGGCAGGCAGGCGCAATATGTGTGCCAACTTTAATGGGCTCTCGGCCCAACCCAACTCGACGCAGCATAGTCACTCAATTCACACCACAAAGGCTAAAAGGAGCGGCGGGTGGCTGCTACATATGCCGACGCTTTTTTTTCCATTACGCATAAAATCCGTTCTGATTTTTTATATAATTTTTTTCTTGCTGCCACTTCATTTGCATTTGGCATTCTAGCCGAAGCCCGGTAGTCTGTAGTAGGTTTTATGTTTGTACCTCTTTGACGACGCGCAACTTCAAGAGACGTCGAGTATGTATGCATATGTGGGTTGGTCTTTTTATTTGATCCTGGATGCGTAAGGCATTGCGATTTGCGATTACAAGTTTGAAATTCTGCTGTTGTTGTGATTAGGCCAAGGTACGCTATTTTTTAATTAATGGAACTGCAATAAAAGAAAAAAAAAATTTTCTTAACTTTAAGACCTGAGTTAAATAATAATGAAAGAATTTGTATATCTTTCTATTAGAAGTGTGCGTTGTTTTTTATTCGATTTATTCTAAAGATTATTATCGTCTAAAAAGCAGTTATGGTAGTTTTGTTTTTAAGACTGGTCTCTTAAACTTTCAAGATACCGGAAATAATATTTAAACCAAAAATAACTGTTTCCATATCTATATTTTATAATACTACTCGTATTATGTTTATTTATTTTGAATTATTTTTTCGTTGTTCGAATTCGTTTCTGTTCGAATAGTATATCTTGAAAGTGAGCGCTTAAGGATCGTTAAAACATTTTCTCGTCGACTTGAGTACAATCGGTTTGCTCCCTCCATGTAGGAACAAATTTACTTTCAAATATCTGCGTATTTTGTCCATTTCAAGTGAACGAACACTTTGCAGTTTCTTATTCCACATGTTGACTTTCTGTTTGTGCTTACAATGACTGCACTCAGTTCCTTCGCTATGCTAAGTCGTCGTCCTTTTTTTCGTTTTTAGAACAGCATGACGCCTTTTTAACTTTATTTACTTTTGCGCTTTTGCTGTTCTTGAAGCGCAGTCAGTCAGTCCTTAAAGTGCTTGTTTTTGCTGTTGTAAAATTTTGCAAAAGTGCCAAGCAACTGTTGACAAAAATTATAAAGAAAAAAGAAATAGAGAGAGAAAATGCTTTAAAAGATTGATTTTAAGCATATACAAAATATATCCTTAGATCAGCGGAAAATAAGTGACTTGCTTGCATATTAAAAAACATTTTTTTTTGTAATGTGTGCTTGTTGGACATTTTTTCATTGTAAACAAAAAAATAAGGACTTGTCGTCATTTTGCGCCTCGTTTTTGTTGTTCTTCATTTAGATCGAGTCCTCCCTCATGCATGGCGACTGACTGATTGCACGAACTACCCTTTCTTTTTGCCAGCATTTTTTCACGTCCTCGTCTGTCATAGACATAACGCCGCGGTGCTGCCACCACTTTTGGCTGCCACATGCAACACCAAACGTGCCTGCCTGCCTGTCGTGCCCTCCCTGGCTTCGTGCCATGTCAGGCTGTGTGGCACTTGCTGCCGTCGCCACTGCTGCTGATGCTCGACTTTGTTGTTGTAAATGTAGTTACTCGAGTCCTTTTTCCTTTTTGTTTGCATTTCTTCTCCGCTTCTCTTGTCATGCACCATCATAATAATTCCGATGGCCTGCGGCGTTTCAATTCATTTCACTTGTTATTTTTTATATTCTTATATTTTTTTATCCCGCCATTATTGTGCATACTTCGTTTCCTTTTTCATTTCAAATTAACGCTTTGCTTTGGTGTATTTTCTTTTTGTGTTTTTACCATCTCATTTTGTATGTTTTCTTTTTAAATGCTTTTAAAAAAAAGAGGGTAACTCTTTTTTTTAATTTAACTTTAAAAGCGCAGTTTATAATTTAAAAGTTAAAGTTTGTGATATTCGATTTTAAGTTAAGATAAAATGTGTTTAACCTACCTCGTCCCCATCCCACTAACAGCACAATCATCATCGGTGATTGCGGACAACTTCTTCAATTCTATCATTTCGATGCGCACAAATATCTTCATTTCGTTGCCGTAAAATTGGATTGCGTCTGAGCGCTGCTGCAATTACTTTAATGCATTTTCTTTCAGTCAGTTCGAAGACCGTCGAAGTAATCCATTAAATTTAAATCGTTTGTGGTTGTACAAATGAGTGATGCCTCTGTTTTTTTATTCGTTTTGGTTTTGAAAGCGATTGCTTGTAAACAAAAAGTTAGACTTTCAATCGAGCTTTAAATGTACTGTTTTATTGCTCTTAGATGCAATTTATGAAGAAGAATAATAATTATAAAAAAAAGTGTTACTCACTTTCTTGAAAAATATTTACATATATACTTCAACCTTTGCCCTTGTACAATTTCAGTGTCTCATAACAACCAATACAATCCACCCGACCTACCGCCGATGGTCTCGTCTAAGGAGCAAACGCTAATGTGGCAGCAGAACTCCTATTTAGGCGATTCTGGCATCCATTCGGGCGCAGTTACCCAAGTCCCGTCGCTTTCCGGCAAGGAGGATGAAGAAATGGACGGTGATCCGCTAATGTTCGACCTAGACACCGGGTTTCCGCAGAATTTCACGCAAGATCAAGTCGACGACATGAATCAACAGTTAAGTCAAACACGCTCGCAGCGTGTACGCGCCGCCATGTTTCCCGAAACATTGGAGGAGGGCATCGAAATACCGTCGACACAGTTTGATCCACAGCAGCCGACCGCTGTGCAACGTCTTTCAGAGCCATCGCAAATGCTAAAGCATGCCGTTGTTAATTTAATCAATTATCAAGATGATGCTGAACTGGCGACACGCGCCATACCCGAGTTGATTAAGCTTTTAAACGACGAGGATCAAGTTGTGGTCTCGCAGGCCGCCATGATGGTTCATCAACTATCAAAGAAAGAGGCTTCACGTCATGCCATCATGAATAGTCCGCAAATGATTGCGGCACTCGTGCGGGCCATTTCCAATAGCAACGATTTGGAGAGCACCAAGGCTGCAGTTGGTACGTTGCACAATTTGTCGCACCATCGTCAGGGTCTGTTGGCCATTTTTAAGAGCGGCGGCATACCGGCTTTGGTAAAATTACTGTCGTCACCTGTCGAGAGTGTGCTTTTCTACGCTATTACGACACTGCACAACTTATTGTTGCATCAGGATGGGTCCAAAATGGCCGTGCGTCTGGCCGGTGGCCTGCAAAAGATGGTCACACTATTGCAGCGCAATAATGTCAAGTTTTTGGCTATTGTCACCGATTGTTTGCAGATTCTCGCCTATGGGAATCAAGAGAGTAAGCTAATAATTCTTGCCTCCGGTGGCCCGAATGAGTTGGTGCGCATCATGCGCTCTTACGATTACGAGAAGTTATTGTGGACCACTTCGCGTGTGCTTAAAGTTTTGTCGGTATGCTCTAGCAATAAACCGGCCATTGTTGATGCTGGTGGCATGCAGGCATTGGCCATGCATTTGGGTAATCCATCGCCACGTCTTGTGCAAAATTGTCTCTGGACGTTGCGTAATCTTTCCGATGCCGCCACAAAGGTGGAGGGTCTCGAGGCACTGTTGCAATCTTTGGTACAGGTGCTCGCCTCCACCGATGTCAATGTGGTGACTTGTGCTGCCGGCATACTATCCAATTTGACTTGCAATAACCAACGCAATAAGGCTACTGTTTGCCAAGTGGGGGGCGTCGATGCTTTGGTACGCACTATTATCAATGCTGGTGATCGTGAGGAGATTACTGAACCTGCTGTTTGCGCCTTGCGTCATCTGACGTCGCGTCATGTCGATTCGGAGATGGCTCAGAATGCGGTACGCTTGAATTATGGTCTCTCGGTGATTGTGAAGTTGTTGCATCCACCATCGCGTTGGCCTCTCATTAAGGCTGTCATTGGGTTGATTCGCAATTTGGCCTTGTGTCCGGCCAATCATGCGCCGTTGCGGGAGCACGGCGCAATCCACCATTTGGTGCGCCTCTTAATGCGCGCCTTCCAAGACACTGAACGGGTAAGCTGAACCAAAAAAAAAGTTAATGTTTTCGTTATGATAAAAGTATATATATATTTTTTAGCAACGTTCATCTGTGGCAACCACTGCCTCCCAACAGCCAACGGCCTATGCCGATGGCGTTCGAATGGAAGAAATTGTTGAGGGCACTGTCGGTGCTCTGCACATATTAGCGCGAGAATCTCATAATCGCGCTCTGATTCGCCAACAATCGGTTATTCCGATATTTGTGCGTTTACTCTACAATGAAATCGAAAATATTCAGGTGACTTTTGAAAAACACAAATTTACTCTTAACTGGATTTAATTCAAAAACTATTAACAGCGCGTTGCTGCCGGTGTACTTTGTGAGTTGGCCACGGATAAGGAAGGTGCCGAAATAATCGAACAGGAGGGCGCAACTGGGCCGCTTACCGATTTATTGCACTCGCGCAATGAAGGCGTCGCTACTTATGCTGCAGCTGTGCTCTTCCGCATGAGCGAAGACAAACCACAGGACTATAAGAAGCGGCTCTCGATCGAATTGACTAACTCGCTGTTGCGCGAAGACAACAATATTTGGGGCAATGCCGATTTGGGTATGGGCCCAGATTTACAGGTGCGTTTTTAAAGTATAGATGAATGTTTATTTTCTTTTATGTTTTTTTTTGCTAATTGGTAAACAAAATTAATAGTTTATATGCATAAATATAGCTTTCTGTGCCAGCTAAAGGCAGCGTACTTGTTAGGTCGTATTTGTATATATTGTAAACGCCTTTTTTATACTCCGTTGTTTTGTGTAAATGTGACGTTCATTTAGTTAGCTTTTTTCTTTATTTCATGATTGTGATTATCAGATGCTAGTGTAAATAAACTATGCGGTAGCTCTTTATGCATTATTTTTGTTTATGTTGTGATTTGATTTTATCTTGAGTTTTTTTTTGTGTTATAGCTTTAGTTCTGTTTTATTTATATATCTGAACAACGGAATGCAAGGTTTATGGTAAATTCACACATAAACAGATTAGATAAGGATTAATTGAATATTTTATAAACTTTATATAGATAGTAAACGCATTTTCTCTTGTCTATCTTTACAAAGATTATATCAAGCGGTTAGTGGTTTATGCTGTAAAGGATCAGATAATTCGACAATTATTTTCGAAACATTAAATTTGATAAAATTTAAGCTAGTTTAGAGGTAATAACATTATTTTTAACTTTAGGGTTGAGTGTTTGGTTAAACTTTTCGGATTTTGATTCGAAATTTTAAACCATTTGTTAAATAATAATTTATTTGTCTTATACAAAAAGTTTAATCGAAATTATTTTAAATATCTTTAGGTATAATCAATTACAACTTTTAGAACTAAAATTGAAGCTTAATATTTCTCATTGTTTTGATATTGAATTAAATTTTTAAAATTGTATATTGAATATAAACTGTTTTGGTTTGAAATGGGTCTCTTTGGGCGTAAGTTACAACTGTCGTATTTAAAATAAGTTTACGCCTGTTGTACGAATTTCGAAATTTAAGCATCAAATCACTACAATACGACATACAAGATTTTTTATATCCTTCGACAATACAATAATATATTAATTTTGCAAATACTTTTCGCACAAACTTATTTTACACTATTGTTGTTTTTTTTTTGTTATATTTAAACACAGTTTTATTTTGCAATGTTTTATTACACTTTTATTTCACTTTTTAGTTTTTTTATGTGTATTAACTTATATTTTTTTACTGTTTTTTCTTTTTATTTATTTTTCGTTGTAACCACAAAAACAACAACAAAACGTTTATTGCAATTCAAAATATTTACCACAATCGACACCATGATCACCTGCAACACCAACAATCGACAAAAAACAAAATTAAAACTCACCGAACTCTGCTGAAAAAAAACCAAATAAAAAAATATAATCAAATATATGTGCTATGTAACCAAATGCTGCGCAATTCCAACGCCAACATAACCAACCACCAAACCCTCCTTCGTTCCTTTCCTGCAATTGTTCCTTTAACATGTTTGTGTCCTAACAACACTTTTTGCAATTTTTGATAACGCAGGATATGCTTGGACCAGAACAAGCATATGAGGGCCTCTACGCGCAAGGCCCACCGAGCGTACACAGCTCACACGGCGGTCGAGCATTCCAACAAGGTATGTATGAAGCGTTCCCAGCAGCTACTTTTTGTGGTTTGTTTCTACTTTTCTTTCTTTCGTTAAGTTCCCAATTAAAAATTCAACCATTAATTGATACGACAGCAGCATGTAGAATAAAAAACAAAATCAAACAAAAGAATTCATTAACAAAATCGTTAAAAACGTGATCGAACGTGTTTGCAGTTGCCATTTTTCCCATTTTTGCCTTCCCCCTACTCTTTTGCCCGCCCCACCGCCCTGATTCACTATAACTCAAGCCCAGTCACCCACCACCCCTAAAAGTAATTAAATATTTTTAATCCAAAGTAGTATTTAAATTAAATATAAGTCAAACCATGTTTCATCGTTTAAAGGGAAACATTTTGCTGTACAGACGAAGCAGAATATTTCCCCTATCCACCACCAAGTTAAGAGCACAAATCAATAAAGAAAAGCGAAATATATAAATGAAATGTGAAAATTGTTAAATATATATAATTTTCTTGTGTTTACAGAAAAAAAAAACAATATATATTGAAACAATTTCCATTAAGATTTATTTAAGTTTTGTTATCAGGTTTAGTACTAATCCATTTGTCACCCATCCATAACACCGCCACAAGTTACCAAGTTCACCACCTTTATTATTTTCTTAAAAGTACGATAGTTTATTTAAAAATTTTATTTTGTAAATCGATATAATGTGGTTTTGTAAATTTAAAGTAGAGCTTTTTCAATCAAAAAGAAAAATGCTTTACGTTCGATTTCAGAAAGCAAAAGAATCCCAGACGAATAATAAAGTTGATATTTAAATATACAGACAGAATGCAAAAGTTTAACTATGTACAAATATTGTTTGTTACTATTTCTAATTTAAGTTAATTTTTTCTAAATTCTCAATAATTTTTTTTTTTGCATTTTAAACGTATAAACAAATTAACAAACTTTCGATCATTACATCGCATCGTGATATTTCTCAAGGACTGTTCAATTTGAATCTGAATTCAAATAATGCAGATTAAATAAATTTAATTGAAAAACCAATTAAAAGCGTTGGTGTCATTGCTACAATCTCATATTTAAATTATTACATAATTAACATTTCGAAACCACAACATATCAAAAAATACAAACTCATTTAAAATGAAAATCTTGTTTTTCCCTAACCAAGTGTTTTTATTTAAATGATTAATTTGCTTAAAGTTTTTCATTTTGTACATATTTTACTTCATCATCATTTGAATAGGGCTTGATGCCGCCGATTAACAATGTAGTTTAGTCTAGACCATTTCAAACACTGTCACGTTCATTAGACCAAACCAGAACACCCAAACAAAAAAAATTGGAATAGTTTTTTGTAACCCACTCACTATAATAATACTCTGACCTAAAGATAATCCAACAAATGATATAAGTATTCTTTATTTTTTCTCTCTACCTGCTCGCTCGGATTTCTTATGTACTTTATTTCTTAATGACCTAATAAAAATAACCGAATCGAAACTACTCCAGCTAAGCCAGCCTAACATATATCATCACTAAGACATAACTTATCCTCCGAACTTTAAACATTTCGTACGAAAAAAAAAACTTTTTTAAATATGCAAACAGCAGATCAACATGCAGTAGTCGAAAAAACAGCTTAAAACCAAATTTGAAAAGTAGCCGTTTTTTTTTAGAAAGTAAGAGTTGCAATTTTCACAGTATTATAACTAGCGTTTAAAAAATAAAACAAGCTTCATAGAAAATGCTTACAAAATAAAATCACGCAAATTTCAGCGATACGACGCTTACTCTTCAAGCACTTTATGCAAAAATAGGTGATTCAATTTATACTCTTTTTTTTTTCTTTCAATAATTTTAGCAAAACATTTTATTTTTATAATTTCTTTTTATAAAAATTGTTTTTTTTAAGCATATCAATTTTGGTTTTTATTCTTATATATTGTACATCCATATTTAATAACTTGTGTTGTTTTTTTTCTCTTGATACTGTAGTAAATTTGTTTCATGAACTGAAATTCACAATTTGCATGACGTTTTAAAAGTAAACGTTTGCATTTTATTAAACTTTTTAATTTACGAACTGATTTTGTTTGATGATCTACATTTACACAATTTTTTAATTGATATGGGAAAGCAAATACATAGCAAGGGGCCTAGCAATGGAAGTATCTCTGACTGTGGTCATATTAGAGAATCAAGAATAATTAACAAACATTTCAAATCTATACGAATTTTGAAATCGAGTTGTGCTGAACTTTTTAACTTGCCAGACCCTTTGAACGATCTTTGGTATGAGAAATTGATTGTCTACAATTTTTTTTAGATATTTTTTATTAAAAAAGTTATTTATTCTTTTCGCTTTCTTTATTTATCTGAGATCACAAATCTGTTTACTTTGATTTTAATGCATGGCATTAGTTTTTTTTTGTATAAACGTAATGAAATATTCTATATTTTGTTTATGCATGAGTTCAAGTTTGAAATTGAAACAATAGCATTAATAATTGAATAACTTCAAGTATATATACGTATATAGTATATAAAACATCTGTAAATATTAAAAATCGAAATTGACAGACAAAATAATAACATTGCTTTTCTATTCCAATTCACTAAAGATATGCAACACTTCGTTTCCGCAGGATATGATACTTTACCAATAGATTCGATGCAAGGTTTGGAAATCAGCAGCCCAGTAGGAGTGGGCGGCGTCGGCGGCGGAGGTGTACCACCGAGCGGTGCGCCAACATCTCCCTATTCCATGGATATGGATGTGGGTGAAATCGATGCAGGCGCTCTGAACTTTGATTTAGATGCGATGCCGACACCACCAAATGACAACAACAATTTAGCCGCGTGGTATGACACCGATTGTTAGAAAATCGAAAAAAAAAGAAAATAATATTAATAAAAATGACAAAAGATGTTGACATCATCATATTAAAAAAAACATTAAGAACGAAAGAAAAATGAACGTCTTCGAAGCTGCCGCAGCTGCTGATTCAAAAAACAAACGCCCTTTACCCCTTCACACATACACATACGTATATGCTGCATACATGCATAAGTAAAATTATAAATTAAAAAAAGTAATAAAAGGAACATTTATATAATTATGACTATTATATTGAAAAAATTATGATTTTAAAAACACATAAATATAATCATTAGTTTTAACTCGAAATTGCATTGTTATTTTTACGTTTTTTCCACTTATTTAATTTATACCATCATATTCTACTCACAATTAAAAAAGTACATTAAAACTTTGTAGTTTAAGAGACACCAAAATGGATGAAATTGCTTTTAAGTCATTCAAATAATTTCCGCATAATTTAGAGAGAAAAAAGGAAAAGAAAAGATTTTCAAAAAAGACAAGATAAGACAAGCCAAGCCAAGCTGCTTCACATTTAAATGTTACAATATACGAATACAATTACAAACAAAAACATGAAAAAATATTTTACAAAATAAAATCATTAAAAGCTACAATAGTAAATGTTAAAATCCCATAATTCAAAACAAAACAAAAAAAAAAAAAATATGTCTATCAAAGCGTTTTTAAACTACTTGCTAAATGATTCAAATACACAAACTTTCAAACATATAAACTTACATATTTCGAAATTAATAAAAATAATTCAAAAACAAAACCAAATAAATAAACATGTTTTCAAAAAAAAAAAGAAAGAAGTTTTTTAGTTTTGGGTTTTAACTAAAAATTCCGGAATAGGGAACTTTGAATTTGTTCACAGATAGCAACAATTCATTCGCTTTGAAAGAGTGTTTTTTTTCGAAACTTTTCATCAGGAAGGCAGAAAAGGATATGAAATAATTTCTAAGCTGAATTTGCTTATAGAAAAATTAAATAGACTACACAATTTAAATTTAAATCTTTCTTTTTTAAAATCTTAAAGTAACTTAAAAAAACTAATTTAGAGGTGGGCTGGGGAGGTTAGACAAAATAGGCGATACATTCTAAACAAAAGTATATTTATAAAAAAAACGTGGATAAGACTTTGAAAATGAGAAATACATTTTTTTAAACGACCAAAAATATGCAAATCCACTTTATATATTATTATTAATTTAAAAAGTTTAATATAACATTTAAAGCAATGGAGAACTTTTCTTATTATTTATCAAGACATCTTTTATACTTAATTTAAATCCATTTGTGAATAATAGTTCAGATTTAAACAATATGGGATGCGGAAAAACTTTAGTTTATTAAAATATTCTGAGGGCATTTTCTAATAGCAGATAAAGATAACTTTCCTCTTCGAATACTCATTTCCATTTTCACATTGAGAACTCGTTTTCCTACACAAAATTAACGCCTCTCACTGACGCGTCTCGTTAACGAGAAGACATTGCACAAAAAATATAAATTCTGTACAAAACTACATAAAACGAATTGCTTTTGCCTGACTGCCTGCCAAGCGTGAGCCGCATAAGGTCAAAGAAAAATAAGCCGTAAAAAACCGAAGAAATCATTTTACCCACAAAAAGAAGCAAAAATAAAAAGCAACAACAAAACAAACACGGAGACGTTCGAGTAAAAGGTACAAATAATGCAGTCGGACGACAAGTTTCGAAGCGGCAAACAAGACAGGCAGTGCAGTTAGTTTAGTCAGGCAGGCAGGCAGGCAGGCAGGCAGGCGAGAAAGGCATAATAAGACCAGCACCAGCAGTGCAGCATATTTAAGCATAACCAAAATACCAACTCTAAACGATGAAAAAGATAAAAACAAGAAGGAGAGACCCTTGAGGTGGCGGGTGTATAGAATGTACAATGAAAACAAAATATGTAACTTAAACAGCTACGAGCTACGAATACAAACGCGAGCGCAAATGTGTGTTGAGAGCATATGTCTGCTTTGTCTCTTCAGCTTCGTGTAAGTGATTTTTTGCCTGTGGTGCTGGCCTCTTTTCATATCCACATTGGCATATTGGTATGGTACGCGATGTATCTTGTATCTATAATGCCAACGTTCAAAAATGGCGTTGGAGTTGTAAATCCCATTATGTTGAGCAACAACTAAATTTGACAGAGTTGCCATGTTTTGGTGTCTCTTAAGGAATGTTACCATAGTCCAAAAGGTGGTAATAGTAATAAAGAATTTGTACTTTTAGAGATTTGCGTTTTGATTGGCCGAGGCTACACAGACACGTCTTCTAGAACCCTAAACGTAAAGCTACTAAGAATTGTAAACGAGTTTTTTCGAGAGCGCAAAACAGGAATACAGGATATGATCCAGGGTTTCACTTCCATTGTCCTCCTAACAATTTCATTTGGCGTTAATCTTCAATTGAAATATTCATGAATCGATCATATATAAACAATGTTATAACTGGACAATCAACCGGTATTTCATTTTGGAACAAGTTCTTTTTGAGAATCTAATTGTAATGAATTTTTAAAAAAATATTAGAGCTACTAAAGTTTTATGATCAATTTTATGCTTGCCATTTGGCAGCTCTACACGAATTGACTGTTGACTGGTTGGCTCTGGTTCTGGTGGATTATTTCGTTCACATCGTCTCCAACTCTTCCACATTTTAGTTTCGTTTTGGCATTCGACGTGTAGTGACTGTTTCTCTAAACGGCTTGCGGTCTCGGTTTTTAAATCGAATTCTCTCCTTTAAATAAGAAAAAAGAAGTGTATAATCGTGGAATAAACGCAGACAAACATTTGGAAAACAAAACAAAAACTTTATTAACTAATTTTAAACAAGGTAAATGCATCTTTGAGTGCAAATGTGTTCTGTGTTTATCGTCGTAAGGTGAACCTAATTAAAAATGGTTAAATACACACAGCGCCGTTCATTGCTCTCACATACTTTTCTCTTTCTCTATTCGTATTCCACTCGAGCGCTAAAGAGAAAGAGAGAAGAAATCTTTATGGCGCTGCTCACACGCCCGCTCCAGAATTAAACGAAAACGGAAATTATTTGTTTATTTATTGTTTGCTGATTAATTTGGGAATTGTTTGTCCTATGGCTCTGTTTTCGAAACAACTTTTATTTCTTGATGTGATGTGATGTGCGCCAAGCGAATGAAACAGTGAAAACAAATGAATGCAATTAAGAAAAATTTGCTATGGAAAGAAAGCTCCATGATAAAGCTTATATCAAAATATGTCATAAACCTGAAGATGATTGAGAATCTGAGTACTTTATTATTAAAATAAAATTGGTTGTGTAATTATTATACGTAAGGATTTAGGAATCATGAGAAAAGAAAAATTAAAACCTACGCTTTATCACCGATCTCTCAGAGAGTCGTCAAATGACGCATTGAGAATGTCGGAGTCTATTTTTGTTGTTAGTGTTTTTTTTTCTATAGCTGATTCTCCATACGATCTTTATGAGTTAGGATGTTTTTTTGTTTGTTTTTGGGTTCTTTAAGTATGTCTGCCGTTTTGGTTTTGTTTACGCTGCATGTTTCTTTTTCAATAATTTTTTTATGTTCTTTGCATTATTCGTCTTTCTTTCTTAACACGAACAGTAAGATCAGAGTTTTTTTTGTTTTGTCTTCCTGTTTAATCCGTGACTGATTTTTATAATCCATGAAATTCAGGGAACATCTTTTTGCTGAAAGATGTTGTCTGACTTGTTAGGAGGGTTATGCTAGAGTCAGTGTATATGTATATGTATGTACACATGTATTCAAACGAGTGATTTTGAAATAAACCATTTCTAAAATGATAAAATTGCATTGAACAAAACAGAATATCAAATAAAAGGTTCAAGTATTTTTTATAATATTTATTTACACTTCAGAAGTGCCACAACTTAAATTGTGTAATTTGTATTAACAATAATCATAAGACGCTAGTGGTAAATGGTAAACCTTTAATGATATAGTTAATTCTTTTGGTTAAATTAAAATAAAGTTATTTCTGTTTAGATATTTGAGGGAGATGTATTGTTTTGTAGAAAAATGTTGTTTTAAAGAAATATTTACAGGTTTTTTCATGAAAAAGTCACAACCAAAAAATATTAAATTTTTTACTTAATATGTAAAATAAACTTTTATACCTCACCAATCGATATTCTATAAGCATTTTCTTCTTGATGATTCGCATTTTATAAAAATTGTTTCATGAGCTTAGGAAAAGTTGGTTTTTGCGTTAATGAATATAAAAATATGTTTATAATTCTCAGTGAAGATTCCTATAAAAAGAAATAAAAGTATTAATGGTTTCAGTAGTGAATAATTCTCAAGAGAAATTTAATTGCAATAAGAAATTACCTTCTTTCGTATTTGACAGGTGTGGTGTATAACGCCTAAAACACCAAGATGAGTTACATACCAGCTCAAAATCGTACAAGTAAGTATCATAAAATGTTTTTCTTTATATTTAAGAAGAGACAAATTTAATATAAATATTTAACAATTTTAGTGTCGCATAACAATCAATACAATCCTCCTGACCTACCACCAATGGTCTCGTCAAAAGAACAAACTCTAATGTGGCAACAGAACTCGTATTTGGGCGACTCCGGCATCCACTCGGGTGCAGTCACCCAAGTGCCATCGCTTTCAGGCAAAGAAGATGAGGACATGGACGGTAGTGCTCCGCTTATGTTCGACTTGGATACCGGCTTCCCTCAGCAGAACTTTACGCAAGAGCACGCAGTTCACAATTTGAATCAACAACTGAGTCAGCCACCGTCTCAGCTAAACCTATTTTCCGAAACACCGGAGGAGGGCATTGAAATGCCTTCGGACGCACAATTCGATCCACAACAAGCGAACGATGTGGAGCGTCTCGTGTCGGAGCCATCGCAAATGTTAAAAAATGCCGTCGACAACTTGATGAACTACCATCAGGATGATGCCGAGGTTGCAACGTATGCCATACCCGAGCTCAGTCAATTGCTTAACGACGAAGATCAAGTTGTGGTCTCGAAGGCTGCCATGATGGTTCACCAGCTATCGAAAAAGGAGAATTCACGTCGCGCCATCATAAACAGTCCGCAAATGATTGCGGCGCTTGTGCACGCTATTTCAAATAGCAATGATTTAGAGACCACCAAAGCCGCCGTAGGCACTTTGCATAACTTGTCGCTTCATAGTCAAGGTCTGTTGGCCATTTTTAAGAGTGGTGGCATACCGGCTTTGGTCAAGTTATTGTCGTCTCCTGTCGAGAGTGTGCTTTTCTACGCCATTACGACACTCCATAATTTATTGTTGGCTCAGGATGGCTCCAAAATGGCAGTGCGTCTGGCCGGCGGCCTTCAGAAGTTGGTCACACTGTTGCAGCGCAACAATGTCAAGTTTTTGGCCATCGTTACCGATTGTTTGCACATCCTTGCTTACGCCAATCAGGAGAGCAAATTAATTTTACTAGCCTCCGGTGGCCCAAATGAGTTGGTGCGTATTATGCGCTCCTATGACTATGAGAAGCTGTTGTGGACTACTGCCCGAGTTCTTAAGGTATTGTCGGTGTGCTCCAGCAATAAGCCGGCCATTGTAAATGCTGGTGGAATGCAGGCATTGGCAATGCATTTGAGCAGTCCGTCACCACGTCTGGTGCAACATTGTCTCTGGACGTTGCGAAATCTTTCCGATGCCGCCACAAAGATTGAGGGTCTCGAGGCACTGCTCGAGTCATTGGTACATTTGCTTGCATCCACGGATGTCCATGTCGTGACTTGCGCTGCCGATTTACTCTCAAATTTGACTTGTAATAATCAACGAAACAAGGCCACCGTTTGCCAAGTGGGCGGCGTCGATGCACTTGTACGCACTATTATCAATGCTGGTGATCGTGAACAAATCACTGAACCGGCTGTGTGCGTCCTACGTCATTTGACATCGTCACGTCATGTCGATTCGGAGATGGCTCAGAATGCGGTCCGCTCGAATTATGGTCTTGCGGTTATCGTAAAATTATTACATCCACCATCGGGTTGGCCGTTGATTAAAGCTGTAATTGGGTTGATTCGGAATTTGGCCTTGTGTCCGGCCAATCATGCACCGCTGCGAGATCTAGGCGCCATACACCATTTGGTTCGTTTATTAATGCGGGCCTATCAGGACACTGAACGAGTAAGAAGCAAAATTATTGATAAACTGACTTTTTTTTAAATAAATTAAACATTTGTTTATTGTTTAATTTGTTAACTTATTAATTTTTTATTAACCCCCTTATAAACTTAAACGAATTTTAGTTAAAATACTGTTTTTCTACTTAAAATATTTTTCAAAGTAAAGCGTCATCTAAGAAAGTGTTTAAAATTGGGATAAGAGAAGAAAGAGAACACATATTTTTTCTCATTTACAGAATTTATATAGACATTTAAGAAAAACGTATTTTAACTAAAGTTCCTTTTTGAATGGGGGGGGGGGGGGGTATCTATTTAAATAATTTGTAAGTATTGCCTAAAATAATTTAATGAATTATTATTAAATTATTTGCACTTGCAGCAACGTTCATCTGTGGCCGATGGCGTGCGAATGGATGGGATTGTCGAGGGGACTGTTGGAGCTTTGCATTTTTTGGCGCGCGAAACCCACAATCGTGCTTTGATACGCCAACAATCGGTCATTCCGATCTGTGTGCATTTACTTTTCAATGAAAACGAAAATATACAGGTATGGTTATTAAAAGATCGTATATAAAAAATTTAATGATTTTTTAAATTTCATCCATATTCTTATATAGCGTGTTGCTGCCGGAGTTCTTCGTGAGTTAGGCGCATATAAGGAAGGCGCCGAAATAATTGAACAGGAGGGCTACATCGGGCCACTCAACGAACTATTTGCAACTTCAAGAAACGAAGACGTGGCCAAATATGCGGAAGCCGTGCTGTTGCGCATTAGCGAGGAAAAGCCGCCGTTCTACAAACAGCGGCATCCGCTTGAAATGAACACTTCGCTGTTACGTAGTGAAGACAACAACATTTGGGGAAATGCTAATCTGGGCATGGGTCCAGATTTACAGGTGCGTTTCAAGCGATCTAGTTGTGTATGCTTTTATTTAAAAAGATTTGCTTGGATAATGCATTCGCTACAGAACGTACTTTTAGATCGTATTTTTTATTTAGTTTCATTATTTCTATTATTTAGTAAAATTGATGAATAGGTTTTTGCATATTTTTTTTATACAAATTTAAATTTTAGTTGTTTTATTTAAAATTATTTTTTGTTATCTTTTTTATTTTATTTTTGTTGAACATTTGTTTAAACACCACCGTTACAACGAACAGGATATGCTTGGACCTGATCAAGCATATGATAGTCTCTACGGGACGGGCCCTCCGAGCGTTCATAGCTCACACGGCGGTCGAGCATTTCAACAAGGTATTACTTATTAATTTTTTGTTTTATATTATTATTTTTTTCATTACTATTTTAACATCATTACTTAACTTGAAGCGAAGCAGCATTCGAAAATTGTATGTTTGCATGAATTCAGTTCAACTGAAAAACACAAAAATCTGAAAATAAGGATAATCAATCTTACTTTATTTGTATTAATTAATTTATTCATTTGGTTTGCGCAGGATATGATACTCCACCAATAGATTCAATGCATGGTTTGGAAATCAGCAGTCCAATGGGCGGCGGCGGTGCTGCACCTACATCACCGTACTCCATGGACATGGATATCGGTGAAATCGACGCAGGTGCACTTAACTTTGATTTGGATGCAATGCCGACACCGCCCAATGAGAACAACAACTTGGCCGCTTGGTATGACACCGACTGTTAGAAAACCGCATAATCATACATTATCAAGTGCTTATTATTGTTTTTCATACACAATAATAACCGCTACCCAAAAACACGAACGTCTTCGAAGCTGTTGCAGCTGCTGATTTAGGAAAACAATCCAATATGCTGCGTACATGCATAATCTAAAATTACAAATAAAATATATTATCTGATTATTATACTTGCAAAAAAAAAACGTTTTATTAAAATATAAACCCTAGTTTTAACTTAAAAATTGTTTGTCTAATTGTTTTGATTCAATTCGCTATATTCTAAATTTCAATAAGAATACCTTCAGTATTAGCAAAGTACATATCGTCTAAAATGAAAAATGTTGCCAAACTAACCGCTGGAATCGTAACGATATATTGAGAGATGAATTTGGTTCAGGCCTTAGTTCAACAGAGGAATACGGAATCTCTGTGCAAACTCACACCTGAATGTTGTGGTCTTTCATAGTCCGGCCAAGGCAAAGAGCGGTATTTATTCGTTTACAGTACTTTGCCACCTACGCTCTGCGGGTTGGAATTGGTGATTTAATTGTTTATTTCGACGACACTTTGTACATTTTACTGATGCCACTGCATATGTAAATTTGGATTTAGTTCTGTTACCTTTGATGACAATGTCAATACCACAACAATTGCGTCTTTTCATTTTTTTTTAAATTAATTGAATGCTAATAAAGTCAGTTTGATATGTTTTGTTTTAAAAAGATAAATGAAAACAAAATAACAGTGAATGCGCATGAAATATAAAATTTTGGAAAGATTTAGAAATGCGAAGAAAGAAGAACTTGTAGATAATATCGCAAAACTTTGGAGGTTTTGGAAAGGAGACAATTTTTAGAGAGAAGTGGCAACATCGTTTTGGAGCAGTCGTCATTCTCTTTGGAGCCACCAAGTTGTAAGTTGCGAGCCCTGCTTTGGAACACCAAAACCGGAGGAGAAAGTGAAAATTGTTTGCACAAAATAATTAGAAATACGCGAAATAAATTAAAATTATAGTTGCAAATCGGTGTAAAGGTAATTTTGCTTTATTTAAAAATAAGTACATTTTAAAGCATTCAAAATTGCGTTAAAAACGAACGAAAATTTGTCCAAAGGCTTTGGATACCGAAAATATTTTTGCGATCGATAATAATCACGGCAGCAGCAAAAGTAGCCCCCAAACGAAAAGTCACCCCCAAAGCAAATACACAGAAACAAACAGACAGAATAAGCAGAGACGAGAAACATCTTCGTGCGAGTACAAGTCCAAATAACCCCTCGCCACATTCCTAACAAATCAACTGCTTCAAATTAGTCAACGCAGTCAGCTGTCGTCGTCGTCTGCAGGAGTAGGTGCTTCAGCAAAGCGATTATTGACAAGTGTTTATTTTTGTTGTTGTTGTTTGCGTAATTGTTACCACTCTTCAAAGCCAAGATGTCTTATGTGAGTGCAATTTAGACGTTCTATTTTTGTTGTTCTATTATTCTCCACGACCAATTTTCTAGCGACTGAAAGCAACAAAATGTCCTACAGACGAGCTGTCGCTGACAAATAAAGCCATTGTAAATGTAAACGACTTTCCTGAGGAAATAAAGTATGTATTCAAGTATCTGATGAAATTCCAAATTTTTTTTCTATTTGCAATTTGTGAATTTTTTTGTTGCGACACAGGTATGCCGACATATCGCCAGGTCCGGGTCAGCATTATATATTTGCGCTGGAGAAGACGACCGAAGTGCCACGAGGACATGTCGGGTTTTCGTTGGTGCAGCGTAAGTGGGCTACGCTTTCCATTAATCAGGACATTGATGTGCGTCCATATCGTTTTGACGCTAGTTCGGATGTCATCACTTTGGTCTCCTTTGAAACGGATTTTCTACAGAAAAAGACGTAAGTGTTTTTTGTAATAAATAATTGTTATTGAATACTTAATCTGACGAGAAGTTTTAACAAAATTTTAGAATAGAAAAACTAAACATGATGAAACTAGAGAATAAATATTTTAATTATTATATATGTACATATACTTTTTTTCTGACTCATTTAAGATCAAAATAATGAGTCAGCCATTAAATCACAAAACAGAAAGAAATTTCCAATATAGTTTTTTAAGCATAATTTAATCTATATAACCGTATGAATTTTGAAATTTCAAGTACATTTATCTTAATAAAAGAGATTCATAAATGTTTCGATATTTGTATCAATTTTAAAAATGATGTCAATTGCAAGAAATGATTTCAATTACATGATATCATCAAGTATTCAAAATTTCGATAAATTTCTTTCTTGTTTCAATTAAAAAAGAATAATACTTATATTCAAAAAATAAAAATGAAAAAGTTTCCTTTAGTTTTATTTTTTATGAAGTTTTTAATTGGTATTATTTTAACAATGTCTACAGCACCTCACAAGAGCCTTATGATTCTGATCAAATGGCCAAAGAGTTTCTAATGCAATTCGCTGGCATGGCGCTGACAGTGGGTCAAACTTTGGTCTTTAGTTTCCAAGATAAGAAACTGCTTGGCCTGGCTGTCAAATCTTTGGAAGGTTAGTTCAGTTGAGTTCACATCAAACATAATAAATTTAATTCAATTCATCATACTTTTAGCTATTGATCCCAAGGCTCTCGGCGAGGGCAAGGAAACCAATTCGAAGAATGTACGCTTCGGTCGCATACTCGGCAATACGATTGTGCAATTCGAGAAGGCCGAAAACTCGTCGCTAAATTTGCAGGGTAAATCAAAGGGTAAAATTGTGCGTCAATCGATTATTAATCCTGATTGGGATTTCGGCAAAATGGGCATTGGCGGTCTGGACAAGGAATTCAATGCGATCTTTAGGCGCGCCTTTGCATCGCGTGTCTTTCCACCCGAGCTGGTGGAGCAGCTGGGCTGCAAACACGTCAAAGGCATATTGCTGTACGGACCACCCGGCACCGGTAAAACGCTGATGGCACGTCAAATTGGTAATATGTTAAATGCACGAGAACCGAAAATTGTTAACGGTCCTCAGATTCTGGACAAATATGTTGGTGAATCCGAAGCGAATATACGGCGACTCTTTGCCGATGCCGAAGAGGAGGAGAAGCGGGTAGGCATTTTTAATTTGTTTAAACAAATCTATTAAAATTATGATATTAAAATAAGCAAAATTGAAATTTTTTAATTCTGCAGCTCGGTCCAAATAGCGGTCTGCATATAATTATTTTCGATGAGATCGATGCAATTTGTAAGGCTCGTGGCTCAGTCGCTGGCAACAGTGGCGTCCACGACACCGTCGTTAATCAATTGCTGGCTAAAATCGATGGCGTCGAACAGCTAAACAATATTCTAGTCATAGGTATGACCAATCGACGTGACATGATCGACGAAGCGTTGATGCGTCCGGGTCGTTTGGAAGTACAAATGGAAATTAGTCTACCCAATGAGGAGGGCCGTGTACAGATTCTTAACATACACACAAAGCGAATGCGTGAATTTAATAAAATCTCAGGTGATGTTGATAACAAGGAGATTGCAACGCTTACAAAGAATTTCAGTGGGGCCGAAATTGAGGGTTTAGTGCGTGCTGCGCAATCCACCGCAATGAATCGCCTGATTAAGGCCGACGCTAAGGTTACTGTTGATCCGGAGGCTATGGAAAAATTGAAAGTAAATCGCTCCGACTTTTTGCATGCACTGGAAAATGATATTAAGCCGGTAAGTTAGTGGATGTTTTTAATAGAAATAATGATTAAGTTTTCTTCATAATTTCTATTTAATTTTATAATAACAGGCGTTTGGTACCGCACAAGAAATACTCGACAACATGCTGTCGCGCGGAATTATCAACTGGGGTCAGCCTGTGACCAGCGTCCTCGAAGATGGCATGCTGTATGTGCAGCAGGCCAAGGCTACCGAGGGGTCTGGCTTGGTGTCGGTTTTAATTGAAGGTTCACCCAATTCGGGCAAATCTGCACTGGCAGCCAAATTGGCTAAAATGTCAGATTTTCCATTTGTTAAAGTGTGCTCGCCCGAGGACATGGTGGGTTACACTGAGTCTGCCAAGTGTTTACAAATACGTAAGGTAACACATCACTTTTTGTTTATGTTTATAAAATATAAGATAAGATTATTAAAATTTAAAATTTGTCTTTTAGATATTCGATGATGCTTATCGTTCAATGCTCAGCTGTATTGTAGTGGATAATGTTGAACGTTTGTTGGACTACGGTCCCATTGGCCCACGCTATTCCAATTTAACATTGCAGGCTTTGTTGGTGCTGCTGAAGAAACAGCCACCAAAGGGCCGAAAATTGCTGATTTTGTGCACCTCAAGCAGACGGTTAGTTTAAATATAATTAGTGTTGGTTTAAATTTCATATTATCTGGTATTTCTATGCATTACACAACACAGTGAAGTTTTGGAAGAAATGGAAATGTTAACCGCATTCACATCAGTTTTGCACGTACCCAATCTGTCGAGTCCCGATCATGTTCTGGCCGTACTCGAGGATTGTGATATCTTTAGCAAGGGTGAAATGCAAGCAATTGGCAAGAAGATGGCTGGCAAGCGGTAAGTAAAACCCAGAAGAGCTTATTAATAAAAAAAACAGCCTTTACGAATAGCAACAAATAATTTTAATTGTGATTTTTTATAATTTGCAGTGTTTTCATTGGCATCAAGAAGCTACTCGGTCTTATTGATATGGTACGTCAAACCGAACCGCAACATCGCGCCATCAAATTCCTTTCGAAGATGGAAGAAGAAGGCGGACTTGACATGGTGCGGCAGCAGTAACTATTGAGACCGGATTTGAACATGTCAGTTGTTGAGCTCAACGACGTTTTCTAAGCTGTAAGCTGTAAGTTCAAAAGACATAAACGCAGTTAGACGTCATGACATTGGCGTCGTTCAATAACAAAAGTACCCACACAAATGCTAAATAATACATGAAAATATTTATCAAAAATACATATAAAAAATATCAAAAAATATATTTATGCTACAATTTCGAAATATCACACGCTAATTAAAGCAAATGTTATTCATATAAATTCAATAAAAAATATAAATTAATAATAATGCAAGAAATAAATTTTGATTCGAAATGCAGCAAAAATATTATTTTGGAAAATGTCATCTCAGCATGCAGCGCGTTGAGCAGCAACAAAATTCTACGTGGACGTGTTTCAAAGGCGATCTCTCCGCGAAGCTTTGAGTTTAATATAGAAACTATTTTTTGTATCTCTTCTTTTTGTTACAATTGCAAGAGAAGGTTTTTTTGTTAATTAAGGTCTAAACTAATTGAAAAA
This sequence comes from Suillia variegata, assembly GCA_949127995.1. Taxonomy (NCBI): domain Eukaryota; kingdom Metazoa; phylum Arthropoda; class Insecta; order Diptera; family Heleomyzidae; genus Suillia; species Suillia variegata. Next base: position 43,670,840 of record OX421846.1, on the reverse strand, counting down.
CTACTTTTGAAAGCGTGCGCTGAGCGCGTGTTGTCCTAAACTGTTGTAAAGAAGTTTCCTCTGCAATCTGTACTTCTTGCGTTGTACTTCTCAAATAGTTATGCGTAATTTAAAAAAACATAAATAATTAGTTAAATTTAATATTTAGTTAAGCATTCCAAAAACATTAAAAAAAAACAAAAACTCCAATTTTAAATAAAAGTTTTCTTCGTTGTAATTAAATGAACGTGTCTGTTATTGATTAGTATTTAAATGAAACTTATTTGCAAATGTCTAATGGCAAATGGTGTAATGTTAAAAGTCTTCGTCAGACTTGTGTAGTTGAAAAAGTGTAATTTTTGTTTGGTTTTGCTTTACCTCGAATTAAACAATGGAAATTACAATTAAAAATAATCAAACAGTTACATGCATTGTATTTTATTAATAACACAAATTTAACTGATATCAATTATTAGTTTATAAGATATCTATTAATATAATAATTTATATAATTGAAAAAAAAGACAACCTAAAAACAAATTCAACTTTTATCCAAAAGACAGAGCTTTTTAATAGTCCAATTATTGCTTCAGTTATGCGAAACTATGCTCTCAACCGCTTCAAACCGTATTAAGAAACGAATATAGCCTTCCCTAGCGTATCAAAATTTCAAAATTAAACCGTTTCCATTATACACAAACATTTCAATATACTTAAAGTTGTTGGTACAAAACAAATATTTAAAAAAAATTGTTAAAAGTTTACAGAATTGGCATCAGGTCAGGTTGAATATTGCGCGAGTTAATTATTAGTAATCATACAAAACTGAACTAAACTAAAATAAGCAAAAAGAAAAAAATCCAAAAGTTGTTATTCTCAATATAAATTTAATAAAACGCTACTATATTACACTAATGCACTGTATTTAAATTGTATTGTATTTATGATAACTAAAAATATAACAAATTAAATAAAATTATAGTAAAATTTAAAATTGGTTTTGTATTTAAATTATAATTTTTCGTTTTATTATGACTGTAAAACCGATTTTTACGTGATAATTTATATAATTAGGATTAGCTTACCAGAAATGCTACAAAGTTTGAAAACCGTTTTATTATTATTGTTATTAATTATTTAGCTATAAGATGAAAAACTCAATTTGGAGTTTCGGATGTAGCATTAAGACATCCTTACCACATTTACAAAATCTAAATTTTTTTACATTTCAACACATTTACAAACGGTTGTAAAATCGTATTTCATTTATATTTGCAGTTCTATTCGTTTTGGTAAATTAATACGCATGATTTTATTTTTGATGACTAATTTTGAGACAAGAACATTCTTACCTACGAATAAATTTAACCCGTTAAAAAAACTAATCGAAACATAACTTGAAATGTAATTAAAACAAATGATTAAAAGTTATCAACAATTATTTTTAAAAAATAATTCTAGTTATATTAAAAATATATATAATTCATTTAATCAATTATTTATTTACGATTTAAATAACCGTTTTGCTGTGATTTAAATCCAGTTGACCATTACGCACTCGCTTCTGTAAACGCTGCAATGATATACAAAAATAATTAATTTTTATTATAAACCAGAATTTAAAATCAAGAGCAAACTTACGCGATTGAAAACATCACGAATAATACGGTTACCGCGTCGACGTTGCTCCTCGCGGTCGCGTTCTTGTTTTTGCAATACTTCGGGCAGCGTGGCACAATGCTTGGTCGTCATGGCCTTCATTTGTTTGGTAGGAAAGATCCGAATTTGCTCTAGCAAGGAAACATTTCAATGAGAATTCAATATTAAAATTAATGTTTGTATTCATACTTGTCGCTGGTGGTGGCAAGCGCTCCAATTTGCGATCCAACGAACCGAGACTGGCATTGCTGCCATCGGCGGCAACAATGTCACGCAATTCGCGCTCGCGTTCCTGCCGCTTTGTCTGCATTTGATTGAGTATCGCTTGGCGTTGCTTCACTTGTTTAAGGAATTTTGGACGGGAACGTTTTAAGTGATCCTGCAGCGTTAGTTGTGGCGGCTCTTGATCGCCAGTCGAGGTTGTCGCCTCCTCCGAATTGGTTGCACCGTCCGAAGAATTTTCTGCCGAAGTTTTTCCATCGAATTGAATAACATAAGCGATTGCTTTTGGCTTAACCTGAACACTAGCACTTGTCGTTGGGGGGCAGGTGCGCATGCAAAACGGAGGTGCCAGCGGCTGTCGCCAACATGCAAAGGGATCGTATGGTCGTGGTCCAAAAATCGGTTGCATACGCATTACAGAATCGCCCGTTTGTACACCTACACCGGCAACTCCATAACAAAAAGCTCCTGCTGCAGCGGCGACATCATCATATTGATGGGTAGTAGTGGGTGTTGAACTTGACGCATTTGAGCCCATCGGTATAGAGACCTCGGATGAAATGCAAAACATCGAAGAGGAGGAATGTGTCATGCCACTGCTGCTGGCTTGGCCAGTAACGCCGTCGTTTCTTGCTCTGGTGGATGTAAAATGATGTGGCGGCAGTGGAGGTGGATGTGGTGGCAATGGTGCTGTCATATGATTATTGTAGTTGTTGTAGAGTTGCTGATTATATGTGCGCTGCATATTCGGTACCGAATAGTGCGTTGAGGTGGTTTGTTGTTGCGGCATGGCGCCCGTCGAAGCGCTACGTTGTTTTTGCTGTCGCCGCAACTGCTGTTCTTGTTGTTGCAAGGCTGCGTGATGGTTCTTCTTTTTCTGTTTGTAGTGCTCGAGGAATTCTCGTTTCCGTTGTTGCACAAATGAACCGACACTTTCGCTGTCATTGCTGCCGCCGCCGGATGGCGTATCGATTTTGGAACGTTGTACTGTTGCGAAAAATAAAGTTATAATTAAAAATGCATTTGCAATTATTTTCAGAAATTTTATATTTATTTTAAAAAAGAACTGAATGAAAAGTCTTTTTTACCTTTTACGTTACTGTTTCCTGGTAACACTTGTTCCTCACTTCGGACAATCGTCTCCTTAACCGTGCGAAAACGTGCCTGTCCCTGTGCCAAACCGCCATGCTCTTCCGCTGCGGTCGGTTTGTCATAAATAATTTGTGTTTCGCGTTTACGTTCTTTGGTGCGCTTAAGATTAGCACTAAGATTTATTATGTCCTCACTGGACTCTTCGATAATTACTTCAATTTCCTGTACAAGGCGCTCAGCGCTTTCGCTTAACAAAGATGAGGAATTTTGTTCTGAGGCGACAGTATCGTAGAGTTTTTCCGTGTGTTTAATCGAACGATTTTTAGTCGGAGATGTGGCTACAACTACGGCTGCTACAACAGCAACGCCTGCGGTAGTGCTTGTACGGTCGTCTTCTTTGAGAAGCAAGTGACGCAAACTTTCCAAGCGCACAATTTCCGCCTCGATCCAATTCAGTTGGACATCACGTTCGGAATCCGATTTCATGATTTCTAATTTATTAACGGCCTTTTCGCGTTTGTCGCTGTTTTTGGCCAATTCTCGTTTTTTTTGTTCATATTCGATTTCCGATTGTGTCAGTGGATTAAGCCACTCGCGCATACTGGCCTGCTCGGCATCGTCAGTTGTATTTGCGGAGGAGTGATACTTTTCGTTTGCTGCTTTTTGAGTCGTCAGATCTTTTGATGTGGATGATGCTGTCGATTGTGCTGATTGATTGCTCTGTTTGTCAGTTGTTGCTGAGGTTTTTCTATTGGTGTTTGTTGTTGGTGTAGCATTTTCATGCGATGTTTCAATTCGCGATGCTTTGTCAAATTTGTCGTGATCATTTTTTGAGGTCACTATATTTGGCACATTGTATTTTGTCGGCGGTTGTTGTTGTGTGGTAGTTTTTTGTGATGGGTCATTGGTAGAGGCGTTCTGCGCCTGTGTTTCGCGAGATTTCGAAATTGCATTTTCCGCTGCTAGTTTGGCCAATGCATTGGCGGATGTTGTGGGTGGCGAAGGTTTTTTAAAAACTGACGAAGAAAAAACGTCAAAAAAATATATTAAATACTAATAAATATCTTTGACAAAAGTCAAAATTTCTAAGTTGCATATTTTAAACAGAAAAATTACCTTCAATCCTTAAAAGTTGATCGTCCGTATATTCCGGACTGCTTTCAGGTGGTCTTTCAAAATTGTGCAAGGCTTCCTTGGCATCCTTTATACGATCCGCAGTGTTTGCGCTACTTTGACTAATATGCTTTGTGTCCCTGCTGTGTTTGTACGCCACCTTGGCATCTGCCTTTAAACGACTACTGCTGCTGCTGCGACTGATTAAAAGCGGTTCGACGCTTTTTGTAACTGTTGCGCCTTTTCTAGCGGGTTTGTCATTGTCGTTCATGTGGCTGATACGACGCACAATGTCGCGAACTAGTTTCTTCTTTTGCTTTGTGTTCAAGCTTTTCGCTTCAATGAGCGAACAGAGTAGCTGAATGCCCAGATCGAGCTGAGGCGAACGCGTAAACGACGAAGACGACGAAGTGTTTTCTTTGTTTTCGTATAGCGCTGATTTTAAAGTGTCGTGCAGCTGCTGCAGAGAATCTGAACTAAGTGCGCCATTGTCATTGTCAGCAACTTCGGCCAGAGCTCTCCGACGCGAAGCCAACATTTCCGTAATGCCAGCGACGAAGGGATGTGGCGCAGACGGTTCATGCGATGACGACTGTGGTTGGCTGCGGCGTTGACGTCGTGAGATTTTGAATTCCAATGCGTCATCGTTTGAACGCGATGCAGTAGTTGTTGTGGTTGAGCGTGAGGAACGTGATGAGTACACTTCAAAACTGGTAGGCGTGGTGGTGCTGCCGATGAGTGAAGGCGTTGGTGCGGAGGACATGCTCACCTGCACCTGTAAGATAAAACCGAATATGAATATGAATGCAATTTTTTACCACAACAATATTTTCTTAATTTTTTTCATTAAATAAAAAAACTTTCATTAGTACATTAAACTACCACCCCTTAGTCAAGTCATAATTTTCTATTATAGCAAATATTTTTATTCGCACCTCTTGTGAAACGCAATTGGCGCGACGTGATGCAGTAGTTTGTGCATACTTCTCTGACTGATGTCGCGAAAGTAGCGAAGTCGATGTAGATGTACTTTGCGTTTTCTGTTGTGCACGTCCACTAGTGCTAGTGCTGCTTTTGCTTGGACGAATCGACGGCGCCTCGACGACCATTGTGCTTGAGGCCAGCGGCGGTGTGCTGCTGTGTTTGTGTTCTGTTGCAGACGGCAAAACACCCAGTTTGCGTTCATGTAATAGCTCTGCTTGCAGCTTTTTGAGGTCACCCTCGGATGCGTTGGTGCTTTTTTGCAGTTTTTCGGTTTCCAGAAAGAATTCGCGTAGTAGAGAACGCTCGAGGATGCTTATGTTGCTTGTGGACATGGACTTTTTGTAACCAATATCAGCGAGTGAGTCCCATTCAAGACGTTTGTGTGTTTTGGCAATTGAATCAGGAGTTGCTTGTTTACTGCCCGGGTTCTGCCTCTTTTTGGGCGTAGCTTCCGGCGAACTAGGAATATTTTTTTCAATAACATTTTCCTGCTCATTTTCTTTATCTTCTTCTTCACCCTCTATTCTTATTGGTATTATGTGTTCCTTGCCCGTTGTTGCTTGTAGCTCCTCTGTTGATGACGTTGTTGCTGCATCAGGTAACCGAAATAAATAACGCATATCGCTGCCGACGCCATCAATGCTCGATGTGGAAGCTGTGTTGCGGCTGTGACTTCTGACTCCACTGTGATGTGAACAACTGGACGAAGGCGAATAAAGCCGCATGAATTTTTCCAAATCTCGGTCTTGTCCAAATTTAACACAGTATTCCATTATTTTATCGTTGACACGAGAAGTGCTCGGCAAGCCGTGTCGATGTGGTGGCGCGTGGCTATGCATTTTACTATTATCCATTGGCGCGTAACGTTATCGCATATGTCACTTCAACAAAAAAATGTCCTGATGGCGCACAACACACAAAAATTAATAATTAAAAAAAATAAACCACTTCGCAGCTGCTTCTTGACACGTCCTTGACGTACATAAACGATGCGTATTTTTGGGGATAATTTTAATTTGTTTGGGACTTTTTTTACTACTAGGAAATTTTAAACATATTTCAAATAGGATTGCAATTGAAAAGAAAAAGAGAGGAACTTTATTGCAGTTCCAAACTCCTCCCAAGTTGTCCATAATGTCAATCCGTCCATAATTTAGCACTACCCGCTTCCGACAAGAAATATAATCGGCGACGACAAATTTGACCGGTTAGCCGCTGCCAAAAATTTACGGCCAGCTTTTTCCCTGGTGAAAAAACATTTTATTTATCGCTAAAAGTTCATTTATAATAAAAAAAATTGAATGATTTAAAAAAAATTTGTATTGCCAGCAAGAAAAAAAATAAAACAAGAACGGTGAGATAAAAAAAGTTTGCGGCGTTTCTAATCGCTTTGTTTTGTGTTTCTTGTTTATGTTCTGTTTTTTTCTATCTTAATTTCTGCTATTGTATTAGCCGCTTTTCGTCTGTTAACTTGGCTTGCTTGTAGGTTGCGGCGCGTACCGATTGCGAGCGCGCTGAAGTAAAGTAGTGAGGCACGACACGTCGACAGAATTGGAATTGGATAAAGCTTGGGAATTGGGAGCTTACACGCACAAGGAATTCGCTCACACTACACAGCTTTTTCTTTATTTAAGAAGTTCAACAACAACAATAACAAGAACGTTTTACAATGCGGTTTAGCAACGTTCGCAGCGGCCGTATGTGTCGCTTGGCGCTCTGTTGCCTCGTAATTCTGCCGCTACTCTATTTGCTGACCACTTGGAGCGATAGCCACAAGCGCGTACAGGACGCTTACCATTCAAAATTCGGTTCAGCTCGCCGCACTAGCCATCAACGCTTGGAGAGCAGGCCGCGTGAGGTGCCCAAACTGGTGGAAGGTAAGTTTGGAGCTAGCTAATATATATTTTTTTCACCTACTAATTAGCCATGTGTGTGCGGTCATTGACTGATCTTGACCTTTCTTTCTGAAGACATATTATTTTTATTTTACAATTCAGAGTAAATAAAATGTCTTAATAGTGCTGATTATTTTTCAAATGCTTTCTGACATGATCTCATTAGTGCATTTGGTTTTCCCGCATTACATGAAAAAAACATGGTTTCTTTTTGTCGCACTTTCATCGCAATTAAAAAAAGAACAAAAAGAAAAAAAACATTAAAGCAGCAAACCAGTTTCTAACTTAACTCTTCATCAGTTTTGTGGCACCATTGATGTATTATGTAAATTTATGTTATTTTCTAACAAACCTGTTTTTACTAATTGTTGTTATTTATAGTCTACTTTCGAGTGCGCTTTTTAAATAAAAATTTGTTTCTGCTTTTTTAAACAAGTTAAAATTAATCGTTTTATGTTTGAGTTATTCGAATAAGAATTTGCTACATTAGGTGCTTTAGACTTGTGTTTCTTATCTGAATTTCGACAAGAATTTTGTACCACTCTTCAACTTATTTCCTAATTAACCTCTATAAATAGCAAATCAAAACGATAATTATAATATGTGTTGCTTCTTCTTTTTTGCTATCTAAAATATTTATGAAATTGTTACCAGAACAAACGATTCAAAATATTAATGTTGATGAACAAATAAATTAAATTTGTTATGTACTCTTAAGAAAATTAAACCAGGTAGTAGCAATCCAATGAACCTTTCGAAAATAATTGTTTATATTTCTTCTGGTTTTACAAATGATGCTTTGAGGATAATACTTGATTTTTTTGCTTTGTAGTTGGAACATTGTCATGTGTTGTACAGTGTTATTAGTTTTTAATTTTAATATAATATATTGGATATTTTTTTATTTTAAATTTTGCAGTATTATTAATTTCACTTTTACACATCATTAACTACCAAATTAAATACAAAAAAGATTGTTTTTATAAAAAAAATCCAAACTCTCTTTCGTTAGACAGTTCAAATAAGTTCAACTGAGCGACAAAAAAAGTAATTAATTAGAAAATATTTTACAAATGCTAAAAAAATGCAATGAAAACGTAAACAAAGACAATTTATTCTCTGTCTTGATTGCGCAAATGTTTATATTGGCATAAGAATTAACTAAAAAAAAAACAACAAAAATTTGTTTACACAGCTTGCATACAGAAGTAATTGAATATAAACACAATATTAAATATATATAAAAATTAATTCTTTTCATCGTATTTAAAACCTCTTTCAGGTTTGGGAAATTTTGAGCCAAAAAACGTGAAAGAACGCACCGGACCTGGTGAAAATGGTGACGGACACACTCTCGCCGCCGATAAAAAAAATCTTGCTGATGAATCGGAAATGGAATACGGCATGAATATCGCCTGCTCCGATGAAATCTCCATGCATCGTTCGGTGCGCGACACACGCTTAGAAGAGTGCAAACACTGGGATTATCCGTACGATCTGCCGAAGACCAGTGTCATCATTGTTTTCCACAACGAAGGCTTCTCGGTGCTAATGCGCACCGTTCATTCGGTAATTGATCGTTCGCCAAAGCATGTCCTGCACGAGATTATACTCGTCGACGATTATTCGGATAAGAATGATCTTAAGCAGAAGCTGGAGGACTACTTGGGACAGTTCGGCGGTCTGGTGAAATTGATACGCAACGAGGAACGCGAAGGCTTGATTCGAACGCGTTCACGAGGGGCCAAGGAAGCAAATGGTATATATTTTTAATAACTAAGCATTAATTATGGTTTATTCTATAATTTGTGTATTTTTTTCGTACTTTAATCCAAATTTTGTTTTGTTCTTATCTTATCTAGTTTTAATAATAATTTCATTATAATTGTTTTTTGTGTAGGGTTTAAATGTCTTAATTAATTTTAAAATAGTTTATTATCTTATCATAAAATTAAATGTTTTGGAATTCAAACGAATGTTAAAATTTCATAATACTTGACTTTCCTGATTTTTTTCCATTACAGGTGAAGTCATTGTTTTTCTCGATGCGCACTGCGAAGTAAACACCAACTGGCTGCCGCCATTGCTGGCGCCGATCTATCGCGATCGTACCGTCATGACCGTTCCCATTATCGATGGCATCGATCACAAAAACTTTGAATATCGTCCGGTCTACGGCAGCGAGAATCACTACCGCGGCATCTTCGAATGGGGAATGCTGTACAAAGAGAACGAAGTGCCCAAACGCGAACAGCGTCGACGCGCCCACAACTCAGAGCCCTATCGCAGTCCGACGCATGCAGGCGGCCTCTTTGCCATCAATCGCGATTACTTTTTGGAGTTGGGCGCCTATGACGCGGGTCTTCTTGTATGGGGTGGCGAGAATTTCGAGTTGAGCTTCAAAATATGGCAATGCGGCGGCAGTATTGAATGGGTGCCGTGTTCACACGTCGGTCACGTCTATCGCGGATTTATGCCCTACAATTTTGGCAAACTGGCATCAAAGAAAAAGGGTCCCCTGATTACTATTAACTATAAACGCGTCATTGAAACGTGGTTTGACGAAACACACAAGGAATACTTCTATACACGCGAACCGCTTGCACGTTTCCTCGACATGGGCGACATTAGCGAACAGCTGGCGATGAAGAAGCGTCTCAACTGTAAATCGTTCCAATGGTTTATGGATAATATTGCGTACGATGTTTATGACAAATTTCCGGCGCTTCCAGCAAATCTGCATTGGGGCGAGCTGCGTTCGGTTGCAACGGAAGGTTGTCTCGACTCGATGGGCCATCAGCCGCCGGCGATTATGGGCCTAACACACTGTCATGGCGGTGGCAATAATCAGTTGATACGTTTAAATGCCGCCGGCCAGTTGGGCGTGGGTGAACGTTGCGTCGAGGCCGATCGACAGGGCATTAAGCTGGCCGTTTGCCGATTGGGCACTGTCGACGGGCCATGGAATTACAATGAAGAGACTAAACATTTACTACATCGCGTGCACAAAACCTGCATGGCACTGCATCCGACCACGCAGCAACTGTTTTTGGCGCATTGCGATATCAACGATGGCTATCAGCAGTGGTTCTTCAAGGAGATCAAACCAAAGTGGTAGACGACGCAAAGTAAGGTGTAATAAAAAAATTGGCAAAATAGTAGAACTATGTAGTAGTAGTAATAGAAGTAGAAGCAGCGCGAATGGCAATATGATAAAATGGGTTTCATGCGTAGGCGGTGACGTAGTAAAAGAATTTAGCGGAAGGTAATTGTTGACTTGTTGTTGTGCTAGGAATTTATATAAATATATACAGATATAACTATATGAGTGTAGTAGGACGTCGCATTTGTGTCGTCAGCAATGTTTATAACCTAACAGCAACTACGAACTTCTTTAAGATAATCTATATTTTTGACAAAATTTCAAATATTTATTTTGCTAATCCATTTTAACTTGAGAATTTTGATAAGTTAAAATTGCTTTTTTTTTCGAAGCTACTAAATATTAAAAATGGTTTTAAATTTGTATTTGAAAATTAACTCATGTGTAACTTAACTATAAAGAACCTAAAATGAAGTCAAAATTTAAACGTTGTATGTGATCGGTATTGAGTTGAATTGGAAGCTTGTTATTAAAGAAATTTTAAAATCAAAAAGTTTAAAGCTATTTAAATAAGAAAATAACTAACTTAACTCTAGATTAATACGGATTTTCTACGACGTGGATTTCAAGTGAATTTAGTGTCTACAAAATTTTAAGTTTCAAAAAATGTTAACTTAATTTATTTAAACCATAAAAAGAATCAAATTGATATAAAATAATAGTATTCAAGTTATTGATCAAATTTATGTTGTTTTAAAAATTTTCAAAATTGTAAAAACATAAAAAATTGTAAATTTATTTTTCAAATTGCATTGGTTTAACCTACACTGAGTACTTTATTTTATAAAAAAACTATTTACACTTAATTTTAAATAAAAATTGGAGCTGCAAATGTTGCAATTTTAATGAATTGAAAAGCTCGAACATTGCCAATATTTCGTAGAAAACAAACAAACAAACAAACGAACGATTATATTCCTACTTCCATTTATTTAACAAAAAATATTTTCTTGTAAACTTTGGTTTTCCGTTTGTTTTTTTTTTAATAATATAATGTGTGATACAAATTTGAATGCAAACAAGAAAAGAAAAACATATTTACCTAAACGAAACGTGAAATTCAGTTTACTTTTTACAATCGTCTAAATCAAATGCGGGTTTTATTGAAAACTGACTCAAAAGCAATGTAGTTTAAAAAAGATAGCGTATATTTAAAAAAGAGGAAAGCATTTGCATTGCATATTTTATTGAAACTTAACAATAAGTAACTTGCGTGTTTTATTTATAAAATTGTGTACTTTATCATAAGATGTGTAACTTTAGTGTTTAATAAGTCTGAATGATTATAATAAAAAAATAAAAAATAACAAAAATTTAGTCTGCAGGTTCTTTTATACAAATTATTTGAATTTAACAATATAATTTTTTTTCTTCTAATTATGTCTTTGACGTATTTAGGTACTTAAATTAATTTTACGTTTTCTGAATTTTCGTTATTAAAAATTGAACGAATCACATCACAGCTTTTAATTTTGGTAATTTGTTTACAGAAATATGAACATTTCATGAGTATTAATTTAAACTCAATTGTGTAGAATTTAAACTACTAAATAAAAAATCAGAAGTAATCATTTTAAAATATTAATAACAAAAATATTAAAAAGCACCTTGAGCCCGATAAATAATAATAAATAAGGTCGACTAAACTGTTACTTAAATATTCGATCCTGTAGAAAGTTAAAGGAATTATATTAAATCCCAGGATGACCGATATTTTCGCGGCATGGAACTAAACTTTTCAAATTGACGTGTCCCTGGCAATGTAACAATCAAAGTAATTGTTACTCGTTCATTTATAAATAAGACCGCTTGCAAACTCACAATTTCCAAATAAACACTTGAGCAGATAATCAAATCAATTGACCAATTTTTTTCTTTATTACCCTGGTTATAAAATAAGACAAATAAATCAAATGAATCATTTAAGTGGATTTCTGTGAATTTACCTATTTTGTTTTTTGTTTTTTTTCTTCAAATCTACATTAAAAACGAATTTCACAGAAATCATCATAAAATCGTTTGCTGATAATTTATAAAATCACAATTAAAAAGTAAAAAGAAATGAACGGTTAACACGAACATAAACTTTTTTGTTTATCAGAAAGTCAATTTCCTTAATGTACATTGTTGATTGAGATACCTTCTAAATTGAACAGAAGTTGTTAATAACAAAACTTGTGCCACCAAACACAAAAACAAAAATGAAAATATTAATATTGATTTGCTGATAAGCAGACTTCTTGTCAGCAGCGTGTCTGAAGCACTTGTCTTACCCGAATTTCAGTGAAATTTTGTGTCGAAAATCCTAGCCATGCCATGTCATCCCATGCGATTTGTTTTTTTACCAACTAATTTGACTCATTTTACTACAGCAACTTTTTCTACTTATACGCCAATCAGTCAGCTTGTTGAAATTTTGTCAATTAGATTTGTTTGCCATTAAACAGGCTTATCAAACGCTTATCAACCAACATTGAACGGTACTCCATTGTATAACAAATATTGGTTAAAATAACTGTCGACGAAATTTTTTTTTATATGCAGTATAGAAGAGAATTCTTTTCTAATTTTGTGAATAAAAAAAAAAAGTATTGCCCGCCCCAGAGATTTCACTGCTGCTACGAATTTCCATCAACTTTATAACATCGTCAGAGTACTGTGCATCGTCGTCGCTTTTCGGTTGTGCGCGTTCTGTGCTGATTTGTATTTTTTGATAAGCGTTTCCAATAATTGTCCAAAAGATTTTTTGTTATAAATAGTCAGACCCTTGCCACTTTTGTGCTTAGTTGTCTCTTAACCGTTGCTGCTGCTTTGAATAAAAACTTTAAATTTGTTAACCACTTGAAAATGAGTTTCCGCGTGTGCTTTGTCTGCGTTTGTTTGGCCGCTTTGGTTGCGGTTAGCATGGCCGGTGTCGCTGCCGATACTAATGCGCAGACAAATTTGCGCGACATCACCGTCGTCAAGGATATTCGGAATTTCGTTAGGAATCATCCGGGCGTCAAGCTGAATCGTTTGATAAAGGAGGAGGGCAAGGCCAGAAGTCAGTCGACGCGTTACACTTTGGGCGGTCGCGTAGCAGGTGAGTTTCGAGTTACGCAGGCGCTATAGATTGACCAAATTGTTTTTAAAAATGTAAATAAGTTTCTTACTTTAAAAGGCATTCAATTCACATGCCTTTACATGTTTCCCTATAAATTGAGTTGGAACAACACCAACATTTAATTTTCCAAAGAGTAACAAAATTTTAAACGCAACAAGATTTAATAGCATTTTTTTCAACATATTTACATACGATAAAGAACTGATTTGTAAAATCTTTCAAACATCATAATTATTTGAAATTTGTTTAAAGAGCAGCTTGATAACATTTTGAACTTTCCTATAGACGACAAAAACTTAGAATTATGTATTATAGTGCTTAAATTTGAAAACTGCGGCATCCCTTACAAAATCTCTTATCGGTGCCCTAAGCCAAATTCAAATCAATGAAGGAAGGTGGGGAATATGTCTAAATGATACATACATACATACATACATACATACATACATACATACATACATACATACATACATACATACGAGTATAAATAATAATAAATAATGTAATTATTAATTATTTGAAGCGTTTTGAATGAACCCAAAATGATAATGAAACGCGTCTGACGATGCTCACAGTATGAAAAGCCTGAAACTATGCAACAAATTGTTTTCACATTATTTTTGTTTGTTTTGACAATTAAGAGTTTCTTTTTGCGTTTGTTTTTTATTTATTGCAGGTGATCGTCTTGTCGCTCAAGATTCCGATAATTTCGCATACCCCTCGAAAAAAGATGTGACCATTCAGTTGACCTATCCTAAGGACGGCAACAACGGCGCAATTGTGACGTATGTTGAAATCTCGACTACACAGGATCAGAATAACGGAAATGCTTATGTTGTTGCTGGCGGCATTGGTCAGCGTTTCATCTCGATTATACTGGAGGCGCAGGAAACGACAACCTTCTCGTACAATGCGCAATTCTTCGGAACCGGTTAAAAATGTAAAAATCTCGTAATAAAGTTTTTATTTGCTTTTTCGCAACAATTTTGTATGGTTCCTTGGTCGTTTTTATAGCGTCCCACTTGTTCCACAGAGACGAAACATGTTTCGTATTTTTTTTAAAGCCTTAAAAAAGTAATTCAATTAATTGCGATAAATATTTTTTTAATAAAAAATAAAACGCATATACAACAATTGCCAAAGGCAGAGCGGATCAAACTTAGCAGTCTAAATAATTTTATATGTGCACCAACTATGGTAGAAAAGTGTTACTAACATTATTACATGTTTATTATTTATTAGAAATATGTATAACTTCATATGACTAACTAGTTCAATGGTCAAAGCATCTCCCGATATTTTCTTGGGCATTGGCCTTTACTCTCCTGAGCTTTTTCAATATTGAATTATGGTTCACATCGTTGGGATGTGTCTTTCGGGCCCAGGGTTAATTCGATTGCAGGATCTAAAATAAACGTCGCAAAGTGTCAACCAAATTGAAATCGAAATTGATTTCATTTGCACACAAGGTTGCTTCTATTTGCGCTGTGCTCCTTTGCCGGACACTTTAAGTGGTTCTGCCAGTGCGTTGCCTAAGTGCCTACACATCTCATACCCACACACATACCTATGCACACGGAAAAGTACCGAGAACGACAAAATTATTTGTGCGTGCGATAATTAATATTTGTTGTTGTTTAGATATTTCCGTATGTATCCTAATTTACTTACCAGAATTCCTAATACAATTTGGTCAAAATAATATAATTTGACCTCAGCAGGATGCATTCGCTTGTTTATCGAAAAATCACAGATTCCGCGAACTGGAAAATATCTAAACCGAAGCAATGATTCATTTTCGCTTAATTAAGATTATTGCATTTTTAGAATAAATTGAAATTAACTTCAAAGAAAAGTCGTTTAGAAGAAGGATTTGTTTTCATCATTTTCTAATTAAATTTTTTTATGTCAATACAAAATAAAAAAAGAAATTAAATTACGAGTACTTCTAGAAGTCGAACTTTTGCACAGAAAGTTTCATCATTTAGTCTAACTAAGAGCGCAATTTAGACACATGATGAAAAATCAACAATGTGTGGAAATTTCAATAATACAATATTTTGCCAACACATTTTCTAATCTTTACAACCAGTAGTGATATTAAAAAAACAAAAAGTAACTATATACAATATATTAAATATTTAAACAATCTGTTATCGCGATTTGACGTCACCAGACACATGGGAGACCTAACATCGATACGTTTGCAATAGAAACGCCAAAAGATTATCTTTGGCTATGTTAAATCTTTAATACCCTACATCATTTTAGAGATTATTAATTTGGTTATCTTGTATATGATTCTGGTAAAAGTGGACGTTTCCATCGAACCTGACAATTTTCTTTGTTAGTCACCTTCTGTTCCACTGTGACTTATGTTTTTTTTTAGACAAATAAGTTTGTATGATTAATATGACTTCATTAATACAATATTAAGTATTCGCTTGAAGAATAGCTCACATAGCTCCTTATAAGTACTTTTATAGTTGGTACAAACTTAATATATCCCAGATAGGTTCCGAAAGTATTCGAAAGTGTAGGGTATAAATAGCAGCACACGATCTGAGTAACTCATATTTTACCTAAACAACATAGCATGATAGCATGATACTAAGTGAATGCTAGAGTGCATAATGTCGTTATTTATGGTAACTAAGTCTCTGCAGAGATAAACGGCGAAAAGTTCAATAAAAAAGTGGTGCCACGACGGAAACTCCAATTCGGTTCGTTTGCATCACGTCGCCACTTCAAAAACTTCAGCGCGCGCAAGCAATTAATTAAATACATTATCTTTTATCGACGTTTGACCAAATTTAGTCAATAAATAAACAATTTTAAATAATTAAAATATGATACGCACACGCTTATTGGCAGTTTCCGGTCATTGATTGTTGAATTCTGTTTTACAATATGACTTTCCATTGATAAAATCGGATTTTTACTATAGCACAACTCTTTACTATCGGCCAGTCTTACATTATTTCGATATTTCGTTAAAGCGGGCCTGAAGATAAACAATGAAAGGTGTTATAAAAAGCGTCTATGTATGTGGAAGAATTAACAGCGGCGGTAGTTCTATCTAATGCTGAAATGTTATGAAAAATTCCATTCACATGCTACTACTTTTGTTTTTGAATAATCAGATAATATTCTTAATTTATGTTTTTAAGTTCAATAAAACCGTTTGACATCAAAAAAAAAAATAATAATTTAAGCCAATTCACTTTAGCTATGGTCAAACTTTCTCTGACAACATCCAGCAGGACACAATTTTTTAATACAATATTTTAGGATACAGCGAGTAAGCGGATGTTTTTTAAATTAATTAAAAACGCTTAACACTAAAAAAAATATTAGAAATTCCACTCAATCAAGTGAAACTGACTCAGCTTAAAAAATTACAAATAAGATCAATAGAAATTTATTTATTTATATTTGAATTATTGCAAATTATTATTTGGATGATATTTATACTATGCTGAAAGTTATTCTATCACAATTGTATTGTATATTGTATTAGCTCATACATATATTATAAGGAACAAATTAAGTTTTTCGAGATCTTCCCTTACCGAATGTGATTTAGAAACCATCGATAATATTTAGTTTTTGTGGAATCGAACTAAGTCTGAATTTCTCAGAAAGATCGGTCAAATGCAATTGTCCACAATCTAAAATTTGCAATCGCAGATATTTTTAGCGGAATTTGGAATTACGTTTTTCTACTAATGAAGCCTATAAATAAACGAGAAATGAATAAATTTATTACTCGCTCGTAAGCGATCATCGATAACGATGAGTGCTCGAAATACGTATTATTGGCAATAAAAAAGGATAATTTTAGAAATTACATTCGTCTATGAACAATGTTGATGGGAATCGATCGAACACGAAAGAAAACGTTACCCTCAGCACGACCAATAAACGGGTAAGGCAAGCGATACGATCGTAATAGCTGATAAAAGCTGCTAGATTGGGCCACTTAACAAGCTACGAACGAGTCAATGAGCAATTTCGTAAATACTCCCACGATTCGTCCAATCGTGTACGACAAGCAATTACTCCATATTGCACTGAAATAGTTGAGTATATGGTAGCTAAGTTTTGATCTATGAGCACTTAATTTTAACTCAACCAAATGAGGCCTCTTGAAAAGCCGCGACGTCGCACTGCTCGATCGATCACTTGACATCGTATTTGAAGCTATGAATCGGAGCGCAGTACTGAACAGAGCCGAACGAGTAGAATCTATATCTGATTAGTAGAAAGTAGGAGCGTGAGCTTTTTTTTTTTTTGTTGAATAAAGCCTTTAATGCTGAGTTGCCGATAAGCGTGTTGTATGGTTCTACCCGATTCGGAGTATAAATACAAATTTACCAGCAATCATTGCAATATTTATCGTCTTATTAGCGGCCCAGTTGCGTGAAAATAGTCAAGCGGAAAGAATTTGTTGTTAATTTTATTTGAAAATATTTTTGTTATAGAATATTTTTAAAAATAAAAACTGTCTTTGTTTTGTAAAATAAGAAAATAGACTGACAAAATATGTTTGCAAATAGGCAAAAGTACCTCTGGGTGCTAGTTGTGATCTCGTGTTTGTGTTGTGCTCTGGCGGTTGACCTTTACTATACGGACATAACAATTGTTGATGATGACACCAGATGGACGACGCTGCATCCGGGTGCAAAATTGGTTGCCTTTAATAAGGTACATCATGTCAAGGGAAATTATATTTTTACTGCCGGCGAAAGAATAACAGGTGAGTGGTTACGTGTACACCAGGAAGTGCTATCTATAGTACCTATCTATTACGCTCCGAAGTGTTGGATTAGGTTTGAATTAAAATTAGATTAGACGCGCAATTTCATAACTCAAGACCTGAGTAGATAAAGGGGGTAATTAACATGTTATTTTCCTAATCAAATTGCACCAATTAACTTTGCACTTAATTGCTCAAAAATGAGTTACTAATTTTATGATAGTCTATTGACAATTTTAACGATTAACTTTACTGACATAGCTGCCATATATTAAATAAAATTTAAAATTCTAAAAAATTTTAAATTGTTTTACATAATATATTAAGCTCTTTTTTTTTGCTTACTATACATGGCTCTTTGAAGTCTACGGGTTTTTCTGTTATTTATTCTGAAGTATTTTATTTATCAGCAATGCCTCTGTAGCACTCGAGTAGCGTCATAAATCTTGTTCACTTTGATTTGTATGGGCAGTAATGGTGTTAGTTGCTCTATTGGACACTCATGATTTCAAGGGAAACTGCAATACTATAAACAAAATATTTCATTGGTCACTAGACAAAAACAAGAATAATGCACTAAAGTAGTTCAGAGTTTGTTGAAAAAATAAAATAAAGAACAACATTTATTAAAATGTTTAGAGGAGCCTTAAGCAACAAACAAACTAAGTGCAATATCAATAACAACAACTTTATAAATAATACAATAATTTAACTAGACATTTAAACGAATTCTTATTTCTCTCGCAGGTGACCGTCTCGTGTTAAACTTCCTCGATGAAACGCAATTCACCAAAGCCGAAGATATCGAAGTCACACTCAAGTATCCAGCAAATGGACAGTCGAGCTCTGTGACAATCAGTCGCATTGAAATCTACACGGACCAATCGTCGGACAAAGCGGACGTGTTCTTTGTTAGTGGCGGCATTAATAAATCCTTCGCTGAGATCTTGTTGACCTGCAACCAGACGCAGCACTACACTTACGAGATATTCATCTACGTCTATTAACAACAACCAAAAAAAAAAAACAACCAAGTTTGTTGAACAAACGAAAAATAAGTTAAAAAAAACCATAAGTTTGTATTCAAAGCAATTAAAGGAAAAAATGTTGAACATTCAAAAAAGAAAAAAAAAAAAAAAACAATCTTGCCAATTGTGTTGGAATCCACTGAGGAGAACTGAAAACGGATGACCAAACCTTAAACTGTGATCTAAACGCCTCTTAATTTAAATGAAAACTCAACCAAATCTAGAATTTATAGTGCAATAAAACTTAGACTAAGCTAATGATTTCTTTTAACTAGTATAATAGAAAAAAAATATATATTTTGTTTTTGAAATATTAATTTAAAGATAAGCAATTTTACTATGTTCGAAAATAATTATCTTAATGCCGGAGCTTATCAACAACTTGACAAGTGAAACGTGTAAAGCCTGCTCCGATTAAGCGCCAAATCGCTGTGTTTGCTTGGCGCCATCGAGTTTAAATTTGATTTAAATTTGAGAGAGGGAGCGTTGAAAACTTTCCCAATTCTTTGATTTTCTGTGACTGTCTGTCGTTGAAGGCGGAATTGCGCCGCGCGCGTTTCTGCGATTTGCGCCATCTTGATTTGATAAAATAAAGCCGCGCTAATTGAAAGTTAATTAAAAATGCTCAAATCTGATAAGCTATATCGGCGGGCGAATCGTTTATTATTTATTTGGACTGTTTTTTGTTGGGTTCCCTGATAGCGGACATTTACATTTTTTATCTGACTTGTATTTGTTGTCGATCGAACGGTTTTATTGACTTCTCGAAGGGGTTTAAAATAAATGTATTAACTATCGCGAATTGTTTGTGTTTATCAAAAATTGCGGGCGTTGTTCTAGCTCTGAAGACGACACACGCGCGCTGCTATAAAGCAAGCTAATTAACTAAATGTTATTTTTAATATGTTCACTTGATACAATTTTTGATACTCAATTTTTTATTTGTTAAAATTTTTATATAAACTTGTATATAAACATTTCATATACCTTTACAATTTTAAACCTTTTGAGCATAGACAATGGCCGTGTAACGCAATAAATCCGTATCGTTGGCAACAATTTCGATCGAGATGGAACTCTGACCGATGCCGCCTTCGATAAGGTAGGCCTGCGTTTGGAAGCCCTCGTTACCCTCCATATAAATATCGACTTGAGTGATGACAACGCTGCTGGTATTGTCATCATCGTCATTAGCATCATCATCCTCATCTCCATCATCAGCACCATTAACAGCCTTAACTGGGTAGTCAACGTGTACGGTTATTTCCGACTGAGTACTGTCATAGGTGATTGCATTTTGATGGGTGTACACTGGCAGAGCTCCTATAGGCAGACAACAACATTGCGAGTATAATTAAATTACTGTAATTATTAATAATCGTACATTAAAACTATGTAAGCTTACCCGCAACCTTGCTGCCCAAAGTGAAATGTTCCACAGCGTTGCGTGGACCGAGTATGGGTCTCGGCATCGGTGGTGGCATCTTTACTGGTGGCTCGAATAATTTTGCGCTGGAAAGAGCTGCTTGCGTAGTCGCCATAAGGACGACAAGCAATAAAGTCATCATGATTGGCTTGCTCATATTTTCGCTTTTGCTGCAGATATTGTTGGTGGTTTTTTGTTATTGTATTTTTAACTGCTCGATTTCCGCGGCTGCAATTGCACTTTATATAGACGCACGCGCTTGCTTGCCACTGGATCCCAATGTCATTTGTCTTTGAAATGAAAATTAATCATGTGCCTGGTTGGTTTGACAAGAAAATTGTGTTTACATTTTGATAATGTCAATTGGTAAGCGATAAAAATTACACCATCGGGAACGAAGCGACGAGATTGCGTTGTATCTGCCGCTGCATGATGAAGATTGAGAAACTTCAAAAAGCTATTTTTTCTAGTAGAGAAAATTGCATCCCACTTCTTGCAAATGCACAAATATGAAATATTACTAAAACATGAAGAAGTCTAAGAAGCCTAAAAATATGCTATGTTTTTTATATCAGCTGGAGTTAAATACTGTACAAATAAAAATCTAATGAATACTTGAAAAAATTCAGTCGTTGAAATGAGGAGGAAAATGTTTTTAAAACACTCAAACAATTTTTGGCGTTCTTAACATAAACACAGGGGGTGGAAGAGTTAGCTAACTAAAAGAGGCGCCTTTAATACATCCCACCTTCCTGTTGTGCCTCTTGCCTTCTACTAACTTTGCAATATTCTAAAAATATTCTAGCATAAGTTTACTTCAAATTCAAAACGTTGCATTTATGATATTCTACGATAATATTCCATCATATTAAAATAACACTAATTTCATATAAATAAAAGAAAAAGAAGAAAATATATGTTCGCTGGAATAACATTTTTGCCATGTTAAAATAACAAATGCTCTGTAAGCGCTGCGATGCAAGTGAACAAATCTCATTTCAAATTTTCAAATTATTATAAAAAATACATTACTTCTTTTTTTTTATTATTTATTTAACAATGTGTGTGTGTATTGTATACATGCATACAATGTCAATAAACTTTCAACGCACTTTAAAAACTCAAATTTCTGTCAAGATGATCGTGCAAAATCAAAAATCACAATTCAGTATCGATACGATAATTCAAAATAAATCTGCGCTCAGTGTCAAAATTGTGATAATCGGTTTATGGCACTTTAAACTTTATTTTGCTGTCGTGGTTTGTATAAAACGGAATTTCAACTTATTACCAAGGGAATAGAAAAAGTTACCTCGTAACACACTGACACACATAATCGTACTTGGCGCTCAGAAGAATCGAAAGTGATGAAATATGCTCGGATTACATTTAGATTTACAAATTCAAAAATTGCGAGTTAATTAGAAATTAATTCAGGTTATATATGCTAAGCGTTTTTTTTTTCGTACTTTTAAAAAAAAACAAAAATTATAAAATGAAAAAAAAAGAAAAGATTTGCTTTTAATTTGTATATTAGGTGTTCATTTTTTTTAAGAATCGCATTTGAAAATTAAACTGTCGAATAAATGTTTCCTAATTATCGTTTTAATAATAGGATTTAAATTTGAATTGAACTTATATTTACGAAAAAACGAAAAATTTGGAGAAGCGGCTATTTATTTCTTAACATAGTCTCCTCTTAGGTCGATACACTTGACGATGCGAGGATCCAATTTCTCCAACCCGTCTGAAAAATACGTTTTCTCGAGGTCTGCAAAGTAAGCCTCCATCGGGCGGTAAGGCTAAGTACTTATCGGACCACCCTCGTAAATAATGATAAAACAAAAAATTAAAAGTTAAATGAAACAAGTGTAAGTCGAAATACGAGATTTTAAGTTCTATGGAAACAGGACACATTAAATAAAGAAATTTAATGTAAACTTTTGAGTGTCAATGATTTGCAGAACAGTTGGTCACCTTGGCACGCTACTTTCGAGTTCGTTCCATGATTGCTGCATTTGTATGCAGTGGTGTGTGTGTGTGTGTGTGTGTGTGTGTGTGTGTGCCTCTGTGTGTTAAGTTTTTGTGTAAATACAAACATGCATGTGAATTTGTTTGGGCATTTATGGCGTCGTATTTACATACATCAAGATTCCTGCTGCAATTGAAGCATGCTATAGGCAAACAAATAAACAAACAGACAGATAGACAGACAGACATGCCAGCATTTTGTAATACTGTTAAATTAAATACTTATTTATAATAGATGATTATATATGTAAGCTTTAATAGACATTTGCATATACTTATTTTGTTTAATATTTGTTTTTGTGTATTTTTTTGTAAATATCAACAACTTGGCTAACACCGCATTCATGCCTGATTTATTAATTTAAATTTAAATGTTCAAAGAATTCTTTTTTGAAAAGAAAAAATTATACAAACATTTTTCTTGTTCTGTATTTCAAGTTTTCTACACCCGTGTCGGTTTTTTTTCAATAAACAAAAGTTTTGGCGATTTCTAGTGAAACCCATTTCACACTGCTTGGAAACCGATTCATTTTAATACCAGCATCGACCTTGGGCTAAATAAAATTCAATTGAATAGCAATAAAAAACAAACAACATCATCAAAAGAAAGAAATAAAGAACGAACGAATCTTTCGAGTAAACAAAAGCTAATAAGCTGATAAGCGTCGAGAACATAGTGTGAAGCTTGTCTCCCATCAAAATAAAATTTACATTTTACACCACAAAGCTAGACTCTAGGTCTGTATAGTACTATCAATTAGATTAAAAATTATATGTTATTAGGTATTGTATTGTGCTTCCTAGTATTGTTTGAATAATCAAAAAAATCCACAAAAAATCATCAAAATAAAGTACCCATTCCTGATTATATTGTAATTCACTCGATTGCATATTTAATGAAATACAAATAAATTATATATTACCCAATATTAAAGGTAAATTTTGTAAATTTTTATCGAAGTAATTTGCAATGAATAAAGTTGTTTTAAGACAAAAAGTCGAAAAACAACATTCTCGAACGGTCAAATTTTGACACTGGTAAAACCAAAGCCTTCAAATTTAATTGTTATATTCAAGAATCGTAATACGATTATATATACATACATACATATGTACTTACTATAACGACAGATTCGATACAGACAATGTATAGTATTTTGGAAAGGTTAGTAGGAGAGAGAAGAGGACAGGCTAGATTTAGCTTTGTTCTTGAGAGTAAAGACAATTTATAGACGCGATGATTTTTCTGCTTGAATCTCACCTATGGGAATCTATCTTTTAATTCTGCTGTGTCTGAATAGCTCCTGACTAGCTGGATTCATCGATTTAGATTTATCTGTATGAAATTTGGTTATAGTAAAGTTACACAAGAGTTTTGCTTATGTATTTGTTGTAATACTAGGACAAAATTAAATAGTCCTTAAGAGATTCTAAGAAGTCTTCCAAATACAAGTCTCAAAATAGTAATTTTAAATTGCTGGCTTATTTATTTGAAAAAAAAATGTAACGCATGATTATCACTGGTAACAAACATTTAAAAATAAAAAAAAAAAACATTGCTTATCTATTAAACAATCAAGTTAACAGTGCAGACATACGAAATTAACATCGATGTTGCGAGTATGTTAAGGCACTGTTAAGTTGTATTTTGTCGGTTCATTCATAAAACTACTTACAACGTATGTAAATAGTAATGCCCGAGTACAAATAAAATCACCAGAGTACTCATTATGATGTTAAAGATCATAACGATGTTGATCATGATGATCATTTGTCGTCGGCGATAATTAGGCAAACTATTCATGCGGTGGTTGCAGGTGCTGAGCAGAGAGGAGGCACCTCACGAGCATGTCGGCACGACATGAATCATAACCGGGTTTTTATTTTTTCAATTTTTGTTGTTGTCGCAGTTACTGTTGTTGTTCTTGACTGCCGTGCCAACAAATACCAAATAATTTTTTTTTTCGAAAAACAAATAAACTCTGCTACTGCTGCTTACCAATTTAAAATTCCAGTTTTGCTGTTATTTTGTATTTGTATGCACTACCCTACAGCCAGCAGGGGGCCTGGAAATTTTGGTTTTCTTCACATATCTATGCGAACAATAGGATGTGCGCTCAAATGTTAAATGCTTGATTTAAGTTGATTTATTGATGTGGTTTACAAAATTATTGAATTTTAAAAGGCACTTTCAACTATAAATTGTGGGCCACACAAACTCGTATAAATTGATTTGATTTCTTGTTTTCGGTTTCATTGAAATATTTTTAGTATTTTCACAAACAGCAGAATTCTCAGTCGAATTACAACGAAATTTAAACAAGTGAATTCAACAAAAATTAAGCTTTCAATTCGTTCGACTTTAAAGTCCTTTAGAAGATTTAAGTGCTATTTGCAAAGCATTTTAATTGAGCTGTTAAAAGATTTGTAAGTTGTAATCAACTCTTTATATTTTGATTTCATATTCGAATATCAACACGGAATAAAATACAAATAAAGAAAATTTAACTTTTTAGTAAGGTTCAATAGATATTTCAATCGAATTTAATCCTATTTAATCTTCCAATTAAAAATCCGTTTAATTCTTTTTTAACAAAGCACCTAATATGAAATGCTTGTTTACTATGTATATATGTACGTTATAATGACTTTATTCGTGAGCGCTTTAAAAGAGTAAAGCGTCTTATCGAAAATACATAAAATACCCACAAACTGTAGGGTATGTTAGATTCATTATGATCGATCACTCGCCACCAATGAGCTAACTTGTTTTTTGTTTGTTTTTGCTTTGGCTTGACCGCTCGCAGTAGAACTCGCTGGATTGAGTGGCGGTGGCGGTGGCGACGCCAGAGGAGGCATCTTTGTCGTGTTTTTGCGAGATTTAAATATTGGAATCTAAAAATACGACAACAAAAAATAACAAATCTGAATCTGAATTCGAATCTAAACGAGTCGCGCATCTCGCCGCTCTTGGCTGTACTCTGCCGTGCTGGGTTGAGATGAATTGAATTGAGTTGTGGTGTGGTGTGGTTAGGTGTGGTGTCCGAGCTGGATGATCAGTTCTAAAATAGTCGTATTCGTTTGCGGTTCGTTTTCGACAAGAACGCGTAATTGAGAAAACAGAGAAAATTGATCTTGCGGTCAGTTTGTGCATACATTGAGGATTTATCAGGTTCGGTTCGGTTCTTTTTCTCAAACGGTTGTGTTTTGTTTTCGTTTTATTTGTTCGTGTTAACAAGTCATTTATTTGTTGTCTGTCTGTCTGTCTGTCTTTGTAGTCGGCCCTCTTGATATTTGAATTTTAAATAAATATTATTGAATTTGAAATAAGTGTTCCTCAAACAAAGCGGATAAAAGTTGGGTTCTTTAAACTTGAAAATCATTTGTAAATAATTTATAAAAAATTAAACAAAAAACTCGCAAACAATTTGAAATAAAAAAAACTTTAAGTATAATTAACATCTTAAATATAATTAGAAATTAATTGTGTTCAGTTAATTGAATACGTGCAACAGCAAAAAAAAAAAACTGATTTGAAAAAGTGAAAAAGTTGCATGAAATCATTGCCATAAATATTTAAAAGCAATTGCAAAAAAATAATGTTCCAAAAGTAAACTAACTTACGCGAAAGTACTTGAATCCCTAATCACAAGTCTCGTATGTTGTTGTATTAGAGCAGCTGATTCCAAGCCAGCTTCATTCGTGTTCATAAATAATAAATACAAGAAAATGTTAGTAAACTAACTGGACGGTGAAGATTATTTGAATAAGATTAAACTACTTTTTTGTTGTTGTATTTATCAATTTGGAAATCTTCAACTGGCACTTACAGTTAGTTAGAAACAATTATTCAGTTGTAGCAAACAAATTAAAAACAAACAAACAAAATACAAAAAAAAAAACGTTTGCATTTCATTAAATTAAATTGAAAAGCACAAACAAAAGTCACAGTTTCAATTAAAAAATGTTAATATCCCAACAAATTATTCACGATTGATTTGCTATTGCACGACTCTGTTAAAATGTCTGGAATTCTTTTGGGAATCCTCAAATTGTTATAACTCGAAGTGGTAACTTTTGAGTGCCATAAGAGCAAGTCGACCAGTCAGTCGACGACAAACGTAGTTAAAATTACTCAAAAGTCGGATTTGAATCGATTGTTTTGATCGGATATTTTTTACATTCTGTGGCAGGTTCGGTAAAGCCTTTGATTATAAGTCAGGATTTAAGAAAACAAAACCATAAACTATAAACAAATAAAAGTGTTTTAATAATTTTAATAATGTGGCGAATATTCTTAACATTAAGCAATATAAATAAACACACTAAAAAATTATCAAAAGTCGATCGTACATTCAAGTACATAAGCCCAAACTAAATAGTTTGATTAACAATAATTCCAATACTTGTTTGCAGTCAGACAACGAAATTCATAAATCGTATACTTGGAAAATTCTTCTTCGTGGTCAAAATGTTGTCGGCCTTCGGAAACTGCGTCAACTTCCGGTTACAGTTGTTGCTGTTCGCTGCAATTTTGCTGAAACTGATCGCGGCACAGTCAGATGGTGAGTAAAATAAAATGGAATCGCGTCTAGTGCGGTTAAATTGGACATGTGTCAAACCGTTCAAGTAAGCACACGCAAGGCTCGTTGAGTGCGTTCGATTTGGTTTTGAGTTTGTAACGTTCATATGCAAGTGTAGCAGGTATGTCTGTCCCACAGTGAACAACTTGTGAAGCAAATATATGTGGAATATATTTCTCCCAGCAAATCTATTCTCAATTTAAATTTGTTGACGTTTATTCTGTTAAAGTAAGAAATGTAAATGCGATGTTCCACGAAATTTGCAGGACGCGCATTACACTCAAATGAAATAAAATGACAGAATTTAAATTGTATTATTCATAAGATTTATTATTTTCTATAGTATTGCTTTAGTATTTGGATAGTATTTAATTTATGCGGTTTGAATTCATTTCGAATTAAGTTCGGTAGAGTTTGCATTGGTGAAGAATCTGCTCCATGATTGGTATTCCCAAATGAAACCACAAACTGACCTCGCAGCAAAACATTTCATATTTTTTTTCTCAAGTGTAACCTTACCCAATCTCAAGTCTTTCGGGTGTTATATCAACTCGAAAGCACAAACATGTTTTGCATATAATCGGTTCACATATGAATCATTAAGTTTGAAAAAGGATTTTCCACTTTATTCTGAATCTTTCAATGGAATCGAATTATTCAATTCTTATGTTTAATTTTATCTTTAGACTCCTTTGATTGTCAATATTAAAATAATGAAGAGTTTCATCTTTGAGAGTGAGTAAAAAAAGTGGAAAAAGGAAAACAGCTCAACTGGTATTCGATTGATTTTTGTTTAACCTTTTCGGTATCTAATCCTCAAATTTAAAGTGGAGATTTTGATATCTTATGATACAGTCCCGATTTGTAATTAATTATCAATCTAAATTTATTTTTCAATTATTTTTTAATTAATTAAAACGTTGTTCTTTTAACGTTTCCTGCAGAAAACAATTAACATTTTCAAAGTACCCACAACTTTGCTTTATTTAATATTTCTCTTTAAATTTCGAATAAAACTAATTCATGTTTTTTTTTCCAGTAGGAGATGCCTGCGTAATGAAAACAGAGCCCGGCTTGTGCACTGAAGAGGATAACTGCCCCTTATTGCAGCAGTTAGTTAAGGGTAAACGTATAACGAATAGAGATGTAGTCAGTTGCGGTTTGGGTACATATGGCGAACTGGTCTGCTGTCCCACAAATCCGAATGCATTTTCGCCGTAAGTATCTTTGATTTATCTTTTTGGTAGTATGAATTTAAAGTTTTTATGTTAATGTTTTTTTGCACTATTCACACATACTCGTACACTAATTGTTTATTAGTGTTGCCATTGTAATCTAAATTAGCTCTGCTATGGTAAAACCTTTATTAAAATATTTGTCCTCTTCCCTAGGAAGCCTGTAGTAACACCTACTCCAACTCCCACTACGACTACAACTACTACTGTTTCACCGTGAGTTTCTTTGCACATACATAAATAAATCTCCTCAACTCACTCATATTTCACTATCGATACATTTACTAACTCAACATTCTTTTAGAATTGCAATCTTAATTAACTCTGCATTAATAAATCTTTGTTTGATTGGCTTTGCGTGCTTTACATACATTGCTCTCACTTTTCCTTTCTCTTAGAGAGCCGATAGATTTCTGGTCTGATTTACTGACTACAACGATAACTCCTGCAACAACTTCTTTGATTACTCCTGCTACGAATAGTCTTACTAACACTACGACTGATGAGCCTGACTTTTGGTTGTTCCTTCTAACAACTTCAACCACAACGACGCCGGCACCACTGATGATTGGTGGTGAAGAGTTGAATAAAACTGCAGAGTATATTGATCTATCACAATTATTATCAAGTCAAAGCGGTAATGATAACAACAACAATGTTAGAGAGCAACCAAATTGGATAAATTCAAATAATCGTGAAAATGTAGGATCAAATGTGGAATTTGTGGCGCCATCTCAACAGAATATACCACCACCAAATTGGCAAATTCCACAAATAAATAACAATCGTGGGAATGTAAGGCCTAATCGGGGTTTTGGACCAAACTTCCAACAAACACAAATATCACCAAACAATAACAACTTTCAAAATGTGCCATCAAATAACGGTTTAAACAATTGGCCGCAACAACAATTACCTCCGAATTGGTCAAATGCCAATCACCGAAATAATGCGCCATTAAATAACGGATTTAATATGCGTTCACAGCAATTGCAACAACTTCCCCCTAATTGGTCAAATGCTCAAATCGCAAATAACAGACCAAATGTAGGATTTCCCAATGGTCAAATAAATTGGCCCAATCCCAATCCTAATTTTAATAATGGAGCACCGACATTTAATAGTGGTTCTCGGAATCCGGGAAATTTTAATCGAAACGATCGACATAGAGGTGGTCCACACAATAAAAACGAGCATTTTTTTAATCAAATCATCGACCAAAATCCGGATCAAGCGAACCCAAACAATAGAAACGAATTTTTCTTCAATCAGAATGTCAATCAAAATCCAGATCATTCGATTTTTCCTGTAAATTCTAATCTAAATGTTAATCAATTCGATCCCATCGCTGTGATTAATGGCAATTTAATCAACTCGGGCATGGATGTGGTCCCTGGTCAATTGGATGAGTATCATCGTGGAACGCAAACATGGTCGCCTGAATCTGCAACACTTGGAAGAGAAGTGGTAAATGCTGGTTTTCCTAATCCCGACATAAATAATGCTTTGCTTTTGGATCAAAGGTGGTTAATGGGTTTAATATGACTAATACTTAGCACATTGTATATTGCATTCTATTCATCATTTCATCTTTATTAGTTTACATCATCAAGTGTCTTTTGACTATTTTAAGCAAATTGATTTATTTTAACTAATACGTTTCTGTTTCATTTGCAGTATAACTCCAGTTCGTGTTGGCGATCGTGCTTCCATTATGGGTAAGTCAATGTCTAAAGGTAATCTTTTGTATCTAATTGTTTGTTTATAATTTAAAGCATGTCGGGAATACGACGAGTACGCACGTGAAGTGGAAAACCTACTAACACCTCACATCCTTAATGGAATTCCCGCTGATTTCGGAGAATATCCCCACATGGCAGCCATAGGCTTCCGGTCGATCGGTGGTGCAGAGAGTTACGCGTTCCGTTGTGGCGCCACTTTGATTGCCAAACGGTTTGTGCTGACAGCGGCGCATTGTGTTTCGGGTTCACAGTTGGAACCGGAAGTAGTGCGTTTAAATTTCACTGATTTCAAAGATCCCGAACAAAATTTTGTTGAAATACCTATTGCACGTAACGTAAGTAAAACTTAAGTCAGATTCAGTGATTTAGTAACTGCCTAATACCAATATTTATGTTTCAGGGTATTCATTTGCATCCTGACTATAGTATAGGCAGCGTATACAATGATATTGCCGTGCTCGAGCTTCAACGCGATGTGCCCTTTTCAAGAACGTGTCGTCCGACTTGTTTGTTTAGCGGGAATGAAACACAATTCGCAAATCAGTTTCTATTCGCAGCCGGATGGGGTGTATTGAATACGACAAGTAAGATTAAGATGTTAACCAACTTAATTTACCATTGTATACTAATTTGTTGAAATGCATTTGTTTGAAGGTCGAACAACCTCAGATATTCTCTTCAAGGTTGGTCTGAAAATCCAGCCAAATGATGCCTGCAATCAGAGTTTCGTTGAAAATGGCCTTAATAGACGAATAGCGGATGGCATCAGGGAAACCCAGTTATGTGCACATGATGCGCAAAAATTGCGAGATGCCTGCCAAGGTGATTCCGGTGGTCCACTTGTTGCGGTCGTCGATGAAAATCTCAGAACCTATCGAGTGGTTGGAGTGGTTTCCGCTGGATTTAGTTGTGCATCGGACACGGCCGGCTTGTATACGCGTGTTTCTTCTTACTTGGATTTCGTCGAGAGCATAGTCTGGCCTAAAACATAAGAAATGATATTAAAATGCTACTTATAAGATAAGAAATCGTCTGTGAATTTAAGACTAAATACATTTTAAACTATTTTTAAGTATAATAAAACAACAAAAATAACGCCTGTTCAGAAACATATTTTTCAATAATTTATATTATTTTTGAACTAATGTTATCGTAAAAGGAACAACTCTTGTGAAGGAAGGTGTGGTAAATCAATTGTATTTAAATTTAATTTTTTCAAATCTAAAGGACTATTTTTTTCAATAATCCTTGATGTTTAAGTCACGATCAGAAAGCAGTTTTGGAGGAGATGAAATTAATTGCCCACTCGGAACGTGGAAGCATCTTTGGTGAGCATAAACGTCGGCTTGTATGAAACTTTATATACAACTTTTAAATGTAATTGACTTTTTAAAAAATTGTTTCGAGCCAGTATTTTGCTTTGTGAGTCAATGCATTAAAATTCTTGCATTTTCCTTATTTAATATTAAAGAAATTCAAATAAATATCGAAAATAAAACAAAGCATTCAAAAAATAATGTTTAACAATAAATTCAGTTGAATGTGACTCATACATGGCATGTCTCGAAATGTTCAGAAACATTTGAGAATGTTGAAGTTTCTGTTTTTAGCAATAATGCGCTACCAAACACTAGACAACATATGTATGTATCTCAAAAAAATGTCACTGACGAGGCTCAATCAATGATGGATTTTAAACTTACGAAAATTTTGTTTAACGAAATATAATGAAAAATAATGTACTTCTCGAATGAAGTACTCCTGCATATATGATCGTTATAACTATAAATAATCCATAATTTTCTATATTAAGTCTAATGATAAAGTAAATATAAGTTTTCTTTGGAAGCTTCCCGGTTTTATCTTATTTCTTCGTCTTGCATCCGTTTTGTACGGAATATGTAAAATAAGGTACGTCTAGAAATTTCAAATAATTTCTTTACATATTCTCTTAAAATAATACATACCTACATACATATGTATGTCTAGTCTGGTTTAAGTATGTTTTTTTATTTTTTTGAAGACTGTTTGATATTTATTACTGCCGAAACTTGCACAGATTAATTTTATGTATTCATCAGATACATTAGCGGGTTTTTTTTTGTTATTGATTATATCTGGTTTTTACTCATGTTCCTCTTAATTTCACTTAAATCCTGACTGATACATTGACAAAGTCTGCAATTCGTTTTAATTTCTTTTCTAAAGAATCGAAAATTTTTGTTGATTTTTTTCTGCCAAGAATCTCAAAATGTGTGTGTGTGTGTATGAAATCGTTTGGGTCACTCCAGGAAAAACACAATCAAAGCGGCATTATAAAAGTTAAATAGATTTAATACTAAAAAGCAAATTAAACGGATAAATTTAGTTCAAAATTTAAGTCAAGTGAACGATGAACTTTGTAAATTGTTAAAAGTTAAACGAACAATTTTATATACAATTTAATTCTTCCAAACATTACGAAATGGAAACTGTTGAGGCTCTCGAAAATTTAAATTAATTTTGAAATTTTGTATAACTTGTAGTTGTACTGAATTCCAGATTTTGTCGAGTTTTGAATTTTCATATCAATTTAATTAATATTAATAAAATAAAAAAAAAACATGTTGTTAAATTATTTTTGTCTTCAAAGGATTAAATGAATTCGATCAATTCAAATCCATGGACACGCTTTAAATGTTTTTGAAATATTTCATTAATACAAAATTTTTAATAAAGAAAAAATTTTATATTTAAACTTTATCGGTTTTATCGACGTTTTCGTTTGGGAAAAAAGTGAATTGTCATACGACGTGATTTGTCCCAAGCCCACCGCAAATGATTCTCATACGAATTAAAATGAATAAATGAAAATACGATTAAATAAATCGGAATTTTGAATATAATCGGATCGTTCGATTGTTGAGTAAAAATCGAAAATGTTTGTTGTTTGTTACTTTTGCTCAGTGAAATGATTAAGCGTAATCGGTAATAAAATAGAATCGTTGCTGTTGTTCTTAAAGGGGCTTAGCGCTGTGATGTGCTCAGTTGTTGCAGCTAGTCGAACGTGAGCAGATCGTTTTGCGTTCCCGATTTACTTAATTGTGGTGCGAAATAAAAACAAGTTTGGGTTTGAGCTTTGGTGCGTCTTTGGATTTTGCATCGCTTCGAACGGTTAATAGTGTTTGTGTCATATCTCTGTCCGGGCTGCCTTGACTGATATACTCGCACACATGAATGCTCATACGAGCTTGCACTCGTACAGATGCATTTGAATTAATCAACAACTAAAGAAATGAAATAGTTCGAACGATTAAAGTTCTGTGAATGCGATTTGTATTTTATTGTGATCTAAAACGTGAGAAGCTATTAAGAAGTAAGTACAAACTACAATACATACATATTTATATATAGTATGTATTAATTCTTGGAATGCATTGATAACAAGAAACCTTTATTGGCGTATGAATAAACTTAAAAATGAACTGAGTTTCAATCAAATCTAAAACATAAATTCAACTCATCTCTTGCAGTTTTATCAAAGCGTTTCTCATCGGCTGGCGTGAACTCGGATATTAAAGCAAAATGTCGCTCCTGTGTGGACAAACTGTCAACCTATTTCCACATTTACTTGTAATATTTCTGACAGCACTACTGAAGCCGACAACAGGACTGGAAAGTACGTTCCTTATCAAGATTCATTATAATCAGAAGATTAGTTTACTTTCTAATTAAAATATGTTTAAGTATTATTAAATACGAGTATACTTTAATTGCATGTACTAACAATTTAATTTTTATAATTAGTTTTATAGCCCAATTTCCAATTCTCGAGTCAATAATCTCAACAATTGTTTATTAATTATACTAAAATATGTTCCCATTTTTTAGAAGGAGAAGCCTGTCTCATGAAAACAGAGCCCGGATTGTGCAGGGAGGAAACAAGATGTCCCATTCTGAGCGAGTTATCAAAATCAAGGCTTATAACAAATAGAGACATCGTAAGTTGCGGCTTTAATGTTCACGAGGAACTTATTTGCTGCCCCACCAATCCAAACGCGTTTATGCCGTAAGTTATTCTCACTATATTAAAATTTATAATTTTACCTACGTTAAATCTTGGCTTAGATGGTCGATGGTTAATATCGGGGATCCCATGGGCTAGCTTGTAGTTTCTTATTGTCGATATTGACAGAGTAGCGGCGGTAAATGCTGAAATATGAAGTTCTACCCACTAAATTTAATCCTGATTTTAAAAATCTAGATAAAATAGATTTTATCCTTTATCAAATGGAGACTAGGAAATGCATGATGTATATACTTGTACATTTACATTACAATTATTCACTTATTTTGCAGGACTCGCGGAGCAGCGGCATCAATAACACCAGCCCAAGTTGGAGAACGCGCCGCCGTGAGAGGTTATACAATTGGTATATGAACCATTGTGCGATTCGATGATAATTGACTTTGTTACTTTCAGCTTGTCGAGAATATGACGAGTACGCACGCAGTGTGGAAACAAAATTCGGACCTCATATTCTCAATGGCGTTCCTGCGGATTTTGGGGAATATCCGCATATGGCTGCTATCGGCTTCCGGCTCAATTATTTCGCAACACCGGGTGTTACCCATGAATTCCGTTGTGGCGCCACTTTAATAGCCAAACGATTTGTTCTAACAGCGGCACATTGCGTTTCTGGTGTAAAGTCGGAGCCAGATGTTGTGCGTTTAAACTTCACCGACTTTAAAGATCCGAATCAGAATTACATAGAAATACCGATTGCACGAGATGTAAGTGAAACTCAAATCCAATGAAATTTAAAAAAAAAAGTTTGAATGACCTTACTGTAATGTTATACATTTTTAGGGCATTCATTTACATCCTGAATATAATATAGGCAGCGTGTACTATGACATTGCGGTATTGGAACTGGAACGCGATGTGCCTTTTTCGAAAACCTGTCGTCCAACGTGTTTGTACACCGAAAATGAAGTTAACCCAGATCAGTTTTTATTTGCTGCCGGTTGGGGTGTATATAATACCTCGAGTGAGTTGCTTTTAATGCTCCTCTCAACTCAATCTTGAACTGCACAATAACTTTTGCATATTACATATCGATATGTTTTCAGTTCGATCAACGTCGGACATTCTCCTCAAGGTTGGGCTTAAAATCCAATCGAATGAGGCCTGCAATCAGAGTTTCGTTGAAGCTGGTCTACATAGGCGCATCTCTGTTGGCGTCAGGGCAACCCAATTGTGTGCACACGACGCGGAAAAGCTAAAAGATTCCTGCCAAGGCGATTCCGGTGGTCCACTTGTTTCGGTCATCGACGAAAATCTCAGAACCTATCGAGTGGTGGGTGTGGTTTCCGCTGGATTTAGTTGTGCATCGGACACGGCCGGATTGTATACGCGTGTTTCTTCTTTCTTGGATTTCGTCGAGAGCATAGTCTGGCCTAAAACATAAGCATTGAATGGATAAACTACTAATAATATAATAAATCATCTATGTATATAAGATTACAATCATATGGAAGTCAGAGTTAGTAAAAATTATCGAAAGACATGCGTTAAAAAAAAATATTTAAGTTTTTTATATAAATTTATTTATATTGTAGGATTTTTTTATCAGAATACTTTTTTTTATATGTCCTCAAACAAAATGTAAAGTTAATATAATATTGAAATAGAGATTTGATAATAGTTTATGTTTCATCTATATGATTTTATTGACATATATATTTTTTGCACCACCCTGTGGTGTATATTGTCTTTGGGTTAATGTTTGTAACGTTGAGAAATAATCAAGATAGAGAAATACTCATGATGTGCATATATTAATATATATATTCTTGATCAGAATCGAAAACTGTGTCGATTTACTCATATCCGTCCGTCTGTCATAATTTCTTATTAGTGATATTGACATGGAATTTTGTACACTGGTTGCTCTTATGTCCTAGACGAATCTGTCCATGATCAGGCACAGTTCTATTACACGATGTTTTGGGAACGATCATTATTATTGGGTTCAAACTTTTTAAATAAATTATTTAAAAACAAAATTTTTACAATATTATGAACCACCCTAGATTGATTGTGATATTTAGCAATGTGGTGCATTTATAACAGTCGATAGGTCCGACTTTAATTTCTTACTTTTTTCTGCTAAAATTTGTATGATTTGCATCATCTGTGAGCAGATTTAGTTACTAGGATATGCAAAGTAATAACATAAGCACATACTTTTGTGGTTATTACATGAAAACTTCTTGACTTCATCAGGCATACTCGCGTATTGAAATGTTTAGACACATTTGCTTGTATGTATAAACGTTTGTAATGTTGTTAATTCAATCGCCAACGAGCAATGCAATTTCTAGGAAAATATCGCTTAGCGAAGTTCCAATATAAGTTTAGTTCACGTAGCAGATCAGTTCAGTTGATGCAGCTCTGTAAACGAGGTGAGGCCGTTCTATTTGCGCAATGCCAATGGGAACTTAAGGACTTTATAATTTTTGTTTTGTTTTGTGTGTGCTCTAATGTAAATCAACCGAGTTATATATAATAAATATATATGTTTATATGTATATCTTCATATAAATTTAATTTGTTTGTCGTGTGTAATTATCAAAATTTTGTTT
This sequence comes from Suillia variegata, assembly GCA_949127995.1. Classification (NCBI taxonomy): domain Eukaryota; kingdom Metazoa; phylum Arthropoda; class Insecta; order Diptera; family Heleomyzidae; genus Suillia; species Suillia variegata. The sequence goes on along the minus strand of OX421846.1, from coordinate 43,634,199 downwards.
ATTTTAGTTTAGTAGATCGAAATGGAGCTGAAATATGGAAACTTGGTTTTTTATGTTATTTTCTTGCTGACAATTACATTGATAAGGTAAGATATATATATATATATATATATATATATATATATATATATATATATATATATATATATATATATATATATATATATATATGTACACATATATATGCTACAAATAAATACATACAGTGAGTTCATTTGTATTCACTTTAATTAATTTATTCCTTTTTTTGTAAATAATATTTCGCTTGTATATATGTACTAGTAAAAAGCTAACTAACATGTTGTAAATTTTTCCCAGGCAAAAATATGTTTATTTTTTATAATGAAAATAAATCGTTATTTATTTACAACTTGACAATATAACGGAACTTTGTGATTTTATGTGTTGAAATAAAATAAAAATTCATATTGTGAGAATGTTGTTTGTGCTTTATATGCAGGCCTAAGCTGCACTTTGATATGAATTAGTTAAAGCTAAAAATGAGTAATAAATTGTTTTATTAAATAGTTTTAATTGTTAAACAATTAAAAATTTAACTTTAAGCAAAAAACAGAATTTAAATTTAATTTGTATCGTTTGTTTTTTACTTCTTACGAGTTATACAAGTTCTTTTCCAAAGAAAAAATAAAATACCGAAAACTTTGGCGTCACCCAAGACCGATCATATGTATATGACACTCACTGTGTTTATTCACTAATTAAATTGATGATTTATTTTCCTGTTTAGATATAGATAGATAGATAGATAGATAGATAGATAGATAGATAGATAGATAGATAGATAGATAGATAGATAGATAGATAGATAGATAGATATAGAGATAGATAGATAGATAGATAGATAGATAGATAGATAGATAGATAGATAGATAGATAGATAGATAGATAGATAGATAGATATATAGATAGATAGATAGATATAGAGATAGATAGATAGATAGATAGATATAGATAGATACAAAATTTTTTTTCTTTTATATTTTTATGATTTATTTTAAATTATTACCGATATCGAATATAATTTCAGTTACATTTTAAGTATTTCTTTACATATTTACATATGCATTTATAAGTGTTCTTAAATTTGATTAATGTTAAAAAATTTGTTACGTATATAGTCACAATGTGATTATTTTAAATTTTTAAATGATATTTTTTTAGCTTGTCGTGAATATGTAGAAGTTTTAAAACCTGAACTCAGACCTCATAGACTCGATGGTAACAAAGCTGAGTTGGGAGAGCATCCTTATATGGCTGTTGTCGGGCACCAGCGAAAAGATGATGATAACTTAACGTTCAGTTGTGCTGCTTCGTTGATTGCCAAACGATTTCTGCTGACAGTGGCACATTGCGTTTCTCATTCGAATCCGAGCGTAGTGCGTTTAAATTTCACAAATTTTGAAGATTCCACACAAAACTTTATCGAGATACCAATTAAGGTAAAAACTGAATTAGCTAATATGGCTGGCAACGGTTTGACAAAAGCATCTGATTACAGGGTATATATGTACATCCGGACTATCAGTCCGCTACCACTTACAACGACATTGCAGTAATTGAAGTGGAACGTGATGTCGAATTCTCACAAACTTGCCGTCCAGCCTGCCTATTTACCGAAAAAGAGCTTCCTTCAAATGATAAACTTGGTTTTCCCAGTTGGATATTCGACCGGAGTAAGTTTAGAGGGATGCGTTTAAAATGTACAGAAGTAATTTAAAAGTATTAAAATTCTACCGTAGAATAACGAACTTTGACCAAACTGGTCAAAATCCATACCAAACTCGAATCGTTCAATGTCTGCAATGCCTCATATGCTGCTGAAGGGCAGAACCGGCGTATAAAGGATGGCATCAGGGAGACTCAATTGTGTGTACATTTTGTTGATATTGCTGATTGCTGTGGAGATGCCTGGCCTATTTCTGGAAGTCCACTCGTTTCTGTGTTAGATGCAAATGAACAAATGCATAGCGTTGTGGGTATTTCTTCTGCTGGATGGCCTAATTCCGAGCTTCCGGATTTGTTTACACGTGTTTCAGAGTATCTCGATTTTATTGAGAACATTGTCTGGCCTAAAATATAATCGAATCTTGTATTGATTCATATGTATATCTAATCTTCATGGGAATAACCTTCGAATTTCTACTTTCACTTCAGTCGTAACTAATTACGAATATATATAATGTATGCAATTATTATTAGTTTATTTCAATAAAGTAGCTGGGTTCTGAACAAATTTGCTTTTGAAGTCGCTTAGATTTGTTAACTCAACTCATGAATTAAACAAAAATAAAAAGAAATTACAAAATTTTTTGAGATTCGACATAAAATTCATAAAGTTTTATGGTAATACTTGAATTATTGAATTTTTGGAAACGTTGAAATACTTGCCAAAGGGTTTGAATTAGCCATCTAATTAATACATATTCATATGAATTATAGTAATTATGGTAGTGAAACATGATTTCCCATTTCGCAAACTTGTCATCCTGCTTACTTTAGTATTCACCAAGTGTTTATAATGTTTTGGCTAGTCGTCATCCTCTCGTGAAGACTTGTCAAAATTCTTGATATATGTAGTTGTTGATGGTGTTGGGAAATTAAAGTTGAGCTAGAAAAGAAATGGAGCTTGCTGTGGTTGAAAGGCTCTCAGCTTGTTTTTTAAAATGGCGTAGACTATTTTAGCTTCAGCATAGCCGAATAAAAACACAATTCGCTGGAAGTCAACTGTGGCTGTATTTGTGCTGCTGCTCAAGTGTCTGCTCCATACGAATTTCATATGCCAACCTTTCTTGTTTAAATATATATTTTTATTTATTTACTGAAGATGTACATATGTGCATTGAAATTCTTCTTTATCAAAAGAGAATTTTCAACTTAATTCAAAATGTTTGGGATTTAAGAACCGGTTATTAAAAAAAAAATATTTAAAGTAAAAAAACAAAACCAAAAACTCTAATCGACGTCTTTCAGTGAGATACTTTATCAGTTTTGTTTGCTTCTGTTTTTGAATTGCGGGAGCAAGGCAAGAGAAATGTAAACAACGCAAGTGTAAGTTTGAAAAAACCGACTGGAAGTATGATTCACTCGAACATTTTCTTGATCAAAGTTTGACTTTTCTTTTAGATGATTCTCGATTAAGAATAAAGATAATTCTAAAGGCATATGTATTCAGATTCTACATTGTCTTATTTACAAATTTTAAACCAGCATTTAGTTGAGCATCATTCATCGAGAAGTGATCAATGTCACATCATTTGTATTCCTGTTTAAAAAGTAATATAAACAATACAAGATATGACATGTTGATCTGATTCTCAGGAAGGATTGGATGGATGGACACACATGTTAACGTATATTAAGAGAAAAGATAGTTTAGAGAGACGAAGCTGAGAGCAGTGTTATGCCTTTTAACCTTAGCAGGCTTCACTTTAATTCGTGGGGATTGAGGAGCGTCCGAAAGATTCAGCTTCGGCGAATTTCCAGGAAAAAATTAAGGTCTATAGAAGTAACACAAAGGTCCAAAGGATCATTGGGATCACCGTTGGAGTTTCTTTTGAGAGGAAAAATGAAAACAGTTTGTTGTTATTGTTTCTCATTTACCAAAGAGACCAGCAGAGGTGTGTTATCGTTTATTGGTCGGCTTGAAGAGTTTCGCTATACCAACGCAGCGAACTCTTAGGATAACTATATCTGATGAGATGGTAATAAAAAAAAAATAATTATAATCTAACTACCATCTAACTACGTGCCTCGTTTGATTATCGTGGAGGATTGACTTGCAGTCGTGGCTTGGGCGAATCAGTGGAAGCATTGCTGACGTTCACTTAGCGTTTTGAATTAATTTTAAATTTTACTTGATAACTTGAGATGGGATTCCCTAACCTTTTGCTTGCGTAATTAAAAAAACAACAACAAAGTAACGAATCAAATAATTGTGAATAGAATTTATGTTATTATATATGAATGTTCTATATGAATGTTCGATGTTATCAATGGGATATTAAGCTGATGATATCATTTTACTGCAATATCTTTGTAATATGCTCACTGTACGTTCTATATGTACGAGTATATGTCTGTATTGTAGTTGCACTTCTCCAACTTGAGATTGAATTCTCGAAGCTTTGGCATCGATGCTCTCGCAATTAAAAACAAACACAAAGTGAATTGATTAAACTGCTCTCAAGAAGATCTGCGAGTAGTGATTCTTGTTTCTTAATTTCTAAATAACCGGTTTTTAAAACCTTAACAAATTTTAACAAGTTATAAAATCGGTTTTTGCAACAAAAAACATAACATTAAATAAACACGTATTATATTAAAATGATATTAAAACTTTTTATATTTAGTCGGCTGAAGTAGGAAGAGAATACCGTTGGATTTTAAAGTTAACAATAAAATTAAAATTAAACCACTTTTTATTGTATTTTTTTTATAAATATATACAATTTTCAAGAACTTATTTTATTAAATTTTAAAACGAATATCTACCCGAATAAGTTACCAATATTGGTATTCGTTATTGTAGCAACAATCGAGCAACACTTTGTTTTGCATTGGTTACGGGATTCTGTAAAAAAGCGATTCTCGCAGATATTTCTTTGTGAAAACATTAATGCTCTTAATGTGGATTTAAGATCGGACGTGTTAACGCTACGGCTCAGTTGTTGAAGCGCTACGAAGGTGCACGGTTCGCTTAGAGCTTCTGTTTCAATTTCAATTAGCGCGAGATTAAAACAAGTCGGTTCAGTTTTGGCGTGTTTTGAGATTTGCCTTGCACGCTTATTTGTGTTTCAATTTTATGTGCTGATAACAAAAAGAGATGTCTTAATAAATATATATATATATATATATATGTATATATGTAAAGCGTTTCGAAATCAATAACTACAAAAAAAAATAATAAAAATAGTTGATAAATCGACTTGCTTTGATGAAAGAAAACCTATCAGAACCGGAACTTTAAAAATATACTTTCTCGAATTGTTGTGCTTCTTATAATGACGTTATTAACAATCTACATATGTACAAATATACATTATATAGCAATCAAGTTGAAATAATGAAAAAGAGAGATAAAAACTTTGCGGAGTAAATTTATAAAAAGTCTTGATAATTAAATGCAATTAAAAATATTTCAAAGATATTTTCTCATTAAGAAACTAAAGTTTGAAGTTTAAGCGGAGGATTGCTCCGTTTGCTGGTGGGCGTAATCTCAGAGAGAGCCAAACAAAATGATGTTGCCGATTTATGGCAGATCTGTCAACCTTATTTCACAATTGCTGTTAGTCTGTGTGGCAGCATTGTTAATGCCGACAACGTCTCTGGAGAGTAAGTCCAATCGTGTTTGTGAATGCGATAACAATTATCGGGAAATCAGTCTCAATGCTCTTTTGCATACGATTTGTTTGTTATCTCATTAACATTGCAATTTTTAAATAATATAATTAATTTTTTTATCGGGATTTCCTCAATGCATCAAAATTTGATTATGTATCTGCAGGAAATTTTGTTGATTTTTGTGATCATTAAAGAATATATTGTATTTCAAAATTTAATATTCATTTAATCGGTTTTTGATATTAAAATCCAATTTCATAATCAGCGATTGAAGATAAATTGCATATGAATGAAATACAAACTAACATTGGAACCAAATAATTTTATGTTTATTAACGATTCATTGCTTATACTTGTAGTAAGAAAAAAACAAAACCAGTCTTGTTGTTGCAAGAGTGTTATTATTAGTACAATATTTAAATAATTTAAGTGATATTAGTAATTAATTTTATAGTTGGAAGCGGCTGCAAAATATTAGACCAACCCGGAGTATGTACCGCGGACGAAGATTGCTCCGTACTGAGGAACTTAGTACTTGCAAAGAAACTACATAACCGTGATATTACCAGTTGTGGTCTCACTGCCTATGGAGAGATGATATGTTGTCCAACAGATGAGAATAAATTTGAAGAGCGTCTGACACCCAAGTATGTCTCAATTGAATAAGTTAATCCATGAAAAATAAATAATTATTCACTTTGCAATTCAATTTAATTTTTGTGGAAATTCTGCTTTCAGGATAACAAATATAAATCCAGTGGATAATCGAGACTCGGTGTCAACAACAACAACAACTACAACAACTACAACTACAGAAGCTCCTATAGTACCAAAGCCGATAAATAATGGTAATAGTTGACAAATAACAATGAATTTAAAAGCTTTTTCTAAACGGATGAAATCGAGATTCACAGAAAACTAACAAAAATATTTTGTTAATACATTTTATAGTCAGTGGTAAATTATGGTTCCTCAAATGATCTGCTGATTATAAAATGTAATTTTTAAACTTAAATGCGTCTACAATTGAGTTCTTTTTTTTAATTTTTAAAGGCCAACTAGATCGAATAGGTCCAACTAATGAACGTCCCGCAGTCCAAGGTAAGTTTACTGCGGTTTCAATTTCAAAGAGTTGGTGAATTAATATTGATTTCTTTTAGCTTGTCGCCTTTACGAGGAACTAGCAAGAAAGGAGGGATCAGCATTTGGTCCACATATTTTACATGGTGTTCCGGCTGATTTTGGTGAATATCCTCACATGGCCGCTATTGGCTTTCGTGCCACAACTGGTGGCGATCAGTCGGACCAACTGATTTACGATTGTGGCGCAACATTAATTGCACCAAGATTCGTACTAACAGCGGCGCATTGTGTGGCAAGTTTAACTAGAGAGCCGGAAGTGGTGCGCCTGAACTTTACAGACTTTACGGATCCTCAACAGCAATTTATCGAGATACCAATTAACAAATCGGTTGGCATCATTAAAAAAAGCAATCCCATTAAATCAATCCTAATATAGATCGTATTTTTACTTTTAAAAATTAACAGAGAATATCTGTACCAAACACTTACAATCTGGGCAAGGTATATCATGATATTGCGGTAATTGAACTGCAATACGATGCACCTTTATCACGATTTTGCCGCCCAACCTGTTTATCCATCGATAGAGAACCGCCAGCTAATGAAAAATTCATTGTCGCCGGATGGGGTACTTGGAACACGTCAAGTAAGTCATGATTCTTGAACACGATCGAACACAAAATATGATATTAATGCAATAGTTTTCCAGGAAAATCAAAATCGAATATACTCCTAACGCTGGGCCTTCAACTGCAACCGCTGTCCGAGTGCAATAAGGATTTCAGCAAACAAAAAGACCGACGCTTTAGTGAGGGCATCCTGGAATCACAGCTATGTGCATATGATCCAGAAACAAATAAGGATAAGAAGGGCGATTCTTGCCAGGGTGATTCTGGTGGTCCTTTGGTGCAGGTTGTCGACGAAAATTTCAAAATCTATCGTGCTGTGGGAGTGATCTCTGCTGGATTTCACTGTGCTTCGGACACTGCTGGCTTGTACACGCGTGTATCGGCCTATTTAGATTTTATAGAGCCTATTGTCTGGCCGTAGGCTTGATGTACCAAGTAGGCTCCTGTACATATAGCAGTGATAATTAACTGACACTGTAAGCTTTAAAAGAATATTGAATACTTTCGGTTTAAGTATCACTAAGATTTAACAAGTCGTTAGGACGGTATGATATGATATTTATTAAAAGTTGTGTATAAAAAACTCAAATAAAAATTTGTGGAACGTTTTTGCTCTACAATTTAATATTTTTGCAAATTTCAACTATTCCAACAGAAATCATTTGTTGTAATATTTTATATAAATATTTAATATTTCTAATTATCTGCTGCATTTATAATATTTGGTAGAATCGACTATGATACTATTTGTATTGTAATGTGTGCAAACAAGCAAGCATGCAACAGGCCTGCCTTGCGTCCAGCCACGCCCACATCGTGTGTCGGACGCGTGTCTGAAGCAACATGTGTTTCGACGCCACAAAACAGAGCCACTGTCAAGAGAGCCGCCAGTACGTACAGCTGTGAATACACATGAAAGCGTTCAAGCGCCTAGGCGCATGCTATATTCTCTGCGAAATGTGAGCATAAAGCTTTAAAAGCTTTCGTCAGGGTGACCAGCCACAGAGCAAAAAATTGTTTGGTTAAAAAAGCCGGCTAACGATAAGAACAACATTTGGAATTTGTCTTTTAAGCATGTTGCACGGCAAGAATTTTCTCAGTTCAACGTGAAGTTTCGTAGACGCCAGTTCGGTATCGAGAGAAAACGGAAAAATTAGAAAAAATTAAAGAAAGGGTTAACTCAAATATACAAAAAAAAAAAAAATACAAATAACCAAACTGCATATATAAACAAAGTGTTAGTGCTATTGAAAAATATAAAAATCTGTAAATTTGATTAAAATTGTTGAAAGATTGAAATACAAAAAAAAAAAAAAATTGTCAATTTGAAATCAAGTGATTTTGTTGCTATTTATACATAGCTCAAAACGGATTAATTAATTCATATAGAACAAATATTTATTTAAAAAAATATTTTTAACTAAAATTTGAGACAAATCTGAAAAGTCCAAAGGAGAACGCAGCTGGAAGGGCATAGCCTGGATCTAAATAAATTCTATAAACTAATTAAGCTCAATTTAAGAAGGTCAGTTTTCATGTGACTTAACAGTGGATTGAAACGATTGGGAAATACTAAAGTGCAGCCAACTGGATTAACTATTTGCGTATACAAATTTATTTTTTCTAATGTTCATATTTAAACTTATTGAATAGATAAATAAAATTCCTTTAACTTAAATATCCATATCCAAGCAACGCCGGGTTCTATGAGCTAGTTGGTCATTAAAATAGATAAACGCTTAGATATCTTAATAACATCCGTATGCAAATGTTAAAAGCATTTTGCTCCTCACCCGTAGAAAAAAAGAGGAACGTCAGATATGCATTTAAGACAAACTATCAAACTTTTTATCTCGGGAGTTTATATACAAAGTTTAAATACAAAAAGTTGTACAAAATGGACAAGACAAAAAATTTGGCAAGTTTTGGTTTTACAAATTTCATTTGTGGTGAAAGAGTCACTTTTTATACTTTCAAAACAATTCTTAACGCTTTCATCGAAAAATTATTTGATTGATTATACTTACATTTATATTTAATGTCTCTTCGATTTAAAAAACAACAAACTTTTAATTGTTTTCAAAATTTTTCTAACTGAATTTATAATCCAAATTAAATTTTTGACTTCGCATGTTTGTCTGGAATTTCCAACTTTATTGTGCTTTTTTTTTAATTTCAGCTTTCCGTTTTTCCATAGAATTAAATATTAAAATCATTTGAAGAAAGATATTTTATATATGTGCATGTATGTACATTTGTACATACGTATGCGACATTTTCGATTACAATGTACAATACCGACCCACTTCTTTTTGGCCAGAACTGGTTGATGGGAATTTGACTCTAATTTAACATATGCTTTGCAGACAAATTACACACACACACAGAGTCTGATACGTTTTCATACAAATAAGCGCTCGTAAAGAAAAAAAATTGATTTTCAGTTACTGCTACAAGTAAAAAATAATAAATAAATAAATAAGTTGCAATATAAATCCAAATAAAAGTAATACAATATGAAATAATTTAATCAGAGAAGAAACTCAATTGTTATAAAAATTTTAATTTTTTTTTAATTCTTATTCATTTATTGAATTGATGGAAAAGCTAACAAACATTCAATACAACTAAAGAGCTCACAGTTAGTCATTTACTACAAACAAAATTCGAGTACATAGAATTAAGAAATGGGAACAAATTCACAATACATGAAAAGTCAAAGTTTCGATGTATCTTGTCCACTTCTCATTAAGTAAACAAGCGAGTACGTATATGTGCATATGTATGTATGTATATCTATTACAGTTGCCATTGTCATTGGAAAAAGAAAACGAAAAAGAACAAACCAACAACCGAATATTTTGTTTTAAATTACTTTGAACTACAAAGAAAGTTGCCACCTTTTAATTACGGTAGTACACCCACGCATTTATTTCGGCCCCACCTTTTTATTTCCGTTGTATGTTAGCTCCTCCACTTTTATAATGTTAATTAATAAATGTGGCTCACAATTTTTCGTTTTTTCGTTTATTATATGTATGCAAAATATAATAACTGCGTACATTCGGTTTCGCTCTGAACGTTACAAAAACAAACTTAATCCTAGCAGAGCGCTTCCTTCCGCTGAGCTCGCATATTTTCAGTGTCTGACATTTGTTCTTTGGACGTACGACAAACTCGTCAAATTATCAGATGAAAAAAAAAACAACGACCAAACGAATTCCTGGCCTCGTAAATTAATAAAGTCAGCCGAAAATAGTTTTTCCTATTCTCCATGGTTATATCATAAATTATGACAACAAAAAAAACACACACACACCTAGAAATTTGGCACACACGCCTATACTTATACACTTACAAAAAATGAAGTTTATTTATAGAAAAGGAAGTGTACTAAATCATTGGTTGTTGGTGGAGCAAGTGCACCTTTGTTTAAATCATTTTACGTGTTGGTCCTAAATTGACAACATTTTCCAGTATAATTATTGCTTAAAGGAAGCTTCTTGACTGATTGGTTTAAAAGAAAAAACATCTTTTCTAAAAATTCAAAGGTAGGCCTTTCAAACGACGATTTTTTCTGAGGAAAGTATTTCAGAGAAAGACTTTTCCGATATTGTTTCTAACCAATTCTTGCAATAAATCATTTATTTTTATAAGAAATAACGAATGTATAAATGTATTTATTGGTTTGTAGATAAAATCTTTTTTTAGAATTCAACATTTATAGTTTCATATCGGTAATTACTCTCAAGAACAAATAACTGTTGCATATCTACAAGATATTGCATATTTCAAATGGGTAACTAAATTGCATTTCTATAAGTCATCATGAAATATTTTTCTATTGCATACACACACAAACATAACTATACAGAATACTCTTACATACCTATAAATGGCACGTAGAAAAGTACTGTAAAATACAAAGATATGAATGCATATAGATACATTATCTGTTAAATGTAGTTGAAATGAAAAGAACCACAAGGAAAAAAAAGAAACGCTCGTACACTTGTTCGTTAGAGTGTATTTATTTTTACACACACGCATTCACAGCAAAGTAATACACACTCGTGGTACAAGAGAAGATTTATTACAAAAAAAAAATATCATGAGATCAAAAAAAAAAACAGTTAAATAATATCACAGGAAAATATTAGATAACTGGCGTGAGTGAGTGAGTGTGTGAGTGTGTGTGTGAGTTGGTGGGTATTCAGCGAAACTGTCCATGCAGGTGTGCTTGTATTTGTATGTGTACCATATTATAATTTGTAATTTTCACTTGCGATTTGATAGTTCTGGCGCCTCATTAATGGACGTAAAAAATAGCAGACATGACATACAAAGATATTATGTACTTATATACTTCCTCGTATATGCAGTCTCAATCGAAAGTGCACAGCGTATTCTCTTGACATTCAAAATTCTGTCGAAAAATAATCATATCAAAAGTGTTACTGTTATTTTTCAATATAATTTTCTCACTTTTAGTATATATTCAAATATGTTTGTGTAGGTGGCCTAAGAGTTCTAAAGAATATCACAAAAAACAGGTCGAAGATTTTCGAAGCTTTACCAATTAAAGTTTACCTTTCATAATATTTTTTTGGCATTGCTGTGAAGGATATTCGAAGAAGTTTCTCTGAAAGATCATTCACAAATGTCCTGATGAAAGATTTGAATAATTGCAATATTTTTAAAAGAATAACTTATTAATTATAAAACGTTTCTACTCTAGAGTATCCTGAGATTATACTCGTATATTAACTATAAAAAAGGTTGTTTAAAAAACATGTTACCATTTGAAAATTATTTAAACTAAATCTGTTACTAGTATTCATTTCATTGTTGAGGTGGTAAAAGAAAAAAAAAACAACAAGAACAACATAAATTTCACAGTTTTCTTTATATTTTTTGTTTAAGTTAAAATTTGTTTCCGCTGCATACATTGTAACTTCCGGTTGTCATTTAGATATCGTATAACAGGTAACTTTTTCACAAACTTGGTTGGCGTGTTTGACTAAGTATCTTTGTGTATACGAGTATGTGATTGTGTGTGTGCGTGTTTCTCCAAAGTTTATGAACTCAAAAAGTGTCGTAATTGAACCGAGAAATTAATGGATTTTAAAAGTACCTTCGAAATAAGTACCTGCCTACTTTCTACCTTTTTGTGATGTAGTTGTTGTTGTTGTCGCTGTTCGTGTTGAGGTGAATATATATTTATTAACATAAGTGAGAAAAGCCACAAGCGAGTGCTGGAATATGAACAAATGATTTGTTAAAAGGCAAAAGAAAATTTAAATTCAGGAAAAAGTTGTTCGTATGCACAAAGTTTAAATTACAAATAACAACTTTCTCACTTGCTAGTGAAAGTATCGACAAGATTTAAAAATAAAGTAAACTTATATCACATTTGATATTTTGATTTAATCAATATTTTGATATGTTAAAAAAGTTCTGGAAAATTCAAGTTAAAGAACCTTTATAGCATAGAATCCATTAAGATAATTTGAAACTCATTCTGCATTGAAAATTTAAATTTTTGTTGATAACTTGTAAGTAATGAAATTAATATTTTCAATAAAGCATAAATCTTAACTTAAAGCTTGTGCGAGCGAATCCATTAAATTTGAAATATATTCAACATTGTCTATAACTGAAAAAGTTCAGAATTCGCAGAGTTAATTTACTATCAGCTAGTAAACCATTTTTCGTAAATTGTTTACAGTGAATGGTACAAAGTCTTGATCTCGGCCACTATAAAATGAATACATTTTTATTGTTTTGTTATCCTCTGGTCCACATGTCAGCAAAATGCGCATAAAAAATAAACAATAAAAAAAATGAAAATGAAATCCTTGGTCATGTGCAAATTCTGTAACGTCTCAAAGAAAGTTCATCACTCGGTTAAAAACTTATGAGCATGTGCCACGACCAAGACCGATGGTTCTTTATTGTTTACTTGTTTTCCTCTTCTTCTTCTCGATAAACATAACTAAAGGTCATCAATTATCCGAGGGTGCAGACACGTTTTCTGTTTTGCGGTGACTTTGGAAAATTGAAATGAAATTTTATTAAAATTCGCTTTAAGTGCGCTAAAGCCGATCCACATAACAACGTGCTAAATATCGCTAGTTTAACTGTTTGCGATATTATAAAAAGAAAATCATCACTGAAATAAATTAAAATTTAATTTCTTGACGTAAAGGAAAAATTAAGAAAAGTTATATAAAATGATATAGCTAAAAAAAAGATGAAATTGTAAACTTGTTTTCGCCTTTTTGGCAATATTTTATATAAAAAGTATCTGCCATGAAATATTATCAACAAACAACGAGCACTAGTCCACACACACACACACACACACACACACACACACACACACACACACACACACACACACACACACACACACACACACACACACACACACACACACACACACACACACACACACACACACACACACACACACATACACACACACACACACACACACACACACACACACACACACACGGCCGAGCTTCAGGCTACTGTGGGGGTCGCAGGTGGCGGATAGCGAACGGCCTATAGATATGTAGGTTAGCTGTGAATACCCAATAAGCAGTCCCCGACCAAGAGCAGCAGAGTACAAGGAGTAATTCAACTTACTTTAATGCTAACCTCACCGTGCAAGGTGTACTCTGTGGTATTTAGAGGCTCTGGCGCCCGAAACAAGGCGGTATAACCTTCATCCCGCCCATGGAAATTCTGCGGCCATCGCGGGATTTCTTTTGATGGGAACCAAAAATCCATAGCGTCTGTCCCATATTGGGCGGCTTCCTGGTCTGCGTCTGACCCCAGTGGGGCGGCAGTTTATCACCTCGCCGTTAGGCATCAAAGTCAAGCCCAGTAAGACTTTGATTATGGCATACTGGAATCCACTTAATAAAAGGCGAAACCCTGGGCTGACGGCTGTGGTATTCTGTTACCTGAGTAAGTAAGAGTGACATTTTGCTGAAATGGCTTTCAGGCTAATGCCAAAGCTGCCCCCGTCCCGATAAAACTCCGGCAAAGCCTCGATAAACGCTCGACGTCCGTCGCCACTAAGCTGACCGTGCAGGCTTGGATGGTATATCCCCAACTAGTGCTAGATCTGGCTCTGTTCTCAAGTACTCATAAGGGCTTGAGACAACCCTCGCGTGGCCTCCCTGCTCGCATAGATAACCACGGGATCAGAACGCGACTGCATAAACGGACATAGATAACGGTATTGAGGGGGGACCCATATCGAATGAATATTTATCAATTCAAAAAAAACAATGAGACGAGTAAAGATGCTCCGACGCGCATACAAGACGTCAATGCAACTGTGGTAGCGGACGATCTCATCATCGTACCAGATGTAGCCATAAGCGGCAATAACAGAGATAAACCAGACAGTGGAATAGACCCTTTTAAAAAGAGCTTGAGAATAGCTCGCTCCCCGGACAAGCTGGTAATAAATGTATCTCCCCGTGCGAGTTCATCTCCGCCTGTGCTTTACTACGAAGAGGAAAACCCGAAGGTGAGCAACACAACCCCTAACCTGAAAGTCGCTGCAAAAGGTGGAGTGGACAAAGAGCTCAAGAAGCTGGGAATAAAACTTGAAGAGCTTACTGAAATGATGGGAGGAGGTAGGCGCTCAATTCACCAACCGATGCGTGATCTCGTAAACACGATTTTGGAAACGTACAAGAGAGTAGCAGCTGCCAAAATTCCACACAAAACTGGCGATCGATTAGAGAAAAGCTCCCAAACATCGCCGTTCCTTAAGCGGAATCAACGAGAAACTCCCAAAAGGCCAAGAGAATGTCACCTGCCAGAACGAAGTACACCGCCGAAGAAAAACAAACCGACAGCCGTAGTAAGCAAACGGACGGATACGGAAAAGGCGCAATATTCGAGAGTCGCTAGTATTACTGTGGCAAGTACTATCGAAAGGAACACTGAGGAGACTCCATGGGTCAAGGTGCGACCGAAAACCAAAAAGAGGACAAAGCCGGGCCCAAAGCCTACTAAACCAGATGCCATAGTGATCGCAAGAGCCGGTGAACTTTCTTACAGCGAGATAATCCTGAAGATGAAGCAAGACGAGACGTTAAAAGAGGTTGGACAAAATGTGTCGAAAATCAGGAAGACCGTAAAGGGCGAACTCCTTGTTGAGCTAAATCGGGATAAAAAGGACAGCGTACAGCACTACATGACGGAGATGGCTAAAGCTCTAGGCAGTCAAGCTGAAGTTAGGGCATTGTCGCAGGAGACGCGCATAGAGTTGAGAGACCTCGATGAGTCCACAACTAAAGTCGACATAATAGAAGCTTTAATATCGGGATCTTCTGGTAACCACGCGATAGATCTAAATGCGATCAAATCACTAAGGCAAGGATATGCGGGTACCCAGGTTGCTGTAATCAGCTTATCAACGCCAGCTGCAGCCACAATCCTAAAAGTTGGGAAATTGAAAGTCGGTTGGGTGAGATGCAGGGTACGAGAGATAAACGTACCAAAAAGGTGTTACAAATGTCTAGGGTTTGGTCATTTGGCCGTCGGTTGCAACGGCGTAGACAGAAGAAACTGCTGCTTGAAATGCGGAGAATGCGGGCACCAGATTAAGACCTGCACAAAGGAGCCTAGCTGTTTTCTGTGCAAAGCCGAGAATATCGACGACACTAAACACCAAGCAGGCAGTCGCCAGTGTTCAGTTTTCGGCGCTTATAACATTAAACCCCTCAAGAAATGAGAATTATACAGCTTAATCTCAACCATTGTGAAGCTGCGCAGGAACTACTGCAGCAAACTGTGAGAGAGCAAAATATAGAGCTTGCCGTCTTATGTGAGCCCTATAAAGCAGACATCCCTGGCGTATGGGCAACCGATAGAACGCGGAAGGCAGCCTTTTGGAGTTGCGGCAAACCACCAGTACAGATGAGAACACAAAGAGTAGCAACTGGATACGTGTGCGCCAAGGTAGGGTCGCTTAATATATATAGCTGCTACTTACCGCCCAGCCTAACTATCCAAGTTTTCGCTTCCATCATTGATGATCTGGTAGAAGACGCAAGAGGTAGGCATCCCTTAGTAGTTGCGGGCGACTTCAACGCATGGGCCCTGGACTGGGGCTGTCCAAGATCCAACGAAAGAGGTCGCATATTGCTGGAGGCGTTTGCTTCGCTTGACCTTGAGTTACTCAACACAGGTACCCAGCACACTTTTACCCGAGCAGGCTACGGATCAATCATTGACCTGACCTTTGTAAGCAGCAGCATTTATCATCAGACGAAATGGCGCATAAGCTCAGCGTACACACACAGCGATCACCAGGCAATAATCTGCGACGTGCTTCCCCAAAGCAGCAACAGAAGCAGTAGAACGCGCCCACTCAGAAGGAGCTACAGACCAGATACGCTAAATGAAGTTGCTTTCATAGAAGCACTAGGAGATGCTCCTATCACTGGTACAGCAAACGAGATAGCAGAAACCACCATGAATCTAGTGAAGCAGGCTTGCGACGCATCAATGCGTAAAAAGAAACCAATTGGGCACCATCATAATCCGGTCTACTGGTGGAATGACGATATAGCAGAGATGAGAAGGCAGTGCATGCATGCTAGGAGGTTGTATCAGCGATCCAGAGGAACCGGGCTATACAGAGAGCTACAAGCGACGTATCAGCAAAAAAGAAAAGTCCTTAAGATTGCTATACGGACCAGCAAACGCGAAAGCTTTCTGCAGCTTTGTGACTTCGCGGAGCATCAGCCTTGGGGGACTGCTTACAAGCTGGTGATGAAAAAGATGAAGGCGTTCCGACAACTTGCACCAACATGCCCTGTACTTCTAGAGCGCATCGTGCGCACTCTTTTTCCGGCGCAAAGCATCGTAACTGGAGGTACCAATAGAGCAGAAGTAGAAATACAAATGCCGCAATTCACGTCAGAACAGGAGGTTAGCGATATCGTAAAGTGCATAAAAACGGATAAAGCTCCCGGCCCAGACAGAATTCCGAATCGAGCGCTGAAATTGGCAATAGGCAGCTACCCAGGAATGTTTGCAAATATGTACAACGCTTGCATAAGGGAGACCACCTTTCCTGACATATGGAAAATTCAGATGCTGGTTCTGATTCCCAAGGGTAACAAGCCGCTGGATGAACCGTCTTCGTTCCGACCCCTCTGCATGCTGGACACAGTTGGAAAAATTTTTGAGCGCATTATTTGCAACCGTCTTGATGCAGCAATAGAAGATAGCGGAGGACTTTCGGTCAATCAGTTTGGATTTAGGAAAGCTCGCTCAACAATCGACGCCATTGGACTTGTTAGAAATATTGCACAGAAAGCTATCGAAGGCGCCCGGTGGAAGGGAGGCAGCAAGGAATACTGCTTGGTCACCACGCTTGATGTGAAGAACGCCTTTAACACAGCCAACTGGTCTAGCATTCTGCGAGCACTCGAAGGATTTAACGTTCCAAAGTATCTCCTCCAGATCATTGCTAGCTACTTCAACCAAAGATTACTAATTTTTGACACAGATGAAGGACCAAAAACATATAACGTGTCAGGAGGAGTGCCACAGGGATCAGTGCTTGGCCCGCTACTATGGAACGTAATGTATGATCGCGTACTAAGGCTCAACGTACCTAACTGCGTAAAAATCGTTGGATTTGCGGACGATATTGCGGTTGTAGTGGTTGCCAAACACCTACGCGATGCGGAAGAGCGCAGCAACACTGCAATCGGCGTTATTCGAAGTTGGATGCATACAGTTGGCCTTTGCTTAGCAGACCACAAAACTGAGGCGGTGCTCATCAGCAGCAGAAAGAAAGTAGAACTGGCCACACTAAACATCGGTGGAACTATAATAACATCCAAACCATCCATAAGATACCTTGGCGTTATGATAGATGCTCGGCTTTCGTTTAAAGCTCACCTAGAATACGTAAACTGCAAAGCTGCTGACGCGAGTAGAGCGCTTTCGCGAATGATGTTGAATATGAGAGGGCCAAAACAAGGCCGTAGGAACCTACTCCACACCGTAGTTAAGTCCATAATGCTTTATGCATCGCCGATATGGGCTGAAGCGATGAAAACGAAGGCATACAGAAGGGGAGTCGAATCAACTTACCGCCTGGGTGCGTTGAGAGTTTGCAGTGCGTTTCGCACAGTTTCTGCAGAAGCAGCGCTGGTGATAGCTAGCATGATACCAATCAATTTGCTAGCGCTTGAGGCGTACAGGAGACATGGACAACATGCTAACGGACAAGCAACACTAAGAGAGCAAACAATTTCAATGTGGCAGGACCGCTGGGATCAAGCGTCGTCAGGTCGGTGGACGTTCCGACTCATCCCCAGGCTAGATGTATGGTTTAAAAGAAGGCACGGGGCAGTCAACTTTTACTTAACACAGATGCTAAGCGGGCATGGCTGTTTCAGAGCGTACCTGTTTCGATTCCAACACGCAGACGATCCCTACTGTACACACTGTGGTCCGGAAACAATTGAAGACGCCGAGCATGTCTTATTCAATTGTCCTAAGTTCGAGCGGGAAAGAGAGGAGTTGAAAAGAAAGCTGGGTTCAGTTCCAACACCCAACAACCTGATACAACTAATGATGGAGACCAAGGAAAACTGGGATGCAGCCTGCACTACTGCTGAACTGATACTAACAGAACTTCGCCGCGTGGAACGGATCCGAAATGCCGGTAATACAACGGACGAAGACACATCATCAGACTAACACAAATAAATTTGTAATCAGAGTATTTTACTAACAAATAAAGGATTGAATAACTTATTGTTATTAATAATAATGAAAATTTATATACTGTTATATATAGTTATTGTACAAATGAGTAACTCTCCCTACCCGCGAAGTAATGCCTTACGGCGGCTACCGCGGTGACTGGGAATTATACGACAATAAAGTGGATATTTCAAAAAAAAAAAAAAAAAAAAACACACACACACACACACACACACACACACACACACACACACACACACACACACACACACACACACACACACTTACACTCACATACACATAGACACATGCATACACCGATGAATTTCCAATGAAATCAATTTTCGTTGCTTCCAACAAGCACAAACCGCAATGAACGCTTACCACTTGTCCCCCGTTGTTTTTGTTTTTATATTTGTTACTTGTTTTTGTTGCTGTTGGACATACACCCAACAACCTACTTAGTACTTTTTGTATGTACGAGTGCCAGCGGCGTTCTTATAAGGGACACACATTTTGGTTTTAGCCCCGTATTAAATGTAAGAAGAATAAAATAAAATAATAAACAAGTTCATAAGTTGGCCAAGGAGCACCGATGATAAATCGAACAATAGAGTGAGTAAACTGGTGCAATTTTGTTGTTGTTGTTGTTGTTTAAAACATATAGTGACAGTTAAAGGCCATTGATGGTCTTCCTAATAAATAAGTTCATGTACGAGTACAAATCTTAACAAAGCATTACTCGGTTATGTAAGGATCTCTCCCGGTTTAAACTCTCTCCCTAATTAAATAATTTTTTTTTAAAAAGTAAAATATTTTTTATAAAATATTATTTCACCTCTCAAACTCTTGTACGCCTCTGATTGGCAAAAACTTGTCTATGGCACTTGGGAGCAGTAACTCTGGCACAAACTACATTCGCCCGAAAGAGGACACTGAGGGGCATGGGAAGGCTTCTGTGTTTTTGTATACCGAGTAGAGTATTTATCGAAAAGCAATTTCCTTTATTAGTTTTTTTTTCGAGTCGACTTTGACTGCAGCAACTTATAACGGTATCACTTTAGGTGCCTGCTCAATATGTCATGAATTTTATGAGCTGTACAAAATTATGTGCCAAAAAAAAACCGAACACAACAACTGCAACAACAAAAACTGAAAGAAGAAATTTATTAAGTACATGAGGTAACCGCTTCAGCTGTAGTTGTTGGTTCGTTATAAATGCTCAACAGAAGACACTTTGGATGGGACAAGTTAATTTTAAATTAGCCAAGCTAAGTTTTGTCGCTTGTAGTTGCCAGGTTGAAGGCGTTTGGAAAATTCAAAAGACAACCCCATTTTGTGGGTTGTGGTGTCTCGTATACATAGAATACATCGAAGTGTTTGGTGTTCATTTAAAATGTCAATTTCGAATTCTGTAAATTTATTAAGGTCTGGCATCTATCGTTGGACGTTTGGACTGTCCTTTGAGTGCCAAAAACAAAGGGGCGGATGAATACGTTGCTCAATTTTTGGCGTTAATCAAATTATAAGTTTATAGAAAGCTTCAAAAGTGTAAAAGCTTGCTTGTGCTTTAAGCTTTTAAAAACGTTATATATCGCTTACCTTAATTTCTACATAACTTAAAATTGCTAATTTAGGTACTTTTAGTATTTTAAAAAGCTTTAAGCATAAGACAACTAAAAGCTCTTAAAGGAGAATAAGAATCAACTTGTACGAGTATGTGTGAAATTCTTCCTTGCCTTTGGTGTGTATGTAAAAGTTCATTTGATAGTCGCTTCACGCAACTGCATTGTCGCTGTAATTCTGAGATTTACAACATTTGGAATCGCAGTTGCACTCATGCTCGCATAATAACCAAGCCAATTAGTGTTTGCTTGCAGCAAAATATTCATTTTTCCATCCCGTCGCATGACTGCAAATCCAAAGCTACCGAACACCGTCGGCGCAAGGTGACGCCTGCGTACGGACAACACGAACTAAAATTCACAATTAGAAATGTTCAATTCATGGAAAACCGAAAGCTCAACATCTCCGGAAATTTGCACACGCATACAAAGACTTGAAAAGGCGGCGCCGCACACAATGACAACTCACTCAGAACAATCCAAACAAGTTGGATTTGTAACACTTGCTAGCGAGGCATGTCAACACTTAGCCCTGGTCTCGTTAGAATGTCATATTCACGTGGATCTGATGTCGGGTGACGTTGGAGATGATGTAATGTGATGCGGGTGCATGTGTTTATTCTGTTGTTGTTGTTGTTTACAAAAGGTGTATGTGCGCGCGCCTTGCAGTAGGCTTCACTTCTCACAATTTGTATGCAGTAGCAGAAATAATATTTTTGTTTTGTGTGCGAAAAGGAAAGGGGCGGGGCGTCCTTGAACTTTGTTTGTTATAATGCTGCGAGTGTGTGCAAGTATGCGTATTTTGAAAAGCTAAGTCAAAAGTTTGTTGAACAGTGCCTAAAAGTATGTCAAGCCTTTCGTCTTTGCCATTGTTTCGAGTGAGTTCTGTGTTTATTTAATGGTCGCTGTAGGGTTAAGGCGAAGGTATTGCGCGGATACGTTGAAATGTGTTACCACTTTTGACATACTTGCGAAATTCTTTTGTGTTGGTAAATATTTAAATCAAGTTCAACAAGATCGTAACCGCACAAATAATATTTTCCAGTCATTTGAATTTATATGTAAAAAGTTTCATATACGAACGAAGTTCAAATTTAAAATAAAGTTTTGAAATCAAATTTAGTAACAATCAATGAAAATTTAAAGTTCGTTGAAATTACAATAAAAAATACTTTTATTGATAAAAGTATCCAATTGAAAAGATTTTTCACTTATTTCTCAAAGCTGAATAGAAAATGCGGGCAAGTGCAAATTTTACTAGTCAATTAATCGCTTTAGTCAAGCTGGCAAATATTTATTCGCCCAAAGTAAACACTTTACTGGACAACAAATATAATTTAGTGCGAATAGCAGACAGAAAGACAGACAGACAGACAGACAGACAGACAGACAGACAGATAGACAGACAGATAGACAGACAAATAGACAGACACATTAACGCGAGTCACTTGTCGCGCAAATAGATTACAATCAGTAGACAATTCAAAGTAGAGAGCATAATATTTGCATCAAGATTTTAATTAGTAGCACAACTGAAAGCAAATACTCGAAAGCTTCTTACTGTCAACAGATTCTAACAAGAATATTGTCAAAAATAAATGAAAAATATATTTTTATTAAGAAAAATGAGTTGCAACAAAAAGTCGATTATATAGTCTTGAGATTGTTTGAGTTGTTCTTGGACCCTATTCTAAATAATTCTTCCGATGCTGGCTCACTTGCAAAAGATTATTCATCATCATAAAATCGTAAATGAAAACCTTTGCTGTATTTTCCGATATTTCAGAGAAAGGTGACCCACTAAATATAACCACTTTCAGAGACATGTCGGGTATAAAGTTATATACAGAACAATGTTTAATTTGTTTGAAAAAATTTAAATTAAGTGCTTATAAAATTAATAATTTCGTCAATTCTTGCCAAAACTTTAATCAAATTTCATTTAACCATTAAAGACTTTGATAGAAAAACCTAATTCAGTTGGTACATATTAATAAAGCTAATGTCATGTACCTATGCATACGAGTAAATAGAAATCATTGCAATTAAAGAATAAGCCGTTATTTGTCAACGAAATTCCACTGTGCGGCTTGGAAATTGTCGACTTCTCACAAGCGCCCAACTTTGTAAATATGCTTCTTGCCGTTAAGTACTGCAGCTGATTTAATTTCCAACTTTCGGCAGGTGCGCGTCTATTTTGACTTTGCTTGTTTTGACGGTGACGACGACGGCGACAGCGCGTATTTGCCTGTCATTGTCCTTAAAACTGGCGGGTGGTGGCAGGAGATGACGTTGTCAGGCGCAACAACAAATGTCTTCATTTAACATAAAATTAGTGCAGAAAAAAAAGTAGAATTGCGTATACTTAAAAGAAAGTACAGGTAAGCTTACTCCAGCTTAAAACGAGGCGGTTCATTTTTAAATTAATTGCGGAATTTTTTGTTTCCCACTGACGCAGCGGGCTGGCGTTGTTTGTGGGAGTTGAAAAATGTTTATTGAACTTTTTCGAATGCGTTGGCGCAGGTTGAGGATGCTTTCAATGTAAGCGATGTGATTTCATAAAAAAATAATTTATTTTTCATTAATTTTCATGTATACTTTTTAATTTATAATTCTGAGCTATACAAAAAGTTTTTCCTCTTGCTTAAGTATACTTAATAAAATTAAAAATTATAAACAAAAGTAATAATTAAGCAGTGCTTAAAATTTTTATAGAGAGTAAATCTTGATAATATTTGATTTAAAATGAATATAAATTAAATTCCAAAAAAAACTTTAAATAAGTATTATTAATTAAAATTAGAATAACATAATCCCTTGCAACAGATTATATTATCAGTCATTATCGTACCAAATTAACAACCCAATGACTCAAGTCACAAAAAAGTAAGCCACGTCTTTAGTTGTAGCAAACGCCTAAAATTAGGCAATACTTTTTCGCTTAGAGCCACTTTTTTCAACTCAATTAATTTTCGTAAACGTCTACAACTTGTATCCTTTTCCCTTTTTCCTCCAGTTTGCTTTGCACTTTAGTCTACTTTAGCTACTTCGTGCGCTTATATACATACATATGTATGTACGAGTACACACATATAATATATGGAAGTTTTTTTTTCTGCCTTTTAACAGAAATTGTGAGCAAAAGCGGAAAACGTAATTTAAAAAGAACAAAGTTTATCTTCAGAAAAATACTTTAGAATTTTTTTGTGCGCTTCTCATTACTGAAGCCTTTTCCATCTGTTCGCTCTCCTTTGTTTTTCTTACGGGTTGCTCATTTTTTTATTTGCTGGTTGGCAGGGAATACTTAGAGCAGACAATATTGTCTGCTATTTGGGTGGGAGGTGGGAGGTGGAGGGGTTCGTTGTAGATTTTAAGTATGCTTGCCATGTCTCAATTTTCAAATTAACGCAGTTATCCACGCAGTTTGTTATGCTCGCTTCGTTCGTCTTCATTTTAGCATTTCGCCATTTCACTTTGATGTGTTTGAGTTGCCTCTGTATGTGTGCAGAGCTTAATGAAGATTTCCCTTTTTGCCAGTTTTTTCCTTGCGGTTGAAAATGCATATCCTTATGCTGGAAAAATTACAAGAACAAAGAATATAGAGTAGAAGAGGCTTTTGTTTAGTATTCATACTTTTTGTTTTTTTTTTTTTTTACAAGCAAGTGACGTTGAGTCTTAAGTCGTTTCAAGTACTAAGTTTAATTTCTTAAGGCTTCAGTGGAAACTTAAAGTTTTGCTGTTAACCATTTGGATGGTATTTAATTTCCTTCGCACACATACACACACACACACACTTAAAAGCCTCCGGGAGCTTAACAACTTTACAAAATTTTGCACCTTTAACACTTTCAACACCTTGCTAGCTCCAGGCGTGGTGTTAATTTTTCAATTTGCTGGTTGTTTTGTGCGTTTCCTGCTTTTGTTGTTCGCGCAGGTTTTGAAAGTTCGATTTCGCAAGCGAACTGCATATTAAAATATTTTAAATTGTAATTTCATGGATAAAGTTTATTTTTCTTAACGCACACGTTGGTTGACTTATACGTGAGTGTGAAATTTTGCGTGTGTGTGGGTGGGTGTGTGTGTGTGGATAAGCCACCCGCCGCAAGACTGTGTTAACAACAAAAGTTGTGAATTGTGTGTGCATGCGAAAGTTTGTAATCACGTAAACGTTTATTTATATGAACTACATGCGTGTTAGTGGGTGTATGTGTACAATTGAGTACATGTGTGAAAAATCGAAAAAAGGACACACGTGCCTCTGATCGTATCAATTAATTAAAAGTTAATAACTTTTACTACCAATGTGCATTTTAAAAATTCAATGAGCTTTAAATCAATTTTAGAAAAAGAAAAAAAATATCCCTCATACGCCTTCATTATCGTTCAAATTTAAAAAATACTGGCTAAATAAATGTCCTTTTGTGTGAAAGGAAATATTATAATTAATTTTAAGCAGTTTAAAATTGTTGAAATTAATATCACTCATACGACATGTTTTGCTTTATATTTTAATCTCTTGATTTGAACGGCGAAAATAATGCCGAACAAAGCCAATTAAAATTATGAACTATTTTCAAAACTAAAAGCACACAAATGTAAGTTCTTACTTTGTATTCTATTTTTATTCTTCCAAAGCTTTCCATATTATATTGTAGCTGCATCCACTGTGCAAATATTAAGCCATTAACTTTCTACTTAGCGTATCACTTGGGCTTTGCTCGTATTAATCTTTGTCAGACTTAATAACCACAAAGGCAAATACAAATACAAACACATACACAAATACAAATTCAGTCGACAGTGTTGCCATTTGCCACTTTAATTTATAAACGTTGAAATTCGATGTGATTGTAAAGTTATTTTATAGTCGTTTGGGGAGATATAAGTAGATAATCCGTTTAACTTTATTTAATTTATGATTTGTTTTTGTTGTCATTTTAAAATATAATTTAAATATATATTCGTGTCAAACAATAAATGCTTATACTTTGTGGGTTATGTGCAAATGCAGACATATCTAAAATGTCAATTTAAAGTTTTGTAAGAATCGACTTTTGAAAGTCAAAGCAGCAGTTTCATTTATAATTTCAACTATTTCCTTCTTGCGTTTCCGGCATCTACCATGGAGTAAATCTTGCTAGAGTACGAAAATCGAGTCACCGAGCTTCGAATTTAGCATCCATTGACACCGACAACCTGCCCACAAAGACGTTTATTTGCCAAACGTTTTATCGATTGACGTTTTGCAATCGAAATGGAATTAAGGAAGCGCAAAAGAAATACTGGATAAGACAGCAAATCGAACTGAAGTCGCTTGTCGCTGCGAGGCGATGCGATGCTCTCTCCGGACGGAAATACGCATTTTGACATTTCTTTTGTAATCGAATTGCAACAGTGTCAATGTAGGCTTAAAACTGTTAATGCGCCTCTCTCGGGTGGCGTGGTGTGGCATGGCTTGACTTGACTTGGCTTGCCATACATTTTCTAACTGTTTGCAGCAAAGACAATATCGCTTCTAAGCGTGGTGCAGTGTAGCGCAGCTCTCTTGACCTCGACCTAAATTTCAAATGCATTTGTGGTGATTACACTAAGTGCTCGTGTATCGCTATGTACTCGTGTCTGTATGTCGTTGCCAGTATGTATGTATATGCTAGCAAAGTGCATTCAACGCTTAACACACACACACACACACGCTAATGCAATTATATAGGAAGACACACACTAATGCATTTATTGGCTACTGCTTCAGTGGCATCGTCATCGAAGGTATCCGTCGTTAAATTTTTAATGGTTTTACAATTTGTGCTCGTTGGCGTAATTTTATTTGGGTAGTTGGCAGTCTTTTAGACAGCTCATATGCATTGTTTTTGTTATCGTTGTATTTTTTTAATTATTTACTAAACGTAAATTGTTTTTTAATTTATATATTGTGGTTGGTGTAGATGCGAAATAAAATAAAACCACACAAATGAATGCACACATATATACCTATCGTACAATTTATATAAACAATTTGTAATTGGTTAAAGTCTATTTAATTGTTGAGGTTTATAGTTTGAATGCTCCAGTATTTGTGATTTAAATTAACAACATGACAATGTTTATAAAATATGTATATACCTTAGAGTCCGATTTTAAAATTATATTAAATATTGTGATAACATTCTCGTCTGTCGACCGAGTACAACATTGCGTATGAGTGATTTTAATAAATTAAAATATTATTCTTCAAATTATTTATTATTATTAAACAAGCAGAAAGATTAAATTAATTTAACCAAATGTATAAAACATGTTTTCGCAGACACACACACACACACACATCTGCGCAAATACTCACACTCATACTTATATCAAATTTCGTATTTTATTCGCAGGTCAATTGGCTTTAACCTGCCTGTCATCGATCATCGATTTTATTTGAATGTATACGAGAACATATACGACGTTTTATGTTTGTGTTAGTGTGAGTGTTTTATTAGTGTTGGTAAATAAAGCAGACAAACATACAAACATATTTGAACACGCACACACACATACATATGCAGTTGACGTGTTAAGAGCATAACAGTCCCAAGTATCTTTCGCAAGTGAATGCTGGTAGTTTTCCTTTAAGCCAGTTTGTACTTGTATCAAGCAAAATAAATATAAAATACACTCATCTACCCATTGAAAGTTATTTATAAGCATTATATTTTACTCGACGCACACACCCACACTTACACACACGAATAAACACATACATACATTAGCACTTTTATGCAGACAGCAAAACACTTGAATTATGCTTAAAGCAAACACAGAAACAAGCAAAACAAATACAATTTATTTGGAATCATATTGGATTGTTTTTTCCACTTTATTTGTATCAAAACCATTTTAGACTGGTTTTGTTATTATTTATTTTATTATATTTGAAAGCTTTTAATTATTTTAGACATTTAAGTACATTAAGTAATTTATTTCATATATTTATGATATTTTTGAGAATTTGGTTAACTTTTTACTTTTTTCTTTGCTTAATCGCGAAATTTCTTGACTCTCTTATGCAAAATTTAATTTTCATATGATATCTAAATTGCAAACACTCTCAGCTGTGATACAATTTTGCAAACATTTTTGCCTCTGAATATTTAAAATTTTTTCAAGCGTGTTATTGTTGACGTACAAAGAAACACACACACACACATGCATACCTATGCAAAAAGGTTTCTGTGAATAAATTAGTATACTTTTTCATACACCAACTTCAACCTCAAAATTTACGATAGAATTTGTATTTTTTAATCAAGGCAAATGTGGCATTGCTTTTACCCAAAAAAAAAAAAAAGAACGTGACAAAATACATGTCATTTATTAAAAACGCACATGTGCCTAAATATGTGCATATGTATGTATGTAGAAATATTTTCAATAAAAAGCAAGTTTGAAATATTATTAAGTAAATAGAGTTAAATTGTATTTGCTTAAAATTCTTAATTTTACTTCTAGTTTACGTGCTTTTTTGTATTTGTATTGTAGAATACATATGTAACAACACAGATAAACACAAACACACACACACACATACAAACATTGATTAGTCTTGTCGCTGTTCGTGTATGCGCGTTATGCAATTGAATAGGTCAACAAAACTCAATGGATAGAATGAGTATGTATAAAAAGTATAACAAGTGCAATACTTCAAAACTATGTACACATGTACATACTCGTATGTTAGGTAGTGGTCGTATTTATGGGAGCGCGTGTGTCTGTGTCTGAAGGGCGTGTCATGTTGTCATTGCAATTGGCAGCTCGAATAAAGCTTTGCAATAAATATAAAAGAAATTTTCAAATTGTATTTATATAAAAAATAGTTCGGTCCTATGTGGCGTATGAGAGTTTTTATTTTATTTGTGTCACAATGTTATGAAATTGTGTAAGTGCAGATGATGTATATATGCTTCTACCTTGGTAACAATTTATTTGGTTTTAATTGCTGTTCTAAACCAATTTGTTTTTAATTACATTTTAAAACGTTGAACTATAATATAGATTATAAAACGGAGAGGAGACAAAATATTCCACTTTGAGAAGAAGACAATCAGATAAGTTAATTAGTTAAGATAATTTTTATATCAAAAAGTAAAGAAATCTATGAGCTATTTTAAATATATAGAGATAAAAAAAGGAACATAATAAGTTATTTTTTACACGATATACACTACAACATGCCGCACAAAAATTACAACAATGTGTTGGTATATTGTGTATGACTACAAGTTATATGTACATAATGTACAATACTTTTTTTTTAATTTAATTAACATATCAAATATATAAGAATGAATGTATGAGTTCAAGTTCAGATGCTTTGATTTCGTTTTCCCCACGGGCAATGTGTAAAAATACCGCAAAGGGAATAATTAAATACTCATAACTTAGGCATACTTTAGCACATACATATACATACATATACACACAAACGTAATTTGCTGTTGCGGCGTAATTGATGAAAGTTATTAAGCAACAACAAACACAGAAACGAAAAAAAACAAAACAGGAGCGACAAAGTTAATTATAACAATTGGTGTGTAAACACTTGATCAAACACACACTCAAGCACTTGAACAGCCACACACAGTAACACATACAAATACGACTACAAATACTAAAACGCAAGCAGTGGTGCAAACATTGGCGTTTTATTTATGTATTTGTGTGCGAGAGTTAATTAGTTAAACCAAGCCAAATGTAACAAAGACTCAATACACACACACACACATTCATACACACACGCCCACGCATACATCCACCACACCAAAATTGAAGAACCTTGCAAGTGTTTAGGCAACGCTTAAGCTGGGATATTTCTAATCCCGCCTGACTGCAGCTAAAATCGAAATTAATTACCTCAGCGCTCTATAAAACTAAGTTAAACACCAAACTACGGCCAAAAACGAGAAGTCGACTGTAATGAGAACAGATTCATTCAATTCGGTGAAAGTTTTCCGCGCAAGACTGAAATAAATTCATGCTAGCATATACGAAAATGAATGCGAAAACATCAATTCGCCATTAAGTTGAACGAAGTGGTAGTGTGCAGCGAAAAGTGAAGTTTAAGCAAGTATAACGGAGCGTATGATTAACTTCAATTTGTACATTTTGCGTTTTCAAGCTGAATTTTCCCAAAATGTTTTATCAAATTAAAGAATTCATTTCAGCTTCTCTCCTCTCCTCTCAATCTATTTCATTATTAACTTTTTAAAACCACTTTCACATTTTTGATTATACTCGTTTAAATAAAGATCGATCCTAATCACAAGTCTGCCTTGTCTAAAAAGTTAGGAGCAATTTCTAAGCCAAACCACAGTTGAGATAAGCGCTACCTTTTTGTACCAGGGCATGTAGACTCGTTTAATTATTAATTTCAGCTAAAAACAAATTACAAAAAAATACAGTTCCATTAACAAAATTTAACGCTCTTCGCTTTTGTTGTGTCTGGTGAAAAGTTGTGGATTTTGCGCGCACGTGAAGTGCTAATTTACCGCAACAACTTTAGCTACTTAGCAAATACTCACACACTCACACACTCGTACACAACGTACACTAATGCCATAGCAACTTTGTGCATATTTTACAGTGCACTTAAGTGCACTGATAAAGTTGCACAAGCTCACTCATGAATGTACTTTAAAGTAAATTTCCCATAAAACATTTGTAGGATTTTAACGCTGCGCTATCTTTGTGTGTGTGTGTGTGTGTGTGGCTTTTTGGGGGAAACGCGTTCGTGTGCGCAATTATTTTATAATTATGATCTTCGTTCCAGATACTTAAAACTCGTAACAATGAATGGATTTCGCTCTTTCGCAATTTCACTTTCGCCGCAACTACATTTCTGCGTACGGAGTGGCAGCGGCGCGGTGCGGTGTGGCGTCGTATGCGAAACATACATCATTTGTCTACACACGAAATTTATGTGACACGCGCTTAATGCTTTCATAACGCTCAAGGCAATTTCATTTATCTTTCGGGCTGTCTTCTGTATCTGTGATCTGCTGCAGGAATGTGTGCAATTTAAGCTGAATTTTATTGTTGTTGGAGTTGTGTGTGTGCGACGCCTGCAATCGTAACGTTCTGCTTAAGTGCGTGAGCGCATTTTGCGTTTTATAAAAGCACGCGCGTTGCGGTCACTGGGAGAAATATATTCACGTATATATGTATACTCGTATGTTGTATTATAAACTGACTGTTGGCCTTATTATCCTTTTGCATATAAATTTGAATTAAAGTTGCGGTGCGTATGAGTGATTTAATTGTGCTAGTATGAGTATGTTATATTGTTGAAAGTTATGTTTATAATGGAGACTTAAGCCAGAGTTTATTTTTGCTCTTCATGGTTTTGTGTGATATTTTCTTTGCTGAATAAATATTCAAATGTGATTTATTTATCTGTTGAAGTTCCCTTAAGTGGCAACAAGGCCAAAGAGTCTAACTTCATTGTGACAGTTTTATAATGACACTTTTTTTTAAATTATTATACAATTACGATTTTATGTACTTAGTTTGCAATACATTTTTAAAACAAATAAAATGTTTTTATAAATTATGAAAAATTTAATTCGAAATGTAATTTACAATTTGCAATGAAACATTCAAATTGTATGCAAAATTATTCAAAAAATCTCATGGGAATAAACATAACATTTGTTTAACATTTTCCCCATATTTATATTTATGAAATATGTATTTATTTTTAATTTAAGAGCACCTACTGAGTGCATTTAATTACAATAATTCGTTTTAGTTAACGATTTTAATGGGAACAAATTAATCGTAAATGCGATGTGAGTTGAAGCATTTTTTACAGCTCAGTTAATGGCTGAATGTATTTTTAAAAGCAAACAAATAAGTAAATAATATGTTTTGCTTATATTTTTTCAATGATAAAAAAACAATTTATATAATATTTTATAAATAAAATTAATAGACAAATGTATTTATAAGTTAAAGTATGAAATATTAATAACACTCAACGGTTGAGCTAACACAATTGTTTGCGCCTTCTTTACATTTCAATTTCAATATTAAAATCTCTTCGGACCCTTAACCAATTTTCCACAATATTAACAACCAATTTAAATCCTTTTTTTCAATGACAACAACATAAATGTCGCCCAAACAAGAGAAAGAGTCGCAATCTTTTTCAGAAGCTTAGTCACGCCCAAAACAACCCAAACGCAAAGATCAAAACTGTTTCCTTTTTTACGCATGAATAATTTTGATATTGAATACTTCTCAATATTTGCTTTGCTGGCTGCATTTTGTCAATGGATTTCCTATAAGAGACTCCGAAACTCGGCATGAAATATTTTAAATCGTCTCAGCGTAAAAACAAACACAACAAATCTGATAAATTTCACAACAACAATACAACAGGCCGAAAAAGGTTAATGAACTGACTGAGCATATGAAAAAATTCAAGGCGTTACTAATGCCCGAGTACAGCCCAGTATGGAAAATAAGGTAAGAAGTGTGCGTGCTCAAAGAGGATCATCACAATAAAAAGCAAGAAAACCAAAAAAAAAGAAAAGAAAAGAAACGAGAAAAACATAACCAAATCAAATGTTAAAATAAAAATGAAATATAAATAAGAAAGTTACGACTGAGTTTTGCAATTCAAAACCCACGCGACTCAGACAGCCGAAACCTACAAGCATACTTTTGGGCGTAACTTGAAAGTGGATTTGAAATTGTTTAAAATAAAACTGAAGCTGAAATCGGTTGGCTCAATCATATAAATAACAAGAACAATAAACAATACGTTTACAATGAAAGTGCGATAAACAAGAGTCTCAAAAGATAAAAATCGTTTATGTTGCGTTAACGCGCGATTTTGTTACGCTGGCGACATGCCTAAAAGTTGGCAACATAAAATTCAAATGCGTACACGCATGTGAGTGCGTCAAGGTGACAAAGTGTTCCACACAAGCTCAATTCAAAAGTCTTTTTTGTTTTCGTTTATTGCTAACGCAAAAGTGCTTCATTTCTTTCGTGCAGCAATTAAAACTTTTTCTTTCATTCTTTTAACTCGAATAATTTAACAGCTTCATGTGCACAATTTTTCCAAACGCAACATTTCGTTTGTGTCATTCAAATTGACACTTAAAAGTTGACAGATTAAATGTCACATTTTAAAGCGCTTCTCAACTCGTACGTACTTACGCAGCGAAATCGTTAAACACAGTTTCAGGGCGAATTGAACAACCTTGTCGGCGACTGCTCATCCCTCCGAACACTCTTAATTAAATATAAATTTCGTAATTGCCTGTTGTCGTAGCCGTCAATTGGCAGTCGTGCTTAATTTACTGCTAATTTAGAAGCGCCTATTTTCGGCTGGAGAATCTTTAATGCTAATTTAAATAAATCAAATTTAAATTGGGTTCAATGTTGAGGTTCTGCACCGCACACGACGATATCAAGCGACGCGTGTGCCACTACACAAGTCAACAGTATCGAGGTTAATGCGATTAGGATTTCATTTGCTAAGGACGACCCTTTTTCGGATATGCATGCAGGCCCTTTCAACAACAAAAACGAGTTTAATTTTGTGAGTAACAAATACATGGCAAATACATACAAATAACAGCAATATTTTTTTACAATATGTTTTTTTATAATAATAAATACTAATTTTAAATTGAAAAAAAGTTTCTTCGAGAAAATTCCAATTATACAGTTCGGAGTTATGGAAATTCTGGCAGTCATAATTCCATCATTAAATGCAATAGAAAGTCACTTTTATCTACTCGATTGGAAGTTACTCATACTTCACGTTGAACACTTAAAATTCAAGTCTTAAATGCAACAACAACATACTTACGAAAATTTCAGCCACAATTTGGTCGGAATAAATTTCCGGGAAATACCAATTTGGGACGCCACAAGCGGCAATCAATTGTACAATTGTAGCGATGAAGCCGTATACAAGCAATTGTTGTTCCTGTAGTTGTTTTGTTGTCGTTGTAATTTTTTTTGTAAATCCGTTCAGAAGTCGAGCTAAAAGGCAGGCGGCAGGCAGGCAGTCTTTGAATCGACATTTATCACAACAAATGTATGCATTTCCGTTTCCTTTTGTGCTGCGCTGCCAACGGAAGTAAACGATTTTCAAAGAGAAGAAAATGTGGTCGTCGCCAAAGCCAACAAAAACCATAAACACTCATGTACACACACACACACAGACAGACAGACAGACAGACAGACAGACAGACAAAGAAAAGTGCTGCACAAAGTTTGAAATGCTTGATTAACGTGCAATTGAGCAAGAGGCAAGTTTCAACAAAAACGTGCCTCGTGCACCAGTGAAGTCTTTTCGGTTGTTGCAAACGTTGCAAATGTTTGCTAAAAAAAACAACAACAAAAAAAACACACCTAATAATTTTGCTTGGCCAGCAGCGTGTATACATTTGCAGTAACACACGCACACACACAGTAACATTTGCGCTAGCAAGAAACTAAGTCCATATGCCACATAGACACACACATAGACATATCTAACCGAAAAACTGTAAAATTGTGTTTGCGCCAAATTTTGCTTAGAGCGGCAAACTTCCGTTCAATTTATTGCGCTTAATTTCTGATTCTGCTCCTTTTTTATTATTTTTTGTTTGTTTGGCAGTTTGTGTGCGGCATGTTGCATATGTGCTGCTTCGAGTGACGAGTTTAATGACCCCGCAGAAATGGCTCAGTGGTTTCAAAACGTGAACAGCAACAAAAGCATATACATAAGAAAAAAATACAACGAACAGAATTTCCTCATTTTTCTTACTATCCCATTTTTTTTCGCTCACATGAACATATACTCGTATACATATATACGTAACACATTAGGCTGTTTCACGTTTTAGTCCTCTAGCTTAGCTTTGTGAATGTCGTAATCGTGAAGTGGATTATTTTAGTTATATTATATATATACAATATAGCTTCAATTTGGAATTGAATTAATCGGATTTAAGAATTCTTTTCGCATTTTTTTGGGTTCAGAGAACTCTCGAGGACATTTAAAACAAATGCCGATAATTCCATTCAATTAAATTAATAGATTTTTTGAGCTTCACATATGTAAGACAGGACTAAATTAAAATAAGTCATACACGAGACTTAAGTACTAAAATATTTGCTACATCTTTATAAAATTGTTTACTATTAGAACTATTAGAATTTTTTTTTGAACCTGAAGTTAACGTTGTATTTGATATGAGACACAATTGTATAAAACCTTTTGGTTGGTTTTTAAATTGATTGACGAGGATCTTTTGACTGATTATCACGTGAGAAACTTTTCCGAATTTTGAGATTTTCTTGATAAATATTTATATTTAATTTATGATAAATAAAAATTTGTTGTTATTTTTTTTGGATAGCCACCCTAACAAGACAAAAAAAAAACATTGCGTTGGTTACAATTTCTGAAAGTCCCTGGTGTATTGTTAGTTTAAACTTGCAGGTTTTCTTTTGAGTGTATTTATCTGTATGTTTGTAGTACAGCAAAGCAAGTCTTTGGAATTCCGTTTGCTTTTGCTTTTGCTATGCTGTTTCTTTTTTACTCACATCACATGTCTCCAGTTTCAAGTTTTTTTTATATATATTTTTTTTTTTTGATTTAGTGTTCGTTTGTTCATTTAAAAATTCCTTTGAAATTGCAAGTAAGTGACTGAATTTCTATGAGCTTGTCTGTCCTTCTTCCAGTCTGCTGCGCACTGCTGCCTGCATCTGGTGCACATGTGTGTACTAACACATCGACATACTCGTCTATACATATCTATGTACAGTATTGAGAGAAATTTTAAGAAATTTGCTTTGTTTATAGATTGTATAATTTAGAAAGTATAGCAAACATGTTTTTAATCGAGATCATATAATTTTAAATTAAATAGACAAATTGTTTAAACAAAATTAAAAACGACAGTAAAGCCCATTAAACTGTTAGCGTAGATATAAACACTTCATCAAAAATTGAGCTTGTTTGATAGTAAGAAAACTTATGTCGATTTTTTCAACCTATTCGAGAGACTGTAGCAAGCGAGTGTTATCTGCAATTAGACTCATCACTGTTGTGTGTGTGTGTCACAAGTGTACGTAGCCGTGTCCACGTTCATGTGAGTTTATTCTATTGCAAATATTATATGCGATCTTTGCGGCAGTTATCGGTTGCTTGGCCGTTCGGTTGTTCGGTCGGTTCGTAAAGCATTTGCAACATGCAGCGCAGCGCCATCACAGTTCAGTGACGTTCAATGGTAGCACACCGCAAATTGCATCACACAGTTAAGAGTCCTTCTTTTCACATTTCATTTTTATTCCGTTTCTTTTTTTTTCATTTTGTCTTCTTTATGATTCACGGTCTCTTTCGTATGGCAGAATGTCAAAAAGCAATTTTGTCGCTTTTGACATTGCCAATTATTTATCGCAAAGTTAATGCAACAATTTGAGAAGCGAAAGAGTTCAATCTTAGGTGGCATTCGCTTTGGGTATGTCTTTTAGGTTTTAATCTGCAAAGTGATCTCACATCACATACATTTTGTATGTATATTATTTGGGTCTTGGGAAAATCTTTCTGTGTTTGAGCATCATTCTGTGCTATTTAATTTATTCTTTGGCATTGAAATTTAAGAATGTTTTGTATTGACTTTTACGTAATATGCAGGTGACACTTAAATTAAATTTCAATTTAAACGTTTGTAAGTTTACATAATTCTAATATGTAAGTAATTGGAGTATTACAATTAAAAATAAATTCTAATATGAATCGAAATGTGCGAACTGAATATGACGAACTCGAATTGAAATTTTGTTTAATGTATTGCCACTGTCAAATGTCAAATATTTAATTATGAAAAGATGTCACTCACACACTCACTCACACACTCCACGATCACGTTCTCATGTAGCAAATGCAACAATTCTGGATTGACTTAAAACAGACGAGTGCAGGTTTGTTGGTATGTATGCGTGTATGCATGTGTATTTATGTATGTAGGTATACGTCTGTAGACGGATGTACAGCTACAATAACTGCCAATGTCAACTGTCATTGTGAGATTGTGATTTCTTGTGCTGAATGCCATGTTAATACAACAAAGAGCGGCAGACAGCTTGAGAGCTACCAGCAACAATACTTTGACATACATACGACATACTTGAGGAGATTTCGTATAGGAGTATGACATTTTTGAGATTTTTATTAAAAGCACCAAAGTGCGGCAGAAAGAAAAGCGATTTATTTTTTGAGCCACGGTTTTTAAATAAATTGTGAAATTGTGGACATGACAAAACTTTTATTACATAGAAACATTTCAAGAGTCGCTCGCTTTTAGGATTCAATGAAATAAATTGAATTTTTTCAATCGTTCTAAGTGGACAGACAAACAAACAAAACGATACAAATTTTTCCATTAAAATGTTAAGCACAATAATAATTAAAAAAAAAAAACAATTTTCTTGCAGTTGCACATCAATGTTCCCCGCTGCAACTTAATTTCACATATGTCCGAATAAAGACTCCCGCCCAACACGCTGCCATGCCCGTCGCTGCCGACGCCTCCGACGCCGCTGCTGCTCAACTCGTCAATGACGAGAGTGAATCATTTGACTTTCATGTGGCGGCTAGCACCGGCAATGATAAAATGATTACGCTGGCCGATCTAGAGTCCAAATGGAAGGATGTGCCCGACAAATACTTCATCATAATTGCACATTTTCTGGCGGGCCACATCAACGACAGCGCCGCAATCGATCGCTACAATGGTCCAATCCTAAAGGGCAGCATCAAATCGTACTATTGGCTTTTTCTCATACAGTATGCGGCTCTGGCGATGATGGGCGTGATCATGAATGTCGCCGTAATTGCGTTATTGGTGTACAATCGAATGTACAAGGATGTCACGCATGCGTTTATCATTAATTTGTCGTTATGTCATTTCGTTCAGTGCGCCGTTGTCCTGCCCATTACGCTGATGGTTATGCTCATCCAGAATTGGATATTTGGACAGTTTTTGTGCTTCTTTTTGCCGATGCTGCAGGTGAGTGAAGTATTAAGTTTAAGCAATATTACATAAATATAACATATATATATATAGATTTGAATGTACTATACATAATCCAAACGTGATTAATGTCTTTCCGCACTAGCTCGTCAAGTGTCATCTTATTTATGTATAGCGTTCCTGTTTTCCTAATCCGCTTAGCATTTGCATAAGCAAAGCTAAAAAATAAATTTGCATGCATTTGGTTTTCCATTCTCACTTTGTTTTGTTTGTATTCATACATCCTGGATTCGTAGACGACAACAAGCGCCGCATTGGATTGACGATTGCTTGCGTATAATCGAAGATAATCAATTCCATTTGGATTGCATTAATTTGAGTCTTTCGAAATAAACGCGATTGCAATGGTTTTGCAAAAACTGATGGACAGACGACAGATATACGAAAAGACAGACATAAGTAGAAATGCAAATTGATGTTGCATCTATTGAAAATTCTGGAAAATTCGTATTTGAAGTAGCAGACATACATATGTACATACATGATATATGATGGGTTTTAAACCACCGGTCGTCTTCCTACCACACGATATATTCAGAGAATATTTTGTGGGACATTCTTTGTTTGAATTTTTCTTCTCCTCCCAATGGAAGAAAAGTACACTTGCTACCTCGATTGCAGCCACAAAGAGGAAAAAAAACAATTTCAGTAAACTTAAAAGCTACGAAAAATGAGTTGCTTCATGTGAGAGCTCTCAAGTCGTGTCAGTGCTAAAATGATTTTCAAATAAGTGTCACTCATACGCCATGTTGCCATGTTGTGCGCAAAACTACTGCGACAAGTTTTCGCACGAATTTCAGCGTGTGTATGATTGCACCGAAAGCGTGCTGGCAACTAACGGTTGGGTACAACATTTTACACCAGAGCTACGCTTAAAAATGGAAATTTTAATGAACATAAGGGAGGCAAGTAATAGAAGCCTCTGTCACTGAAACCTCAAATGCTTAACTTGCCTCAAAGCAGCGCAGTCCGTTGGGCAGTTACAAATTCTTTCGGTCTTCACAGAAATTTTCGTTCTGTATTTATGTTGTTTTTTTCGAATCTTTTTATTAACCCTGAATAACCTGGCTATGGGATCGCCTGAATGTGGGAAGCAATTTTGTTGAGGCTCACTTCAAAGGCCTAAAGGGTTATGGTTTATTGTATGCCGGGCAATCAAAAGACATTTTAGCCATTTGTGCTCATAATTTGTGTAACGAATAACCGGAGAGTAGGGTGAGAGAAGTAAAAGTTACTATGATCTAATACTAATGTACAAAGTAAAATTTGTATTTGAAATACATTGAAAATTGTTGAACAAAAAAAAACCTTGTTATATTGTCTGTTATTAAGAAAATAGTATAGTTCGCATAGTGGTTAATTTATGGTTGTGCTTTTTTCAAGTGAGTTCCGGTTATTTTGCCAGGTAGTTACTTTTAGACATACAAAAACCGATTACCAAAAATATTCGAAATATAATTGGAAACGCCGCTGGTGTTGTTTATGTTGCTGAATATAATTTGATGTCATTGTCGAACGAATGTCCTTATTAACGTTGATGAAGGATGCGCGTTCGTTCTGTCGTTTGTTCTGTCGGTCGCTCGTCTGAAATCGAGTTGTTTGGCTGCCGTGCACAAAACACATTCACTCTGATTTGATATCCTTGTGCAGTGATTCTTTTATTTTCTTTTCCTTTCTTTTCTTTCGTGCTAAGCTACGCTATGTTACGCTTTTCTTTGTTTTGTTTTGGCACAATAAAATTCCTAAACTAATTTTAGCAATTTTATGGGCGAGTAACGCCCGAGCCCGGAGCTCGTAAAATGTTCAACAATAACACATTCAATAAAATTTAATTATTGGGGAAATGTGAAGGTGCACAACAAGACGTCGTAAATTCTTGAAAGGTCTTACACATACACACAGACACACACATATCACATTTGAAGAATTTTATTGTTGTGCTTCAGCGGAATTTTTAAATGGGCGCGTTCAAATTAATCTTTATTTCTATTTGATGTATCTACTCGTAAAACAAAAAAAAAAACAAAAAATTTGGTGAGTTTTATTTATTTCTTTTTTTTAATAAATATAATTTTTCGCTTTTTTATTTAATAAAAGTTGGTTCAATTTAAAATTTTATGTAAAGTAAACCTGCATTATTACAATGAAAAATTGGAGAATAGTTTGAGAAATTTTATTTTGCACTTGGCAAGGAATGGCCCAACCACCTTTTGCAATGAGCCCACCACATTTGTAATTTTAATTTCGATTAAGTCGATACCTCGTGATGCCGAATACTTATCGATATTAATTGTTGTCGTTTAGTGCACGTAATGGCCATTATTTACGCAATTGGAATTGCAAATGGAATCCTTTTGTGGCGACAGCAATGGCCGTTTGCATGTCCATCAGTGGAGACACACAAAA
Source organism: Suillia variegata (assembly GCA_949127995.1). Lineage (NCBI taxonomy): Eukaryota > Metazoa > Arthropoda > Insecta > Diptera > Heleomyzidae > Suillia > Suillia variegata. Next base: position 43,594,254 of record OX421846.1, on the reverse strand, counting down.
TAATGTGCGGCCCCAAAGGACCTTCAGCTACTCGGTCTTTTGTTGTAGCTGTGGTTGTTCTTGTTGCTGTTGTTGTTGTTAAAGCAGCTAAGAACAACTGATGCGGCAAGTACTGTCCTGAATATGTAATTGCTTGCTTCTATATAGTATTATCGCTTCTTTTTTCATTTTATAAGACACTTTCATTTTGAACGACCTTTTTATAACCGTATTTTATTTTTGCTATTGGCGGTGTTTGTCACGGGCGTGTTACCCACCAAGCCACGAAACAACCATAAGTACAAACATATTTCTAAATATTATATTTAATTTGTGAACTCAAAATATGCCTTTTAAACAAATTATTCCATCTGAGGCAATCGTTTGTGCTGAAACAGAATCACTAAAGTGCGATTTATTTCCTATATTAAAATCGTTAAGAGGAAATCGCTTTTATATAACAAACAATTTAAGTTCTTTACTATTTTAATATAAATAATTCATGAGGATATTATGGCGATAGTCATAAATCAGTTCTTCTAAACACTGAATGCTGGGTTCCTGTGATGTCTCGTTGTTGTTTCGTCCTTATATTCCCGCGTGTGCTGTTGCAAAAGATAAACATGAGAGTCGAGAATTTTAGTGCCGCAAAGCTGAGAGAAGTTCCTTAAAGTTGTGCAAACTTTGGCGCAGGAACGTGACTTGGTTTGGTATTAAAGGCTGCCACATTCCTTGTGAATATCATAAAAATTTTATAAGTATAACATATACCATCGAATATTAAGTCTCGTTTTAAAGCAGCTCGCAAATGTTTAATTGTATTGGTAAAAGATACAAAAAAAAGTATCCTAATTCTAGTTTTGATATATTAAAGTCTATTTTTAAAAATAAGTAAGATTTTATGTATATTGAAATGTAAAAGAAGTCATACACAAATATTACATGAAACCGTATACTCGTACATTTTTAATACTTTCCATGGAAGTAAACATCTTTTGAATTTAAATTAAGTGTTATTTTTTTCATTGAACTGACAAGGGCAAGGCTTTGAAGAGTTCTATGTTATCGGGAGTTCTCAAAGTACTGATACACATTTTACAGAAATCTGTTAAGTTAAATTTCTCTTGAATTGTGGATAAGCTTTTACTTCTGTGCCAGCTTGGAAAATAATATCATCTCTATACTTATATACGAGTATATCGTACTTTACATGTAAGTCTAAATGTACGCATTCAGAGGCGCATCTGATTGGTTTGCCCTTTTACGGAACTTCTTTCGTATTCTTTCCACTTAATACATTTGCAATACAACATTTTGTAAATTGTGTATTCCTCCAGGTTTGTGCTGCATTTAATTTGCTCGATGTCCTTTTGTTTTCATTTCCAGGATATACCGCTGCATGTGGCCATCATTTCGCATATTCTTATCGCCTGGGATCGAATGCGTTGGCTTGGCGATCCGTTGAAGGGGCGGCTGCCCGCCTTCGTGTGCTGCTGCACGACTTGGCTGACGGGAATGGTGATTGCGCTGCCATATCCCATCTATACAATTTATGTGGAAATCGGGGTGAGTAAATATAACCAACAGCAGCATCGAAAACGATGCTAGAATGCACACGGAAGAACCTGACCGACACGCATGTGGGTTGCGGTGCGATTAAAGCTTTTTGCGGAAGTTTAAGTTTCCTTTTTTTTATATATCGCAAATAAATGAACGGCCAATTTCAATTCTGTTATTTTTAGAAACTTCGTAGAAATACTTGGTCAAAAAATATGAAGTTTCTTTTGAGTTTAAATACAATTTTAAAAAAAGACATTCCGGTGGCAAACAATAAAAAAAAACAAGTCTTTAGCGAATTTCACTTAAAATGATTGCCATGAATTTTTTAAACATATCCAAGTCGAAGATATCGATTTAAATTGTTTATCCTGTTATCATGGCTCTATAAGCATTCTTCAGATAGGAATTGGTTTGTTTTTTCTCTTGATTTCTTTTGCTGAAGTGGGGGCGTATCCGTTCAATAACAACAGCATCAAATGTCAACGAACACAAAGAAATAAACCAACTATTTACTTGTCTATCAAAAACCTTTGCATACTTGCAGGCGCGAAAGTTTTCTTTCGCCATTTTATATAACTTCTGACAGCTAATGTTCCGCTTAAGTCACTTCCGGCGTAATTTGCCGATATTCGACACTTATTAACATGCGCCGCTATTTTTAGTGTTGGTGTGGTTTCAGTTACTTTATCTTTTAAATTATGCATGTGTGTGTTTGTGTAAACATCATAAAACACAACAGCGCCAATAGCGGTTATTGTGGTAGTAAAAGTTGTAGTGAGAAGTTTAATGGCACATATGTAAATTAGACTGCCAATCATTTTTTTTATTTGTTTAAAACTAAAGTTTGAAATATGTAAAAAATAAAAATTATGTTTTTTTTAGAAATATAACTACTCCAAGTTTTAAATGACTATTGCCTTTGACAGTAAAACTGGTCATTTAACTGGCATTTGTAGAATTTGTATAAACTGAAAGAAATGTTAGAAAGCTTTTATTAAAAAAACAATTTAAGACTAAAATGTGTGTGGCAGTGCTTGTTTCGGCCGAATAATACAGTTGACAAATTTGGCATACGCATATGTTGCGTTGTTTGGTCTCATGTGGTGTCAATTTGACTTTGTATCAACTTGAATTCAGTAGTTGATTTTGCGTCGGATGTGTTTAATTTGGGAATGTGCGAAATTTTCCATGCAATAAAATTTGTAATAATTTGGAATGGATCGGAAAAATACAAAAGTTTCCCTTCCTACACTTATTCACAAATAAATCACTATCTTAAATGAAGTTGAAAATTGTTTTCGCTTTAAAAGAGCTTATTTAAAAAAGAATATAATTTTTAAGTTAATCTCAGTCATAAAATACTCAACGCTTTTTAAAACTAAATGTACGGCTTTATTAAAATTGATTTATTGCACCAACATAATTACAATTAATTAATGGAGATGCAGCGCCAATTAAAAGTTCAATTGTTTCGTCAATAAATAAACTTAATCCTATATTCAAAAAATAACATGAACTTCAAATGGACGAGCATAATATACGAGTATCTCCAGCATTGACATTAATTCTGAATGGCCAAACTGCAGACCGACTGCGTAGGTGCTGCCAGAGTTGGTATTACATACGCATAAATTAGGGACTTTGCATATTGTTGATATTATTATATTATTAAAGTATTCGGTTCTCATTGCGAAAATATTTGCATTATCCGAATAAAAAAACGCTCTATCTTAAAAATTATTTGCACCCATCCAGCTTAAGAACGCTTCAAATGCTTTTGTTTTGTTGTTGCTAAGCAAGAAAAGAAAAACCCGCTTAGCTTAGTTCGTGTGAATTACAATAATGACTGAATATATTTTTGCCTTTACGAAAGTCATATGCCTTTTACTCTGCCAGCGATTCAAAGAAAATAGCTAAAGTGCTTTGTGATGCGCAGCGTCACACAAGCAACAACAAGAAAGAAAAGGAAAAAAGGAAAAGGAAAAAAACACCGAAATGTAATAATAATAAATTAAAGGCTCGTATTAACTTTTTTGCTCGCTCAATAAAACCGAATCATTTGACAATAATTGCGTTAATTCAACTTTTCTCCATCATTCTTTAAGTTTATGTTTATATTTATATTTTGTTTGTTTAAGAGACAGAATTAGCATTTGGGCTTATGATGGTCTTGCTGGGCTTATACTGAGCTTAGTCGAGGCTCATAAATAAAAAAAAAATGTGCAAATAAAAGTGAAGGCAAACACGCCTTAAAAAAAGTAGCAGCAGAATAAGAAATGAAGGAGATTGAAGGCGGTAGACGAGGGGTTATCTGGTATCAACCCCTCGCTGAGAGATCAAAATCAAAAGTCACAATAAATTATGCCACAAATCAGACTTGGATGCTGTCATTTTATACCTACAACACACACCAACACACCAACACACACGTGCAGATACACAAACGCGTGGCAGAAGTCAGCGGGTTGTACACGCCGCGAGACAGACAGCTCACAGTAATCTGCAATGGAAATTTGTTTGAAAATGTTTCGTAAATATTTCACTCAGCGCTTTAATTAGGAATTTGATTTTTTCTTTATTAAAATTTGGACAATAATTTTGCAGAATAAAATTTAGTGCTAACTTTTTTTATAAACAATTGATTAAATGTTATTTTTACTTAAACTTTCGTTTGCTTTAGGGAAAATTACTTTAAAGAAAATTTTATACAAAAAACCAAATCGAGTATTTTGCATAGTGATCAATTTGAATGCCCGTTTGCAAAGCATGAAAACAATTTTATTTAATGTTGCATACTTGTAGGCAAAATAATTTATATTAAAAATGAGTTATTTAAAAAAGTGCTTTTGTTGTAATTTTTCTATTGTCAAACATAATTTTTCATTTAAAATTTGAGTTAATTTTGATCTACATCAAAGTACTGTACTACTGTACACTGTTGAGTGTTGCTTCTTCTAACTTACACTGAAGTAATCTTCAACTAAAACTGTAATTTTTTTGAAGCATATTTTTATAAAAAATTTAAAATTGTTCAGAACTACAATAAATCAATTTTATTTGTTATATTCTTTTATAAAAAAAGAAATCAACAAAACTTTATAATATTATAAATGTTTTAAGATAAAGCAAATGTTTTGTTCTCAGTGTGCGGCTATTGCACTTCGTCGAACATGTCGATATGAATTAGGGTAGAAGTGAATTTTACAATTTAATTTTGCGCAAATACTTTCTGACACATTTTGGCTGAGCGTGAGTGGTTTTGATGTTGCTGAAACTCATATGCTAATGTGATTTGCTGGGCAACATTTCTTAAGTACTTTCGCAACACTTCTTGGAATTTGGTATACCTTCGTTCGGGCATATTGCTTTTAAATAGTTGGAGTCCTTTAAATGAACACTTTGAGAGAACTTTTCCACACGACGAATTAAAACTCAAATTAAGACACATTTGCGACGAACTTTAAAGGCACAAAGTCGTCCTAAATACAGCTTATCCAACATATAAAAAACATAAAAAAATGGCTGAAGTTAAAAAAAAACTATATAATAATAAAATTAGAATTTAAATGTGTCTAAACTGGGTTTATCCATAACACCCTGAATCACCCAAAAAAAAGGATAACTTGGTTCAGTTTTTTGGAAGGTTGGACGTACTTCGATGTATATGAGAGAAACATTTCGATTTATACTTTGATTGGGTTTTTTCTCAGCTTTTCTTTTTATTTTGGTTTTTTGGCGATTTCTTTCCCTTTTCATTTTCAGCTTCAGTGAAGCACTCGCAATGAAGTTTCGCCTTTGACATATATATTGAACAACAACAACAACAAATAAGCCAACGATATGAGAGCCTGTAATATGTGTAAAATAAAGTGTATAAAAAGAAAGAAAAAAATTTCAAAAATGATATCCCGCAGACACAAATTGACAGCCGTGATAAAACAAGAACAAAGAAGAAGAAGAAGCGAGTTTTGAAAGGTGTTATGAGGGTCGATCGAACGGCGTCGACGTTGTTGCTATTGTTATAGTGACACTCGCAGTGGCGACAACTGTTTAACACGGGTGTACTCTAAACTAAAGACCCACACATTCGCAGTGGTCGCCCAATCTCGGTTAGTTAAAGTTACTGGCAGTTGCTAAGAGTTGGGAGTAGAAAAAAGAAAAATGAAATTAATACATTTGATAAAAGTTAGTTAAGACATTCAATTTGATTCAGACTAAAACTTATTTTAAATGTTTTTGAAATTTTTTATACAGGACTTTTGGTTCATCCAAATAATGGTATGAAAAAAATTAAAAGACCAGACACAATTAAGCACAATTATAAAAATGTCACTTCAACAAATCCGCTTCCGAAATTGCGATAAAATCTCTGAAATGCTGAAATGCTGAAATGCTATAAAGAACGACTTGACGCAAAATAAATCTCTTGAATATGTCGGACAAATTCTGCACACTTCATAATTCCAAGACAGCATAAATCTGACTAAAGAATGCCGCAGAAAACTACAACAGCAACAATAAAACGTAAGGACGACAACTGCTGCCCGTAACCTCATTTGAATAACCCCAGCAACTAAAGATCCTACCAACCACCAACCAAACAACCAAGTAACCAAGCAGACAATGCTGCACAACTAAGCCTCAAAGTATGCAAGGGAAAAGACCAAGTAGCTCCATTGAACGTTTGCGCGCCAAAATGTATGCGCAAAGGAGAAATATGAAAAGAAAACAAAAAATAAGAGGAATAATACAAAAGAAAGCTAACATTTAAATCCGGTAGCAGAATTGGATTTCCATGCAAGCTTCCGCACTTCCTGCCGCTGTACTCCAACAAATCGGTCACACTTTTTCTTTGTGCTTAAGCGGAAGTCAAAGTGAATTTTTAAATTTTGCACCAATATGCACGCGTAGCGCATATCCGGTTTAACAATTTTTGATGTCTGCTGTCATTACGTCGATAATACAAATACAAATAAATTCTTTTTCGTCAATATCAAATCAAATTGTTAAAGGATTCTTTTTGGGTTTATTGCGTTAATATTAAATTAGGTTTTCCTTTTTTGATTTTTTTGAATTAAAAAATTTTTTAAAAGCTTTTAAGAGTTGTTTTCTATAAAAAAAATCACAAAATAAAAGAGGATATAGCTGGCAGCGGAAGCAGAAAATGCTTATTTTAGCGGATATTCATTGGTAAATTTAATGTTTAAAGAAAAAAGCAGCTGTTGCAGAAAATGGACGCTTCGGGAAATAACCCAAATTCAGAGAAAATTTTTAACGATAGCTGAGTTAATTTCGCCTAACACGAGTGCAGGAAAGGTTGTCTCGCATGAGGTGCATATTTTTTTGCTGAAGCGCTTTTGTTCAAAGTTAACCAGGAGAAACAAAATGTGTTCAGCAGCGCACATGAACGCCATTGTTAATAAACATGGAACTTGGCGCATAAACACAAAACAATTGTTATGAATGATAAAAACGTGGCACGAGAATATTCATTAAAATGAATATGGTACACAAACACTAAAAGTGTGACCCAGAATTGCTTTGACTGTGATTTGAAAAAAAAACTAGACAATTGCTTGCTGCGCCAAAAAGTATGCAATCCTGATAGACACATTTATTTAAATTTAAATTTAAAACGAAAGAGACAAATTTATGTGATATCAGTTTGTCGCGGTTCAAAATTATTATTAAAAATAAATATAAGTTTTGTCAAACATTTGTTTAAAAAGAAAAATACTTATATTTTAGGTCACAAGATTGTGACTGGGTTGTGGAGCTCTTGGCGGGATTTCGAAAAACCCACTTTCTTTCTTCCAACTGCTCGAGAACGATACTGACAGTCGTGACCAAATACGAACGGGACAAGGACAAATTTTGTCAAATTATACTTTTAAAAGTTTTGTTTGTTCCCTCGTTTTTATGCCCCTTGTGGAGCCAAGAATGACGCCGACCATGCACAGATGCCTCCAAAGTTCATTTTTGATTTGGTGGGAGCGAGGTCTGTACTTTGCCAGAATTTCATAAAAATTCCCATTTTGGGAATTTTCGTACAAGGTTCTTGGCAGGTCACCTCATACTGACTCTGGTTTGCTGTAAACCGTATTCTCTGCATTTAAATGGCTGATAGCCCATTTCTCACTTTTTTTTGGGAAATGGAACAAAATCTGCAAGGATTGCAGTTTTGGTCAGTTCAATGTGAACAGCGAGTTTGTTCAAACAAACTTTTTTTAAGTGACCTACGTTTTTTTATTAAAGTGACTTTTTTTTTGTTTTATTTGTGGCTGCTGTTTCTTTGTGTGCGACGACTTTTTTTTTGAAGCAGCCTGGTTTTTTTTGGATCGAGGTCAGCGTTGGAGGAAGAGAATTGTGGTCACGTAGATTTTGAGAAATCTCGTCGGCGAACCCAATTCGGAGGTTTTTGCTTTTGAACTCCAAGGGAGTATTTTTCTTTGGCGGTAGTGCCATATGTTTTGTTGTTGTTGCCCGGCAGTTGCGCCGTTGGCTTTTTAGTTTGGCAAAATTTATATTTGTTTTTTTTGTATTTTAGTTATTATTTTCGAGTGTTGTTTTATTTATTTTTCTTTGTTTCCGATTTTCCCAATTCATTTTCCTTCCTATCCACGCTCGAGCTCAGTCCTAGTTTTGAGGACGAGTCAAAGTTATTGTCTCTATAATTTTTAGAGCCACAATAACGAAGGAATATTGCTGTTGATCGGATTCGGGTGGAATCCAGAAGGCAATATTTGTGCGAGAACTTCGGCAGTTTGCCGAGTTCGACAAATCGAGCGACCATTAAAATATATTTTTTTTGTTGTATTTTTAGTGGCTTCGGTTATTTTTTTTAATCGCGATAATTTTTGTTTTTAATTATATAAATTTAATTTTCTTTAGTTATTTTATAATTTTGTCCCACTGTGTGATAAAACTTCAATTAAAGTCTTATCACACACGTTTAGTTTGATTGGGATTAATTAAAAGTCCTTTAATTAATCCCAACAAAAATAACCCACCCCATCTTCGACTGAGTGGTTGGCAACATTGTTGTTGTCATCACCGGTTTTGTTTTGATCCGTCCGTCCGTCGCGGAAATTTAATTCGTTTTAATTTTGTTTTGTTTTAGAAATAGTTTAATCGTTTTAAACTAAACTAAAACTTAAATTTAAATTCAATCGCGACGCGTAAAAATCGGTGTGACAAATTGGCGCCCAACGTGGGGCCAAAATTATAAAAGTTGAAAGTGTTAATTTCGTGATAATTTTTTGAGCGGCAGCCGGCTGCATTTTGTTTGTTGCTATTGTGCGTGCGTGCGTTTCGTTTCGTTTTTTTTTTGGTTACTTTTTTGTTCGTTTTTTTGTGTGTGCGTTTTTTTTTTCTTTATTAAATTAAACTAATTTGGATTTGTCCCCGACGGGTTACCCGGGGCAGACGCATATTTTTTAGAACATTTTGGTTCCCAACAACGCGACAGGAGTCGCCGAAGTGTCCAACAGTAGTGGTTGGCCATTTCGAAGTGTTGTTGTTGTTAGTAGCGGTGAGTCCGTCCACGCGCAAATTAAATTCTTCTTCTTCTTCGCGTATGTACATAAGCTGCACAGTAGTGCAAGGCGTACAATATTTTTTTAAATTCGTTTTTTTTAATACTCATTTTTTTTAATAATTTTTTTTAATAGTTTTTTTAAATTCTTTTATTAATTAATATACAATTTTTTTTGATAAATTCTTCACATTAGTTTTGTAAATTTATTTCGTTAATAAAATTTTTTTTTTGCTTCTTTTGTTTGTTGCTTATATACAGCGTGTGTATATAAGCCCCAAACTTGCACAGTGGGCCTTAGTCCTACTTTAACTTCAAACTTTTTTTAATTTTTTTTTATTAAAATTTTTTTGTATTGATTTTTATTGTTTTTTTTATTATTTTATTATATTATTTTATTTATAAATTTTTTTATTATTACTGTTTTTTTTTATATAAAATTATTTAATATTTTTTTTTGAGTTTTTTTGTTAGAAAAAAAAACTTGCGTCATTTTTTTATTTTATTTCAATTTTTTTTAAATACATTTGACATTTTTTTTTGCGTTTCGTTTTTCTTTATATAAGCCACTTTTTTTATTTTTTTTTATTTTAATCAGTTTTTTTTGAGTTCTTATTGAGTTTTTTTTACTTTTTATATTTTCCGTCCGATTTTAAATATTTTAATTATGGATATTCAACGTCTTAACTCCGATGAGCTGACGTATGAAGTTGAGGCGCGCGGTTTACCTGGAGGTACGGTAGATGCCATGCGGAAGGCATTGCGTGCTTCCAGACATATTGAGGCGCGCGGGTCCGTGGATGTTTTCACTGCTTATCCGTTTGAGTTCGCGGAGGATAAGCAGGAGATCGAAGAAAAATTAGTTGAGGTAGGGCAATTAGTTGCGACGCCGCCTAAGGACTCTAAATCTTCCGAGTACCTAAAAGCTCTCGCGAAGATTGAGTGGTGCTTAGGTCGAATTAGTAGGGCTAAGCCGACGTCGGCGAAAGAAGTTAGTGAGCAATCGGAGCTCAAGCTTACAATTTTAAATAGGTTAGCGGATTTAAATTCCGATGTAGGAGTAGATGAGCCGAAAGCGTCTTCGGTCCCAATTAGGTCGATTGACGGGCCGTCAGGTTCTCGTGCCACTCTAGAGAAGAGTATGGCGGTGGACGAAACGCCCGTCAAGGTAGTGTATAGGGATGCTCCTCATATAGGAGCAGATAGAATAGAAAGGTTTTCTAAGTGGGAGGTGAAGTTTTCCGGCGAGAAAACTGATATGTCTCTCCATGCATTTTTAGAACGAGTTGACGAGCTATGCGAGGCTCGTGGTGTCAGCGAGACACAACTGTTTAGAGGTGCTGTTGACCTATTTTCCGGCAAAGCACTTATTTGATTTAGGGCGGTTAGGAAAGTTGTTAAAGGCTGGCAAGAGTTGGTTGCCGAGCTAAAGTTGGAGTTTCTGCCTCCAAATTACGATGAGGTTTTATTGGACGAAATTAGGCGTAGGACTCAAGGCGGTAGTGAGTCGATAGGCGTGTATGTGGCCGTGATGAGGGGCATGTTCGGTCGTTTATCCGAGCCCTTATCAGAGCGGCGCATGCTAGGTATCGTTAGGGCTAATTTATCTCCGTTTTATCAAACTCAGCTGGGCTTGGCTGAGCCGGAGAATTTGCGAGAATTGGTAGTGTTAGGGCGAAAATTAGAGGCTGTTCGGACGAATGTTGAGTCATTCGTTCCGCCACCTAGTAGCAAGTCGAAGAACTTGCTGGAGCCTGATTTGGCGTACGTTTGTGCGAGCGCTGAAGTAGCGGAAGTCAGAGCTCCCCTTAGGAATAATAGGATGGAGAGGAGAATTCAGGCTCCTCCCCAGAATAATCTGCAAGTTAGGTGTTTTAATTGTAGGCGTTTTGGGCATTTTTCACCAAACTGTCCAAGTGGTATCAAGTGCTACGGTTGTGGTAGACTTGGTACCATGAAACGAGATTGTCCTCGGTGCTCGGCGGGAGCAGGACATCCCAACCAGCGAAGTATGGGCATTGCTGGAGTAGGAGCGGGCCAGAGAGGCCAGAATGACCAAGTAGGTCATCGAAGGGCAAGCAGCCCTAGGAATAATTTTGGTGGCGCTAATCAAGCACCACGGCAAGTAGGCCAGAGACAGGAGCGTTCTCCCGAGAATTCGGGAAATGTAGGGCGAGCTCCTGGACACGCAGGTCAGGAGACTCGCGAGGATTAAATAGGTTAGCTAGGTTGCCTGCGAGCAATCAGCTGGTGGGTGGCTCTGAGCGTCGGCGCCAGAGCAGGGAAATGTGTTTGAGTTTCACACTGTTAGGAAATGAGTTAGATAATAGGCCCTATTTAGGTGTAAGGATTTTTGGAGTTTTAGTTAAGGGCTTATTAGATTCAGGTGCTACTAGGACAATTCTGGGTCAACCCGGCTGGGATATTTTAAAATCCTGGGGTTTGACTTTATCGTCTTCCTCGATTTCGAAAGTAGCTCTCGCAGACGGCGAGCAAGTTTTAGTTAGTGGCGTTGTTTCACTACCATTTGAGGTTGAGGGCAAGTCGGTCCTTATAGAGTGCCTCGTAATTCCAAGAGTGCCCCATAAACTGATTTTAGGTGTGGACTTTTGGTCCAAGGCGGGCATAGTCCCGGATTTATCCCGAAATCAGTGGAGATTTTCTGACCAAGTCGAGGTCGCGTCAGTTGCTACGATCGTAGAGAGATCAGAGCTGACGAATCGTGAGGCTGAGGATTTAGATAGGTTGATAGTTGAAGCTTTTCATGCCATGCCGGATGGGCTGGGGTGTACACATTTGGTCGAACATCGGATTAGAACCAAGCCAAATGTAGAACCCGTTAAACAGCGTTATTATCCAGTATCGCCAGCGATTCAGAAGAGAATCGACGAAGAAATCGAGAAGATGTTAGATAAAGATGTGATAGAAGTGTCCCATAGTCCTTGGGCATCACCAGTAGTTATGATTAGGAAAAAAGATGATTCGTATAGGTTTTGTGTTGATTATAGGACTTTGAATAAAAATACGGATAGAGATAGTTATCCTCTTCCGTATATATCGGCAACGTTGGATAAACTTAAAGATGCAAAATATCTTTCAAGTTTAGATATTAAATCTGCATATTGGCAAATTCCTGTAGAAGAAAGTTCTAGGGCGTTTACAGCTTTTACTGTTCCAGGTAGGGGATTGTATCAATTCAAGCGTATGCCTTATGGTCTTCATAACGCGCCTGCCACTTGGCAAAGATTTATTGATACAGTCTTAGGAGCCGATTTAGAACCCAATGTTTTCGTTTATCTGGATGACATAATTATTGTCACTAATAGCTTTGAAAAACACATAGAAGTGTTAAAAGAGGTTTTGAATAGAGTTTGCTTAGCAGGATTAAGACTAAATAGAGAGAAATGTAATTTTTGCCTTTCTTCTCTGAAATATTTGGGCTATGTTGTTGACCGAATGGGGTTACACGTAGACCCTGAAAAAGTGGAGGCGATGTTGAAAATCCCTGCACCTAGGAGTGCTAAAGAAGTTAGGTCTTTTGTCGGTACTATTTCTTGGTATCGTAGATTTGTTCCTAATTTCGCGGATTTGGTCAAACCGTTGACGGATCTGTTGAAAAAGAACAAAAGGTTTTTATGGTCAGATGAGTGCGAAGCTAGTTTTCAAATGGCAAAAGAGCGTCTCGTGACTGCTCCGGTTTTGACTTGCCCAGATTTTGATCGTAAGTTTTCAGTTCAAACCGATGCATCTGATTTCGGAATCGGTGCAGTGTTGACCCAAGAATTTGAGGAAGGAGAGAAAGTTATCTCCTATTTGAGTAGGTCTTTAAGTAAGTGCGAGAGAAATTACTCTACCACTGAAAAGGAGTGTTTAGCCGTTTTATGGGCTGTTGAGAAGCTGAGGCCATATTTAGAAGGCGCTCATTTTACAGTGGTAACAGACCACTATTCATTAGTGTGGTTGAATAATTTAAAAGATCCCTGCGGTAGGTTGGCCAGATGGGCCCTAAAACTTCAACAATATGATTTCGAAATTATTCACCGCAAAGGCAGAGACCATGTTGTACCAGACATGTTGTCTAGGACCGTTCCAGTCTTAGGAGAATTGCAAGCGCGTGCATCAGATCCGTGGTTGGACAGTATGCTTAAACGCGTTGAGGAAAATCCCCTCGAATTCGCAGCGTGGCGAATCGAAAACGGGATTCTATATAAACATGTCCAAGTCAGGACAGTCCAAGTCGGGACACAATTTTTGAGTAGTGAGGATGGCTGGAAACGAGTTTTAGGCAGGAGTGAGCGACGCCAGGCGTTGCATGAGTGCCATGATGACCCTTTAGCTGGTCACATGGGAGTTAGAAAAACATTTGGCAGGATTTCTGAAAAATATTATTGGCCAAAAATGAAGGCAGACGTAACTAGATACGTCAAAGGATGTCAGGTTTGTCAAAGTGTGAAACCAGACCATAGTAAACCAGCTGGTTGGATGATAGCTAGGTCCAAGGATTTAGATCCCTGGGAGATGATCTGTATAGATCTTGTAGGTCCCCTGGTGAGATCGACACATGGGTATTGCTATATACTCACCGTAGTCGACTACCTCACCAAATGTCCCCTGTTATTCCCGTTGCGGTCGGCCACCGCAAAATTAATTAATAAGGAGTTAGAAGATAACGTCTTCTTACTCTTTGGAGTGCCGAGGTCTATTGTATGCGACAATGGACCACAATTTCGCAGCAAAGAGCTGCAGCGGCTATGTTCGGCATATGGAGTGGCGTTGAGGTTTACGGCGAACTATCACCCACAAGCTAATCCTGCCGAACGAATTAATCAGATCATTAAGACCACTTTACGTGCTTATGTATCTGAAAATCACAGGACGTGGGATACGCACCTCTCAAAGGTGGCTTGCTGCATTAGAACAGCACGACATGACGTGTTAGGAGTTTCACCTTATTTTGCCAATTTCGGGCGAAATATGGCTGTCCGGGGAGACAAAGATTATAAAAGACATGACGACTTTGTTCCACCCAATATCGATGAGAGAGCTAATCTTTTAGCTGAACTCAGAAAAGACATACGAACTAAACTGGAGACAGCGGGTGCCAAAATGGCAAAGACTTATAATTTAAGACGTCGGGATGTCCAATACTTACCAAACGAACTTGTCTGGCGACGTAATTTTGTTCTGTCCGATGCTGCAGCTTTTTATGCAGCTAAGTTAGCCCCTAAATTTGTTGGACCGTTTTTAATAAAAAGGAAGGTGTCTCCCTGGACTTACCTTCTTCAGGATGAGGATGGTAAAGAAAAAGGAATATGGAATGTCAAGGACCTTAGACCACACACTGACGAATTTTGAACATTTTTACCTTCAGTTGTTGTTCGAAAGTTGGCTGGTCTTTTAAACGAGACCAAGCAACTTTCGCGGAGGTAGAGGTGGAGTTGTCGCGGTTCAAAATTATTATTAAAAATAAATATAAGTTTTGTCAAACATTTGTTTAAAAAGAAAAATACTTATATTTTAGGTCACAAGATTGTGACTGGGTTGTGGAGCTCTTGGCGGGATTTCGAAAAACCCACTTTCTTTCTTCCAACTGCTCGAGAACGATACTGACAGTCGTGACCAAATACGAACGGGACAAGGACAAATTTTGTCAAATTATACTTTTAAAAGTTTTGTTTGTTCCCTCGTTTTTATGCCCCTTGTGGAGCCAAGAATGACGCCGACCATGCACAGATGCCTCCAAAGTTCATTTTTGATTTGGTGGGAGCGAGGTCTGTACTTTGCCAGAATTTCATAAAAATTCCCATTTTGGGAATTTTCGTACAAGGTTCTTGGCAGGTCACCTCATACTGACTCTGGTTTGCTGTAAACCGTATTCTCTGCATTTAAATGGCTGATAGCCCATTTCTCACTTTTTTTTGGGAAATGGAACAAAATCTGCAAGGATTGCAGTTTTGGTCAGTTCAATGTGAACAGCGAGTTTGTTCAAACAAACTTTTTTTAAGTGACCTACGTTTTTTTATTAAAGTGACTTTTTTTTTGTTTTATTTGTGGCTGCTGTTTCTTTGTGTGCGACGACTTTTTTTTTGAAGCAGCCTGGTTTTTTTTGGATCGAGGTCAGCGTTGGAGGAAGAGAATTGTGGTCACGTAGATTTTGAGAAATCTCGTCGGCGAACCCAATTCGGAGGTTTTTGCTTTTGAACTCCAAGGGAGTATTTTTCTTTGGCGGTAGTGCCATATGTTTTGTTGTTGTTGCCCGGCAGTTGCGCCGTTGGCTTTTTAGTTTGGCAAAATTTATATTTGTTTTTTTTGTATTTTAGTTATTATTTTCGAGTGTTGTTTTATTTATTTTTCTTTGTTTCCGATTTTCCCAATTCATTTTCCTTCCTATCCACGCTCGAGCTCAGTCCTAGTTTTGAGGACGAGTCAAAGTTATTGTCTCTATAATTTTTAGAGCCACAATAACGAAGGAATATTGCTGTTGATCGGATTCGGGTGGAATCCAGAAGGCAATATTTGTGCGAGAACTTCGGCAGTTTGCCGAGTTCGACAAATCGAGCGACCATTAAAATATATTTTTTTTGTTGTATTTTTAGTGGCTTCGGTTATTTTTTTTAATCGCGATAATTTTTGTTTTTAATTATATAAATTTAATTTTCTTTAGTTATTTTATAATTTTGTCCCACTGTGTGATAAAACTTCAATTAAAGTCTTATCACACACGTTTAGTTTGATTGGGATTAATTAAAAGTCCTTTAATTAATCCCAACAAAAATAACCCACCCCATCTTCGACTGAGTGGTTGGCAACATTGTTGTTGTCATCACCGGTTTTGTTTTGATCCGTCCGTCCGTCGCGGAAATTTAATTCGTTTTAATTTTGTTTTGTTTTAGAAATAGTTTAATCGTTTTAAACTAAACTAAAACTTAAATTTAAATTCAATCGCGACGCGTAAAAATCGGTGTGACAAGTTTGACCTTTTTCTATGTACAAATCTAAGCAACTAATCGAAATCTGCTGCTAGACCTAAATAAATGAATGACTGAGTCTTTCTTTTTTGCCATGTGAGGTTAATCACAAACATTGAGAACAAATACAACAAAAAATTTGGCTATGCATGAGCTTACATACTCTACACCATATTTAAGTAATTTTATGTTTTTTTTTTTTACTTTGTACGAGATATGATCGGAAAATAGAACTAATTTATTAAACTATAAAAATAGGAATAGAAATAAATACCGAACCGTACGCAACAATTTGATCCTTGAAGCACACGGAGAACTTTATCAAAGAATTTAATACAAATAAACTTGAAGTTGGAAATATTTGGCTTATTGAGTTCTGCATTCACCGCAATGGATCTGATCTTAATACGCAAATACGCTCGCGTATGAATGGGCGCTAAAAGCATTCGAAGTAGTGCAATTGAAATCGTGTTTAGCCTGGCGGCGCTGCTCGTGCTGTGCACGCTACTGAGGCAGGAGCTGCGGGAGTGTGACTGCACACGCCGACTTATGTGTGACCGACCAAGCGACAGAACGAACCAACGCACACGTTCTGTAACACACATACTTGCATACGCGTACACCAACACATGCGCTAGACTTGAAATTGAAAAATTCAATTAAAACACATTTTCGCACTTCGTTACACTGCGGGAGGGGCAGGCGGGCGGGGGGCTGGACATGCAGCTATGACAGAAATGCTTTGGCTGTTATGTTACTCTATTTCAGTTGTTGGACATGTTTTGGCATTACGTTAATAGTGGAGAAATAGTTTTTCTTTTAACATGGATATTGTTGTTATTGCTTTCTGTAAAGGCGAACGAGTGGTTTAAAATGTAAAGTTTATTTTATTAAAATTGCGAAATGTTTAAAACTTGTTGAAATATGCAAAAACAAAAATTATTTTGAAGTCTTAAATTTTTCCTTTGTTAAGCTTATTTATTTGCCGACTCATACATTTCCATAATTATGAAATATCGTGAGATAATTCGCGTCTTGATATCCGCTTTAGTGTTGTTGCAAATGTATTTCTTCTTCTTCTTCGTCTTCTTTCATGAAACAAAATTAAAATTGCGAACATTTTGATTTCGAAAATTGCCACAAATGCAGAAATTCATTCTGGCAACAAAAGAACCCGTGGCAATTCGGTCCCTTTGTTATTTATTTCGTTTCGTTTTAGTACATACGGCACGTGGGTACCCTGCTATTTCTCCATCATCGTTATCATCGTCATTATATCCCTATTATTCTGATTAGTTTATTATCAAAATTACCATGAATGTATAATGAAAAAGCTATAGTTTCATGTTTTTCATTTAAAATGAGTTGTTGTTGTATCTTTTGCTTTTGAGTTGGTCATATACGAAAGCGCATGGAGAGCTATTGCGTCCAAAGCAAATATGTGCTTTTTAAGCCCACTGTTAAAGTGAGATATTTTAAGATTCACATACCTATAAACTTGAATATTTTTCATTGATGAACTTTAAAGCTTTTGATTTCCTTTTAAAACAAGCACAAAAGCCAAGCGTTTGTTTATTATTGGACTAAAGTTTAAAGCTTTAAGTTTTAACGATATTTAAGCTTTTATAATAAATAAATAAAACTTTTAACTAAAAAAGCTTTAAGCTTGCATTAGATGTTACTTGCACTTATTTTAAAGATATATGAGTGTTACATTTGGTAAATTTAAACATTTCTATGTAAATAAAAAAGAAAAGGAAAGCTTTTAAAATCAAGAAATAATTTTATTTTTAGATTATTGAATAATTTTATAATAAGAACGAACGCTTAAATCTTAAATTCTAAACGAATTCAACATTCTTGCATATTTAAAAGTAGCTTACTTTAGCATTTTAAGGGAAAAGCACATACTCGTATACAATAAAAAATAAATTTGTAAAATTACAGTTCCACCCGCATATGCACACACAAATACACGAACAAATGGCAATAACAGGCATACACACAAAGCAACAGTTACATACATAAAAATATAAATACATATACATTCAAAATGCCTTTTTAAGTTGAAGCACTTGTAACAAGGTTAACACTGTTCTTAATGTTGTTGTTTTCGATGTTTTTGTTTGTATTGCTATTATAAAAGCACTTGTAATAATTCATATGTACAACAACAACAGCAACAAAAACAAACAATGCTACACAAAATAAATACTTACATTTATGAGCAGAAAATTACATAAAAACCTTAAAAAGGGAACATGCAAAAAAAGAAAAACCAAAAGCAAAAGCAAAAGAGAACAGAAATATAAAAAAAATACACACACACAAAGCAAAAACAGTCAACGAGGAACATTTCATGCATTTTATGACTTTAATTATGGTCGAACAAGATTTGGGACTGGCTTAAATCCTGCCTCCGGGATTTAAATAAAGGAAACCTTTTTTTTTTGAATCCCGTAATTGTTTGGCTATAGACTTAACCTCAGCTGTTTAGAATTTAATTTGTTGTGGTTAAGGCTTTGCCACAAAAGGCACACATACACGTTTGCAAAAACAAAAACAAAAAACACAAAACACAATGAGGGATAAAAACATCGGAATAAACCAAAAGGTGTTGTACAAAAGAAAATATCTCGATTCTTATGGAAAGTTCGTTTTTCTTTGACAAAATCGCTCAACAGGAATAACTTACGGCCAAATTGTAATCTACAAAGCAAAGATTATAAAAAGCTTAATTTTTAAAATTTGTAAAATATTTATCGGCTTGGTTAGTTAAAATTGGGATACCAGAGAACAGAAGTCTAAATTTTGGGAAGAGTTATCAAAAATGTTTGTTTTTATTAAGAGAAATGTTTCATAATAGCTTAATATATGTAAAATTAAAAGTCTCTCCTCACCTTATCTCGTAAAAATGCGGCGAACGACACCTACCGTTGACAAGCTTCAATAAAATAAATAAATAAATAAGTATGATATACGAGTACACAGCAAAAATAAGAAAACAAACAATTTAATAAGTGTTTATTATGTTAATTAACTTAAAACAACAACATTTTTTAAATATATTTTCAATAATAATGCTGAAATTTAATTTGTTATATATTCATTTCCATTGTTTATTTCATTTGATTGTTGGCTTCTTCAAGACAAACAATCTTTACAAAACTTTTGTTTCATGGATAGAGAATCTTTGTCTTGTCTTGTCTCGTCTGGCCAAAGCCGTGTCAAGTTTCGTTGTCGTGTCTGTCAGAACTACCGATTCCAATAAGTTTATGGTTTGTCTCCGGATGCTGCTCGCTATCCTTTGGACATAACATGTGCAATCAGTATTCGGGACTACTTGCGTTTAAAAAACTCTCCACAATTTTTGATCATAATAAAATTAAAAAATTTCCTAATCTTTTCTTTGGAATACAATTTCGTTAAGTAACAAAATTCAAACAGTATTATTAAATTTGATTGCCGCTCTTCCGCGGAAATTGCTGTTGTTTCTTTTATAAGCCTTATTTCCTGCTACAAAATTTACCTCCTTTCCAAGGCAACGCGCACGCGACACACGCCTTTTGTGTGTTAATTCTTATCCTCCGTTTTACAAGCTTCCGTTTTCTTTTGTATTCCGCATTTGTGACTTTACAACTGTTATTTGTTTTTTTGTTGTTTGTGTTTTGGCGGAATTGATTCTGTCCATGCCGGGCATGTACCTACCTACTAACGCAAACGCATAGCTTCCAAGATATTTTTTGCTTCTTAGTAGACAATTCGTCAAAGTCAGAATTGTGACAGAAGAATGATTACATCACGCCTGCTTTTTCGTCTGCTTAGCCTCGGGGTTGCTGTTGCTGCTGCTGCTGCTGACACGCCCCAACTCGCACTCCTGACGCCGTACTGTCGCAAGTGGCTTTTGGCGGCAGCGGAAAATTGTAATTAATGTGTTTTGTGTTAAAATGTCGACAATTGCCAAGGAAAACCCTTTTTAAAACGTTTTCGTTTTCGTCTGTGGAACGCGCCGCGGAAAGCGTTATTTTTCGTTAGTAGAAGGAAAGTACGAGTAAGTGAATGAAAATGCGTCGACAATATTTGACAGGGGAGAAGTAATTTTCACTATCGTAGCTTATATAAAAATATATCGATTTTGTTTTATATTCTCATTACCAAATCTTTTCAAATAAATTTTGAAAATATATGAAAAACTTATAATCAAGATCGCGAGGATTAAAAGCATGCAATTTAACTGAATGCTTGAAGCTTAAAGCTTTATCTCACTATTAATTAAAATATAATATCTAACTGACTGGATTCGAACCATTAGAATCTTAAAGAATGTTAAAACTTTGAAAGCTTTTGGAAGCTAAAATCTCTTTTAAAACTTTGAAAGTTTAAGTTTACGAAATCCACTTGCAAAGTGCTCTGCTGAACATTAAGCAACGCCTCTGTTTCAACAAATTACGCTGCTGTTTCCCAAATAACAATAATTCAAGCGTTTTAATGTTAATAGAGTTATTTGAGCACTACACCAACAAAAGATAATTACTTGCGTTCTTTTAACCTGAAATTATTTAGAAAATCATGTTCCTCCTCATCACTTCCACGTCCACAAATTCAAAATAAGGTTTGATGTCAAAATAAAAGCTTTAGAAAGGGTCAAAGCAGAGCATGGCATTAATTTATGATGGGATAGGAAATAAATCCAAAGAATTTCAGTAACGACTGTGTAAGCTCTGCTTTTTTGAGCGGAAATTAAACTCGAGCGATTTGGGTTTTGTGCTTGGAATGATTCTCTCTTTTTTTCTGGCATACGCACATGACACATGCCAAAATAGCGCCTGACTGACTTTCTGACTTCTCCTTTGGGGCAATGTCATAAAAATCAGCGCAACATTTCATTAAGCCTTTCAGTTCGCGCTTAACGGTCGACTGCGGCTTTTCTACTTCGCGGCGCAAGCGTTCAAACAGAAGCTGCGGCCACATAGCGTTTGCTTAAGATACAATGCAACGTGTTATGGGATTTTGCGTGTGACTAATGTGCCTTCAGGGACTGTCATAACTTTTGAAGAGTTTCAAATCAAAATTTCATAATTTCTACTATTCCCGAATACAGTTTAAATTTGTGTTTTATTTCGAAAAAAAATGTTTACATAAATCTTTTTGCTGGTATATATTGTAATCTTTCAGTACCTTAGATGAAAATGACAAAGAATAATTTTGTTTTGCTCCAAAGCTCTTTAATTGGCTAAATCGGTTTTGACTCCAAACTCCTTAGATGACTTGAATAGTTCACATGATTTTGGTTTCACATAAAGCTCGAAACTTGGCGTTGTTGATAGCCCATGGGAGCATAAAGCTTTGTTCATGGTTTTGCATAAAATGCGAATTTCCCTTTTAATTTTATGTTGTATGAAAAAGTTTCCTTTATGTATTTTATACCATATGCAAAACTTTAGCAACAGACACACACATATTCACATTCACAGGACTGTATATCCTTTTACAAAGTATACACTAGAAATCAATGCATGAGTTTTTGCGAGTGTAAAAAAACAAGTTTATTAAAGTTGAACAAAGTTAGAGAAAGGTACGCCCATTAGGCTGTCCCTTTAATCAATGAAAATTCCATAAGAAACCTTTGATACAAATAAAAGTTTAGGATGTTGAAAAAAAGATAATTTGGAATTTTCGGTTTCAAAAAATTTAACTTTAAAAAGAATTTGTAATATTGTAGCTTTCAAGAAATCAAAATTTATCGTAAAGTATTATTATAAGAACTTGTCATATGTTAAAACAGCACTCAAATTTGAGTAACCCTCAAAGGATCTTCTTCAGCCCACAGGTATGTAGAAGTTATTTCATCTAGCCACAATGGAGCTATTGAATCCCTTTGGCCGCATTGTCATTTAAATCAAGAAACCACAATTGTCATTGTTGTCGTCGGTATTCACAGTACAAGTTGTTTAATCAATATTTTAACTAAACTCACCACAACATTGTCAATTCAGTCTTCCGTCCAACTACATGTCATTCCATATTTTTGTTTGTTCTGTTTGTGCGTCTATCTGAATATCGGTCTGTCTGTCTGTCTGTCTGTCTGTCTGTCTGTCTGTCACTTTCATTGGTATTCCGTTCGCATACGCAAATTAAATTATTGAAATTCACTTCGCATACCATCGTCGACAGCTCGAAATTTGGGTCCGTGTAATTGTATATTGTAATTGTTTGATGGTGTGCGTGTGCAATTATAAAATCAATTTAATTACATACTCTCTTTTGTCTTTTGTCTGCAGCAGAGTATATTAGCGTATGTATTTACGTTTGTGTCTTTAATGACTTCATATTTTGTAAGCAGCAAAACTAAAGGAAAATTTAAACTATTTAAAGAAAATAGTTTGTATGTAATTAATTTAAAGATAAAAGCCACATACTCGAATCTAGGAAAACTCAAGAACAAATAAAAATGAGTTTATATGGTATTGATGATTGTTCAATACTTGTCAAATGTCATCTTACTATAAATACATACGTATATGTAGCAATGTATTTTTCCCGGTATTATTCAAGACACACAAATTGTTTTTACAAACTTTCTTTTTTTTTACCAAAATTCTTTCGAATTTTCAACTTGCAATTTCACAAAAATAATTTTCCTAATTCTTGCAAAAATTGTTATTTTTACCTTAGTTAGTCCTTATCTTGGGCAGTTCTAGGAAAACAAAACGACCTATGACCGTATGAATTAAGGTCAATTGTTTGTGCTTTAATGAATTTCTAATGAGCAAAGAGAAAACTTTCCGATTTGGCTGACGACCAAATGTCTTCCATGCCAGTCAATGTGTCGTCATGTGAAGGTGAATTAACCTATTCAACTGGCCGACATTTAAAAGAGCTCCAATCGCGCCCACATGCGTTATTAATGAATTATACGCCTATTTAACTCGCATTACATCACAACTCCTGCTGTGCTCCCTCCCATGAAACTATTTTTTGCTTCTAACAAGAGTTTCTGTAAAACATAAGTTAATTTTTGTTGCTGTTGTTGTTGTTTCTATTTTAAAGGATTATGTGAAGGGCTTGAATGGCATCGGATTGTGTGTTGTCAATTTGATGGATGACATGCACGAATACATGCGCGGATTATTTCTAATAATGTAAGTATGAGTTAAACGCACACAAGAGTACTTAGACATGTCTAAATATACGTTCGTATAAATTTTATTAAAGTATTGACCAAAACGTAAATTTGACAACACATTTAAAAGATATTAAATAAAATTAAAATTTTGTATAGTATATGATAAGAAGTTGAAAAGTTTATTGGCTTTCTGTAAAAATTATTTCTTAAAGTATTTTTAAGTGTCACAATCATTAGGCCAATACTGTAAAAAAAGCGACATGGATTGCTTTAAATTAAGGCGGATATGCGGCCATGTTTATTTGAAATTCCTCACTGAATGGCAACATTTTATCAAGCTTACCAAAAAACCAGAAAAGTATTTTCGAAGCGACTTGAGCAACAACAACCGCAAAGCATGTCTCAATGGCGCATAAAACATTTCTCCCGGCGAAAACAACGACGACGACGATGACGACGAGAAGGAAATGTCAATTTTGCCGCCGGGCGCCGTTTTTAATTTTGTTTTTGTCGCAAATCTTGCAGCTGTTTGTATTTAATTTTCTTCATTCACTTTACATATACATATACTTTTCCATGTACGGTATATAAGAATTTTCTTCGTTTCTTTTCTATCTCTTACTTTGGCTATATTTAGGTATTGTGCACCAACTGTGCTGTTGGCTTATCTCTATATAAGGACATCGCAAGAGCTGCGTCCGCCTGATGGGCCGTTCGCGGTAATGATGTTTGAGCATCGCGCAGACTTGAGAAATCGTCAGAGGTAAGTATGTACACGGACAAGGACATCTGAGGCGAACGATTTTATGTGGTTACATCCTTTAAAAGAATAAAGACTTGAGCGAGGAAGGTCATTTGTGGCTAATGATTCAATTGGAAATGTAAAATTAAATAAACTCAAGTAAATCTGAAAATTAATGATGCAGTAAAAACTCAAAGACGGGATTAAATGAAAAAAAGTTTGTTGTGAAGACAGTTTAAACTAAAGGAAAAAGTTAGAACATCCTAGGTACCATTCTGAAATAAGCTGAACTTAAGGCAGATTGATAAATTAGTTTCTTCAAACTTAAATTAAAGTTTGATTTTTATTTAAGTTGTCAGAATTGCCGCAATGTGCCAAGACCGTACAATAAATTATTCTGTATCCGTGGAGGTAATCGAACCTATGTCGGCCTTCATAATAAGTTGGTAGCACAGTTACCTACTGAGTTGTTGAACGAAACTAGTAGGAAAGGGTCTGTTCCTCATAACTAAATGTTTGATGAAGTCGTATCTAAAAGGAAATCCTCCGATAGCATGTACCATTAATATATCATCATTTTATTAACAACGGAACATTAACCTTTGTTGCCTTTTGTAATGAAACACGTTTTCTTGTTAAATATTATCAAATTTTATTACATCATACCAAGCGGAAACGTAAGCAAGAGCTCCTTTCAGTTGGTACTTGTGGAGCATTGATGTTTAAAGTACCAACTTCCTTTTTATAACAATTGTAAATTACACCCAGTGAAATGAAAAACAGTCAGCGAGACAAATAGACGAATGGACGGGCGGACATTATCCTGACAACCGTTAATTAAATTCCTACCCAAAACTCTTTGCCCCAAACTAATTTTAAGCTCCCGTACACAACCACGACACGAACGCGAACGCGAACGCCGCGAAGGCGCACGCTGATGTCGACACACACACACACACTCTCACCTAATTGAAAACAATATTCTCATTTTCGCTTTTCTCTGTGCCTTTTGGTTTCACTCTACCTCCGGTAACTATGTAGAAATTCATCCGCTTCCTCGGTTGATCGTCCGTTTTGTGGCGCCGCAACCGCAACCTCTGGCATCGGCACGGGCTTGACGACCATAACGACGCACACAAATGGCCATTCTGTCTCCACTGGCAGTTCGGCGCTGGCTTCGTCAACGGCGAAAACACGTTCCTTTGATTTGTACAACGCCGAGATGGATGTAAATCGCGAGAAGAAAAAGCAACGCAACTTTGGCACCATGGCGGCCGCACAGGTTGTCTGCTTGTGCCCGTTAATGGTGTTGCGCTTTGCACGTCTCTCTATGGAGGAGACCTACGAGAACTCGGGACACTTTGACTTAACATATTTGATGTTTGTGTGGGTTGCCTTTTTGCCAACGGTCATTTTTCCGTTCATTTTCGTTACGCAAATATTACCCAGGTAAGTGAGAATGCTCCCCGAAAACAACTTCTACTGGCGTTGAATGCCTTTGTGAGACTTTATTAAGAGCGAATTAAATGTACCTTCTATGAAAGTTTAATTTTTTATTTACTGCGTCGTTTGAGCTGTTTTAACTTCAGTATTCGAATGAATATGGCGACGACTTGCTTCCTTTAGGTATTCCAATGTAAAAGTGGGGACCACTAAAAAGATGTGATTTTTAAAGCACATAAAAAAGAAGTCAGCGTGTTCGCTTGTAGTTTATGTACTTAAAGTCCATAGTTTCGAGTTAATGTCTTGCTCATTTCCTTTTTCAAATAGTCTCGCATAGTGACCATTGTCGTAGTATGTAAATGTGCTGATTTAAATTCCACAAAGTATTGCCTTAACTACTTTTATTTGATATTCGTTTGAAGAAAATTGGAAAATTGTATTTGCTGACGCCAACAGGAAAACATCAGGAATTTTTATATAATATAAACTTCAAACAAGGGGTAGCAGGGGAAAGCAGGAAATACTTTACATGTTTTGAATTTTTTATATTTTAGATTTTATTTTTCTAAAAAATTAAAGCAATTGAAATCAAGCATATAATATATTTGAATCAAATTTCTATGACCCAAATTCTTAGTTAAAAAAAGCAGCATCGAAAAAAAAGTACCAACTTTATCTAACAGATAGTACATTGATTTGTTAGCCAAGAAGTGGATACAAAAATTATGAAGGAACTTTGTTTTGACTACGTTTCCTACTTTTTTATGCCATCCACATTGTTTCTACTTTTGTCTTATTGAATTAGTTTCACTTGAATTTGATGAACTACTTTTTAATTTCGTAAGAACATCAATTTCAATGAATGTTTCGATGAAACCGACCACACTATCTTTCCGTAGTTTGGTGCCAGCATAACTGACGCAAACTTTAAGAACGTCATCTGAGAAACACTAATTGCTCTCGACCATTGGCTGCCACTTGCCATTACAGATATTGCGAGGAAAACTTAAGGGATAGTTTTTGTTTTATTAGAACTAGCAGTGCTTTAAAAGTAAACTAACACGTTTCTTCTTTACCCGGTATTCTATTTATACTCTTTATTATTTTGTATTCTTCTAGAACGGACCTGGAACGACTTCGTGGCTATTTTAGACTCTCCTCGAGGCGGTTTAAAAAGTCAAATAGCGATAGCGAAATAAGAGGTGGCGGTGGTGGCGATAACGGACACTCGCTCAGTTCCAGGGAGAATTCCATTGAAAAGGACGAGAACACGAACACAACGCAAGCGACGTCCATCAATGCACATGGCGATGAATACATCAACAGCAGTGGATGTGGAAGTGATGCAACAACTGCGACAATGCGGACAGAACCCAAGACGATTAAGTTCACGTCGCATCATGGTAATTGCAGTGGACTGCCCTATCGGCAGGGTAAGGACAATAAGTTGCCTGATAGTAGTTCCGTTAAAAAGTCACTGGGTAAAGATGTGCGGACGAAGAAAAACGACATCAAGATTAACGTCATCTCGGATGGCAAAGGCAAGGCGCGTCAAATAAAGAATGGCATTAGAAATGCTGGGGGTGGCACGGGAGGTGGAGGTGTTGGCAGTGCAATGAGTACGGGACGTAAGCATACTCTTGAATCGTTGGACAATATCTCGTGCTCCAATATAACAGCGTCGACATACTGCAACGGCAACAGTAGCCTAATGATGGACGATGGCGGTGTTAGTAACTTCGGCGATGGCGAAGATTCGTCTATAGTCAGCGGTATGATTGTTCAGGGCAATATTAATTCAACGGCGGCCGTATATTATGACAAGAAGTGGAATTTGTCGAATCAACCGATACGGCATAAGGACGTGTCGTTTAGTGATTGTGACTCGTCTTTTACGCGCATGGATTCGTCCAGCACTTTGAGCAATGAATTTGAGGAAATGTCTTTGCTTGAACGCGAACGCAGTATGGATATACCGGAGATGCTGGAGCGCGAGAAGCACGGTGAAATGGTGCGTATGCCGAGCGAGCGGCGTCGTCTGCCGGATATTGATAAGATATACCAACGGTCGCCGAAATCGAAAATCGATCCGTATTCCTATGATAATTCATTATCGTCGTCGGCAGCAACAACAGCATCGACAGTTTCGGCAAAAGACACGCTCTCATCAATGCTGCCCCCCGGCAATGATCCCTTGCGAAACGCACACAACAACGAAGCCTACAGCGTTGGTCCGACGCTGAACGAAGGAGATCTACGACATGTGAAGCGCATCAGCGATGTTGTTGTGGATGAGGATGAAGAGGTTCCGCAAGATTTCTTCGACAAATATACGCCCGGTGGTGATATAACAATGACAGCATCGCATTCAACTGCCTTGCCTCTTGCTCCGGCTCCGGCCGCCTACCAGTATCAGTACTCGCGCCGTCTCAGTCGCAAATCCTCACATCACAGTCAGGGCACGAACTCGCATCGCATCTCGAAGCGCGACAGCTTCAATTCGCTGAACGGCAGCGATTTGATTGCTGGTGCCTTTGGCGAGTTAGATCCAACGCAGCCCCTGACTAAGATGTCCGTGATTGAGAACCGCATGCGGCGTAGTAGTGGACGAACTGCCAGTTTTTCATCGTCCGCACGCAGTTCGCTAAAGTCGCGTGACTATAATCACGGCTCAACGCATTCGGCACATCCGGAATTGGACTTCAGGGAGAACATCTTCGCCGAGTTGTAAGTGAAGTAACAAATTTATTGAGAGATAAAGCTGACAGGTTTAAAATAATCCCAAAATGAGGGAAAACAAAAGTAAAGAATGCGGCTGTGCGGAGGCTTTAGCTTTTAGCAAGTTACTTGGGCACAAGTGAGACTATACATACATTGATTCCACATTGGGCCAATACATGTACGAGTATTTAAATAATAGCATAAATAATTGGGACATTTTTAAAACGATGCTTAAATTTAGCACAGATCAAACTATTTTTGTACTTTGACTACTGAAATCGAGAAGAAGAAACCGATTCGAAAATCAATGAGAAGGAAGGGAGGAAGTAATTTTTTAACTATGTATTAAATAAATTGCTTAGCCAAGTACGCGAAATAATCAAACAAACTTTTTATATCGAACATTTTGCAAGGATCTTTAAATTAAGAATAGATTTTTTTACCGAATGAACTTAAATAAGTAAATCGCATTTGGCAGCCATGCCACGAGAAGTTAGCTTAACACTATTATTAACCAACTTGAACAACTTTAAACTATTCCATGTTAATGTTTGTGTAAATAATATTAATGAAAACTTTTAAACAATTCAATTCGATAAAGAACAGAAACAAAACAAAACAGAAACTTTTAAACAAATTTTATGTGTGTTTTACTATAGGATAAGTTAAGTTTTGAGTGTGTTGAAATACTGTGCCAAGCCTTAAACTGTAAGTTTAACCTTAATTAACCATATTGATAAATAGATAATAAATAACAAATTTAATTGTGACTTGAATTTTATATATTTTTCTTTAAATACGTCCATAACTCTGAAAAGAAAATCCTTTGTCAACATTGCAGACAACTTAACATTAAAGCAACATAAAGTTTGTTAGCCAAATTAGCGCATTTTAGCCGCCAGTTAAACAATAGCAGCGCTTAAAATTTGTTATGAACAGAAACTGTTTCCAATATTTTGTTTGGAGATTTGTTGCGATTCTTGCGAGCCCCGAGAATTTGCAAACTTTGAATTAAGCAACACACACACACACAATTTAAAATTAATAAATTTATATATAATACGAAAGAAACATCAAATGTTAAAAATATTTCAAAATACAAATTGTTGTTCATATGAGAAATACATTATTATAAAATATTTATAAAATACTTGAATATTGTAAAACTTGACTATTGACTCTATTAAAATGTTGAATGCAAAAACAAAACGTAACATCAAAATAAAATTAAATTAAATAAACAAAAATACAAAATGGCGCTTAGTTCTTATTTCATAAATAAACAAATTATTTAATTGCATTTTTGATATGCACTTCTACTCACACACACACACATACACATAGTTGCAACCACACTCGACTACAGGCAAAAATGTTGCACGAGCACTTCGACAGTTGCATCCGTTGCCATAGTTCCGACAAAAGTTGCGCGGCGCACATCTGTGCGCGCGCGATGTCGACGACAAAAGTTAATGTAAAATTTGAGTGCGTCGAATGTGTCGCCAAAGTGAATTCTGCACTTTTGCGCTGATGCAGCAATTTCTGTTTGGCGTGTGTTGCCAACATGTGTCCACGCATTTCAAGTATCTGCGTGCAGCACGCGTCAATGCATTTCGCCATTTTACCGTTTCACGATTGTCGATTCTTGAAATGGCTTTTTTACTTGTTACGCTTAGCGTCATTTTATGCTGATTACAAAAATACATATTTATAAGCATACATACATACATACATGTGAGTATACCAAGTGTATATATAATTTACATTATTATTTGGCAATGTTCGAAAATATTTAGATTGTCCTAGCAGCTCATCCAAAGCGCAGAAGTGTACATTCGAATTCGAAAATAAAAGTTTTAGATATTCGCTTGAAAATAAAATTGTCGAGACAACAACAAATTCGTTGTCACAGCAACTTTTCTATACCAATTATTCTTTGCGTTAACTATCACAAAATATTTATTTAATTTCCACGGTTAAATATTTTGACCATCATTTGACCTAAACAAAACTAGCAACAAGATTCGTATTTTTAAGGTTATAATAAAAAACAAGTTAAACCAATTTTCTTAAATTACTAAACTATTTGAAAAATTGTTGCTGCTGCCAGGATAAAACCAGAGCAAATATCCTAATGTGGAAATCAGTGTTATTGTACGAGCAATTACGATAACGTGGTCAAAATAAACACAGGAACAGGAATAGCAGCAACAGCAGCAGCAACAGCTAGCAACATTTACCGAAATTAAAACGAACGAAAATGGGTTAAAGTGCAGAGCAAACAGCGTGCGAATAGCCTCAGTTGGCAAACACGCACGATAAGATACACACACGAGTATACATACGCTTACATACACGCACACGTGCACATGCATAAACATATATGTATGTGTATGTACGGCGATACTCATTAAGCTGGTTCAGCATTTGATAACAAAAATTTTAGATTAACTAAAGAGTTTTTGTTTGTTTAACTGAAACTGTTACGAGCCATTTAGATGATTGCTAAATTAGCAGATTTGTTTGGAAGACTTTTAGAGACCTGGAGGTTAATTTTTTTTTTAATAGAAGAAAATTAATTTTATTAATCATAAAAGTTTTAAAAATAATTCACTTTAAAAAATTTAAAGAAGAAACAAAACCTTTTAGACTTGGTCAAAATAGAACCACTCTTGTTCTCCTAAACGTCAATATTACCACAGCTGAGTCAGGCACCACGTCGGAGGTACGCCACACAAGCAAACGATAAAAAGAAAACAAATAAACTCACCGACAACACTGGCTGACGCGGTGGCAATAAACGCCCACAATATTGCGTGGCAATTGGAGCGCGCCCCCTTTAACGCTCACAGTGTAGTGGCAAACAGTGGCGCGTTCATTAAATGGGCCATTTCGCATGGACCTCCCCTTGCGTTTGCAGTTGCGGCGATGCCTCTAATTGATACATTCTACATTCTTTTTTGCCCCAACCTTCCGTCACGTATTACCTTCATCATTGTCACCAACTTAATTATCATTATCATCAGCATTATCATCGTCATAATTATTGCGGTCATTAACATTATCGCAAATGTGCAAATTATTATCGTTGGCAGTGCCCGCCACTTTGTCCATTTATCGGGTTCGCCATTAATTATATCGAAGCGTACACACACAGTGTCCATGCCCGATATTGTTGCAGGCAGGCGGTGCTGCGGTATTGTTGCTTTAATTGCTGTCTGCATTCCGCGTAAATTGCAATTGCCACAGATGTCAGCAACAGCAACGGGAGCAGCAGTGACAACACCAACAGCCAAGCAGCCTTTGTAATCCAGCGTGGCATTAGTGCGGCACAGTGCTTACATTTCCGATATAGCTGGCAAATTCATAAAGCAGCTTCAGCAAATTTAAAAGTATTTCACTGCTTTGTCCGAATACGAATACTGTGCAAAGTGTTTTCTCTTGTGTTGACAGAGTTGCCAACTGCAATGATATTATTAAAATTAAGCCGTTACTTTTGGCGCAGTCACGGAACTCGAATATAAAAACGAATTCGTTTACGTTTTCGAATGCGAATGCGAATCGTGCGCTCTCAAATGTACTGCGAATGCGTTAAGAGTCAATTAAATGCTTTACTAATGCGCGCGTGTTGAAACAAGATCGCAGCTTTGCGATTAATGGAAGTAAAAAAAAGAAAAAGAAAAGTCCTCTATCAGGTAATTTATATGCAGATTCGTGTGTGTGAGTGTGTGTGTGTGTGTTGTGAATTGTTAATAATTTATTCACGGCATGCACAAACGTGAAATAGGTCAGCAGGAGATGCATTGACTTGCAATGCAGTGCAGCTACGAGTGCGTATGTGCAGCCAAGTGACCTTCAATCGCTCTAAGCATGCTCGTACTTGGAAGTTGGCAATAAAAGTTTTTAGAATGCATATTTCAATAGCTGCTAAAAGTTGAAAGCCACATGGACTGAACAATTTAAAAAGTTATGAACTGAATTATTTTTCATTTGCTTCTTGTGCGATTCATGGAAGAACTTTCATTTCTATGTGGTGGTATGTTAAAAAGTACAAACTAATTTATTCGGTTTTAAATAAGATTCAAATACAAAAATATTTAATAATCAGATATTGAAATGTTTCTACAACAATGTTGATAGTTTAAATTAGTGTGTATTAGTTGTGACAGCTTTTGCAGCAGTTCATGAAGTTTGACTAAAAAAAAAATTAAAATACATAAAATCGTTCATTGATTCGAACACAAATTTAATAAACAAATGGAAGCGTGTCTGGACACTCTGAAACAAATCAAATAGGAAACTAAATTCGCAGATATTTGCAATAAAATTCAGTTAACCAAGACATGTGATGAGACTACTAATTTGGACACATAGGAAAGTACTGCAAAACCAAAAAAACAACAACAAAAATCAACACATTCGAATTGCGCTCAAATGCGACTCGAATCAATTTTTTGTTTTTTTTTTAATTGTGCTGATTGTGTGTGTTATGTATGCACTGCCAAATGTCAATTTAAGCTAGCAAAAGCAGCAGCAAGCAAAAACACTCACGTTCCAAATGAAATCAAAGAGCGTGTTGCAAGCGGCGAACTTCCTGCTTAAAGCAAAAAAAACAAAAAAAAAATCAACGAAATCATAACAATAACAAGAAAACCAAAAATTGGTATGAGTGACATAAGTTCATAATGCAAACTAAAGACGATTTTTGAATTCGAATGTATGTAATGTATGTATGTATGTATGTATGTATGTATGTATGTATGTATGTATGTATGTATGTATGTTTGTATGCACGTATGCGTTAGTGTGTTTCTATGTTAGTTCGTGTGGCTTAAGTCCAGGTTTATTGGCTTACAGACAGACAAACGTGATGGGAATAACTGCATTTGTTAAGTTTGAGTAGAGTAACCGAATTAATAATGAATAAACGCAATCGTCGTTACAACGGAAAGTGAAATGATAACAGCGGTGAGTGACAATTTTTGTACACATGCAAAACTTTACCTAAAAAAATACAATAAAATTATCACGTTTCGGACAGTACTTCGAATAGGTGCTTTGTTTTTGTTAGTTAAATCTGCAATTAGGTTTAATAGTCTTTGAAGTGATTTTAAAAAGTTTGATTTATTTAAAAAGAGTTATTTAAGTTACTTTTGTTTCTGTTTCTCATTTATACTCCAATTGTAGTTGCAAGTTATATAAATTTTATTTAAATCTAGCTTAGATTAACTAAGCCAGTTGCACATATAACGATTTCGCTATGTAAAAAGTGGACGAATAAGTTTTACTAGTTACGAAAGGTATTGGACCTTTTAATAATCGACTACTTTTTTATAGGAACAGAGTGTTGCTTAATTATTTTTAAATTATATAAATCATACATTTAATGTTGTCAAACGTTGACTAACCACATTCATCAAAAGTATTTCAATATTATTTTTTATATATTGCAACTTTTAGCCGCTTTACTATTGGTGAGCAAGCTAAAATTAAAAAAAAAAAACTGGAGCCTTATTTAAGCCAACGAAAAAATAAACCAAAACTTTTCCAAAACAAATGAAAACAAATACAAAAACAAAGTTTGACTAAAATGAATTACCAAAAAATACTCCAATCACGCATTTGCTCAACCATTTTACACTCAACGCAATTTGTGCGTAATAAAAACAAAGTAAAGCCGAAATGATTGAGTAATTGAGTGCTTGAGCGTTAACTTCAATTAATACCGAATTTGTTGTTGTTGTTATCAGCTGGTTGCTACCTATCACACGTATCTACGAGTACGTTACGGTGTGTGTGTGTGTGCGCTAAGATATAAAATAAAGAAACCTCATATAAAAGCGCAAGTCACAACGCCAGCGCAAATCAGTTCAAAACGGTTCGATTTAAACGGTCGTAAAGTAAAAGTAAAGAAAAACATAAACCAAAGTATCTGCCAATATGATTAGTTCACGTTCACGTTGTTCGTCAGCCATTGCCGCTTTGAGCCTTGCGGCTCTGTGCCTCTTGCATCCAAGTGCGGCACAAGTTTCCTTTCATAGCGACGCCAATACGAACTCATTCAGCTTAAAGACGCCAAGTTTGCAGCAAAGCTTCACGCGCTACTTTGGTGGACAACGCGGAAATCTGCAGCAAGAATCGACTGCGTCTGTGCAGCAGCAGCAACCATTGCAGGTTAGTTAAGATTGTGACGTGAAATATTGTTTTTTTTAAAGATATTTTAAGCAGAAAAGTGGAGTCTATAGTTCAACCTGTTTGTAGGCAAAGCTATAGGAAAGTAGACAACTTTTAAATAGTTTCAATGGTTTATTTTTTTGATCATTTACAAATTCAAAGTTCTTACAAAAGATATATTTCTATTACTCATCTGAATCCGAATCATCAGATTCGGAAGACGAGGATGAGTCGTCATCATAGACCACAAGTATGTCACGACGACGTCGAAACGGTGACTTCATTGCATCGCCAAATCTGAGAGCCATGTTGTTGTTTACTTTGGCGCCAAACATTTCAAACGTTTTCGAATCATGCGCGGCGGCGCCATTATCCATTACGTCCTTCACTTGGCCGGCCATCATGAGAGCGCCAACTTGTAAATCCTGGATATCCTGAAAGCATTCAAAACCATAATTGCCTTAGACTGTCATCTCGTTTCGATAGACTTGTGCATTATTACGAACCTGTGGCGCTGGCAACGCGCTGCCGCATGCAATTAAGCAGCAAATGAAAAGTACAATTTTCAGCATTTCCATAGAAAGAAAAAAGAACAAGCATGCACCCACCAATCCGAAAACAATTTCCAACTATTTATTCTAAGCTAACCGCGATGAAATTTATATAAAATAATTAAAATTGGTTTCATTGAACAGCGCAAACAATTTTTTAATTATAGTCATTTGTGGTCGGTCTTAATGAATGCCGCAGCGGCGATTAAACTATTTATTTGTGTGTGTGTGTGTGGAATTGCATTTTCATTGGCCATGCACTAGAGGAAAATATTTAGTAAATGCTTACATAAACTAAAAGTCAGTTAAATATACATTAAAGAACGCCTTAACTAATATTTTCCGTTGGCTGTTTGAAATAATTGGCAAGGCACCGAACACGCCAAACTGGTCATTCTCTTTTGGCATTAAAATAATAATGTTTAAAATTGAAATGCATTTTTATATTTGATTGCAAATTACCGTTTCATCTGCCGGAAGTATCTGTGCACTCCGATGCACGTTACGCCGAAATATCTTCTTTTATTTTTATTGATATCGAACTAAAAACTGATTTAGTCTATTTATTAAAACAATAAATTATATATAATTTGTTTTCGATAATTTAATGAATGACTTTAACTATTAGTAAAATTAATTAATTAATTTAATTAGTACTGAAATTTAAGTCCTTATATGAGCAAAATAAAAGAACTGCCAAATCATCCGTCCATACTTAAACCATATTATAAATAAAACAATTTGTAGGGTATTGATTTTTTAACTTCATGTATTTCATCTAATACGCCTATTAAACCATTTCTACTCTAGATTGTTCATTAACCAAAAATTAAATTTGTCCTTAATATTTTGTAAACGACGTTTGACAACTTTGACAGGACAATATAGCGCCCTAGTCTAATGTCCGTACTTAACTCAAGGTCTTAACTGATCTCATTACTGACCTGAGTACCAGACTATAAAAAGATATTACCTATCTCCTGGCTTATCTAACTAAGCGAATTATTGTAAACCGTTCACTAACAGGATTTACTATAATAAACCAATTGAGTACCCAAACTAAATTGCAAGATATCAAGCTAACATCTTTTATTTGTATTCAAATAACGAGTACATAGCAGCAATTTCGTAATATATCTACAAAAGTATCTCATTATTTTGTTCGTCTGTGTGAGTCGCAGGCGCATCACTATTATCGCCGAACATTTGTTGAAAACCTTCGGCCATGTGTCGCATTGTTTCGCCAAAGGATTCCCACATTTTCCGAAAACTTTCGGCGATTTTATCCGCCTGCTCTTGCAATCGGTCCTCCAAACGTTTGTGTTCCGTCGGATAATCTAGATTGGGTATGATATCAGCGTTTTCATCATAATCCTCAAATTCATCGGCGATTTGACGTTTATGACGTAGTATGGGCGTTGTATACCAATTGTCCACTTCGCGCCGAACTGAAGCTGGCTGTTTTTTTTAATAAATAAATAAATATAAGTAAGTCTTGACTAAGAGTTTAGCTTAACACACCTTGGCATGTTGCGGCAAGGCCCAGATTACAGCCTGCAACAAATACAACAAACTGATGCAGAAAATCAACAGCCTCATTTTTGCTCTTTGCAAATAAAATTGTCATTTGGAACAGAAGTTAGATTAATCGCCTTTGAACGGCTTCCGTTCATTTTATAAGCTCAAATCTCAACGCGGCATAGAAGAGGTTAATTGCAAACATGTTTGCATACTATCAAAATGCAATCTAGATACCAACTAAAATAAAGTTAGTCACGAGATGGGCTTGTTATTGTTTTGCTGCCAACAGTCAATTGTTCGTGATTGACTTTTTACATAATGTTAATCTTAAACAATAAAATCATATGACTTCCGGTCTCTTAGCTGTTGTAATTTGTTTAATGTGTATCCTTGAAGTACTTTTGTGGAATTTCAATCATTTCAATTGATTTCTATTTATTTTCGTAACCATCGTTCTTGTGTTTGTTGTTGTCTCGTTAAAAATGCTGTTGCCAACATAAAATTGCTGTTTCGGTGCTTAATCTGCTGCTCATTGTTCCAACGTGTTCACTCGATAATATGGTTTACATTTCGTTTTTTTTCTTCTGCTTTTGCCAAAGGCATCTTGTTATTTTTTGTTTTTATTTTTTGGCAGTACTCTTGACCTTTGCAAAATGTATCTTATTACATTTTTATTACGGCTTTGATTACAAACCAAATTTACAAATATTTGGTTTTAAATTCGATTTTAATGAGTTGCAGCAATATTCGCATTGCCAAAAGTTCGGATACAATTATTGCGGCATTTTATTTACTTATTTATTTGAATGTGAAATTAAATTATTCAAATTTGCATTTAGATAGAATTTAGTTAATGTATGCATTCAACAAGGCATTTAATTTGATTCTTTGCTATCAAAGTGGTACATTAATAAACTGCAGAGATTTGTTAAGATACTTACCCTAATATTTTCAATGTTTATGCAAAATGAAACTCATTTCAATACAATTTTCGATATTTTATTAACAATCAAAAATGAAACACATTTCTAAATAAATTCCACGTCCGACGTTGGTTGCTGTACCGCTGCGCCTTCTTGCGCACCACCACTGCCTCCACCAATTTTCTGTGTCACCTTCTGCACCATGCCCTGCATTGTCGATACCACAGAGTTCCAGATGCTGCGTATACCCTCGCCTACCTTCTTTGCATGATCGCTGATCTTTTTGCCGAAACCGTCAACAGTTGGCGTCAGATCAACCTCGACTTGACGCCTACGACGACGACGGCGATCCGTCCCATCATCGCCTGTCAGCTTCTTTTTCTTATTTGAACGCGCCTTCTTTGCATTCCTTTTAGCCGCGCGCTGTTTGGCCGCTTTGCGTTGACGTCGTTTACGCTCGACGGGATCTTCATAGTCTGTAGGATAGTCTGGTGCTGTCGCTGTGCCACCACTTGTACCCGAACCACCACCACCAGTTCCCGTATGACAAGGCGAGCGCTTGCCGCGATGCAAATTCAGATGTTGTGGTGAGCCTGGATGTGGCAGAATTGCATGCAAATCGAATGTTGAACGTTTGCGCCGTCGGCGATCTTCGTCAGAGTCCTCATCGCTGTCGGCGGAGTTCGATGAACTCATGGCTTGACCCATGCCAACTGCCGTTTTAGAGTTCATCGAAAAGAATGGCGTCTCGAATCCGACATCTTTGCGTAGAACGGCGCCATTTTGAAACACCTCAGCAGCGGAGCTAGCCATAGAGATGGCGCTTACGCCAATCGCCTCTATGGGATTCTAAATTATGTAAAATATTTTAAATTCATTTTTTGGAGAATAATATTAAAGTATTTCATTAGCAATTAGAAAATTATATTAGACAATTTTTAGCTTTAAATTCTATATTTAAAAAGAAAATATTTTTCCATAAATTCTCGGTTTTTTTCTCGTGATATTGTTTAAAAAAATAGCCAAGTTAATTTTTTTTTGATTTTAAACAAAGTATTAATTTCTTTGAGGATATTCTTAATATTACTTAAAACCAATCAGTGTAATCTTTCCAGAACTTAACTCCGCTAGAGGCGTTGTGAGTATCCTATTATCATACTTGCGGTATATTAACGCACCTGTGGCATTGGTGCCGCATTCAGCAGCTGCAAACCAACGCTTAAAATCCATAAAAGCAGCCGTAAAGTCTTTTTTAAAATTCCGCACATGTCTGCTTCTTCTTTTTCTTCCCCAAAACAAACAACGCAATTTTAAATTGCAATTTAAAATACGAAAAAAAGCGTCGGTTGAATTTATACAATATAAAGTACACACGCTGACACACGCTCTGCGCGGCAACTGCCCCTTTTTATTCGGGAAATTATTTTTTATATCTGCTCACCTTCAAATTGGAATGTGTGTGGCGTCGCATGCACCGGGCAGCGTGTAGCGAGCAGCCCTCATGGGATGTGCGATTTAATCGTTCATTTGTAATTACGTTGCACTTAATTTTCATATAATTAAAATATTTCCATATAAGAGTGCGAGCAGCTAACTAGTGCAAATAGTCATTTTTGTTGTTGTTGTTGCTGTTGTTACTATTTAAATTCACAGCAACTGCAAAAAATGCATTTTTTGGTTTTAACAATAAGTTGGCAACACTTTTGTGATTGTAAAGAATTTTAAATGGATTTTTTCTTTGTTCGAACTCATGTTTATATAATTTTCATTTATTTATCACTTATTGTAATGGATTTTATTGAAAAAATCTTTTCACGCGAAAAGTTCGCAAATAGTTTCCACTAACAAGATGTGGATATGGACTCTTGTTAGCTTTAATAACCCCTATTAATAGTATATAACAAAGCATGTACTATATAAGTAAATGGAAATTAAAAATTGTTGAAGCACAAAAGGACAAAAGGACTCTGCGGGAATGTTCATTAATATTTGATTTAACCGTTCACCGAATAAATAATTAAGTTAAGTTGAGATGACACTTAAAATGGAATATTTGAAAGCAAGTATAAACAATTTTCAACAATTGCTCATCTTTGATTTTGGTTTAAAATGTTTCCATAAAATTTGTAACCTAATCAAAGATTCACTGATTACAGACTATGAAGAATAATCTGTAATCACCTTCTGAACTGAGTTTGCATGCCGCACTCGATATACACCTCTCAATTGATTTCTATTTTTTCTATACAAAGTAGTTCAGGTTTTAAAAATCACAACAAAAATGCTAAAAAAAATTATAAACAAAATTTTAAAATAAAAAAAAATATTTTTTTTCGTATTTTTGCTGAAAAATCGCAATTTGAAGATAGTTTAAAAAGGTATGAAATACCGAAACAAAATGAGCAACAAAAGGAATAGCAATACGAATTATAGGTTTGGAATGGTAAGCCTCAGAGAGGAAGTTGACATGGACTTAGCACATTTCATTTTTAACTGACACACAAACATTTTCATATTGAAGGCAAATTTCTAACCAAATTGTTGGTTTTATTTTATTAAACATTTCCATTTCAGTATTCCGCTGCACCGCAATACCAACAACAACAACAACAAGTGCAACAGCAACTGCAACAGCCGCTGCCACAGCAGGTACAATATCAGCCACAATATCAGCAACAACAAGTGCCGCAACAGCAGCAATATGTTGCACCTGCACCGGTGCCAGCTCCAGCACAAACGCAATCAGCAAAGGCATTGCCACGCCAACAAGCACAGCAGCAACCGTTGCAGCAGCAGCAGCCGCAACAATATCCGACCACGTTGCAACAGCTGCAGCAGCAGCAACAACAACATGCCGATCAATTGCAGGCCGCATACTTTGCCTACCAACAGCAGCAGCAGCAACAATATCAGCAACAGCAGTATCAACAGCAGCAATACCAACAACAATTGCTGCGTCAACTCTACCAACAACCGCAATTAGCACAGGCAACCGATCAGCCACCCACCGCCGCCTCTGCGTCGGTTCAGCAACGCGATCAGCAACAACAACAACAGCAATACTACACTGCCGAGCAATATGCCAACTACTTGCAGAAGCAACACGAACAAGTGCTGCAACACCAACACAACCAGGTGCAGCAGCAATACTACGATCACGCAAAGACGTCGCGTTTCGCCACTTCCTCGCCGACAGTTGCCACTCACGCGGCGGGCGCTTATGCCACCGGAGAGGTACCGACAGGCGAGTCCGGCGTAACGGAGACGGTGCTGAGCACGCAGTATTCGCCCTCGGACAAAGTGTCGCACGTGAAGTTCGCCAGCGGCAATCTTGCCTACAATTTCTGAGCTGTGACGTTGCCAGCGAAATGGAATGAAGAAGAGCGTCGGCGGCACCGATTCATTTGTCCAATTTTTTTTTCTGCGTGAATTGGCTTTTTCATTCGGTCTTGCAAATCAAAATTCTTGTTTCGTGTTGAATCTCCTTTAAACCATGAAATTTACCTTTTTATAAATAAGTTTAAGTTATACGCAAAATTATAAAAATTAGAAAATAAAAATTGTAAATTATATGTTCGAATATTTTTGAGTTTGATTTATTACTTCGGACGTATGTATACATTATATACTCGTACTTATATAAAAAACCTAAAGAGATAAAAACTAAAATTCGACTATCGAAACAAATCCTTCGAATCGTCGTGAAGGCAGCTTAAGTAACTTTCGAACTTTTTGTAGAATAAGAAATTCTCATTTATTTACTACCCATAACGGTATCTTAATGCAATTTTAAAATCTTTTATAATTTTCATAAACAATTGTTTTCTTTAAGTTGCCACCCAATAATGGGGGAGCCCCATCATATAAGACCATAAAAGCCCACTTCACACTTAGGCTGCATTGTACCTTTGCTCTCATGGGTAGAACGCCTGTTCGTATACTCCGGCATATATTTTGTTCTGTTCATGAAACAATTCAAATATTTATTAAATCACAAACTTTGGAAATGGTTTACTTGCCAAGCGGCACAAATATTTCACAAAAAATCTGAATGAGTCCAGCGGAGTCATTTGACAATTAAGGCTAAAACAAAATTTCCCGGAAAAAAAGCATAAAAAAAAACGAAGATAAATCGAAACTGATGTGTGCCAAAAAACTAGGAAAATCCGGTCTTATTGTATTTGCCTACATACATACAAAGGTCAAACTTGTTTTAACAAAAAAAAATGTTGTTTATGTGCGTTACAAATGTCGCACTGACGCAGAATATGCTACGCTGCAATGTCATGGCAACATCTTCTGCATATCTGATTAAAATATTTTTTTTTAATTTTTATGACCAATGCGTGGTTATGTTAATTTCCACAGGACTTTTTTCCCTTCATTTATGCTTTTTTTGTTGCAATATTTCTCATTGTGTGAGTGAAAGTTATTCCACTTTAATGTGGATTTACACAACTCTCTTTTAGGATGATATTTTTCAAAGCTAATGAAAACGTTACAAATAACATTTTAAGTGTTATCATGTTATAGTAAAACTTTCTACATGCAGATTTTCTTAAATAGCTAAATTTAACATTACAATTAATGGTAAATGAACACTGTATGATGTCCAACTAACGTAACACTTTCATGGTGTTTTACCACTTAAACGCAAACATGAAAAGCGTCAAAAATATTTCTATTAAAATTCTCTACAAGTACACACGTAAATAGATTCGAATAACTTTAATTGTGTTGCAATGTCGTATGCAGGATATCATTTGTGAAAGAATTGTTTATTTTTGATTTCGCTGTTGAGTATATTTTTGGAATAGTCATTGATAAGCAATGTTGTGGTTCCCCTAACATAACATATTGCCAAATACTCGTATGGCCTTGAACATCAGCACAAACACACGATTGGTACGCACCGCATGCCAATGTGACGCACACATGCCATTCCGTTGCAAAAGGAGCAACAATAATAGTACAACAAAAACAACACAACATTCTTTGCATATTCTCCACACACAGTATCAGTGGCAAAGTGCTAACATTGGCAATGCCAATAAAAATAGCAACAACGGCAGCGGCAGCAACAACATTGTGTGACGTTCAGCGTTTTTTTCAGCAAACTAGATGCTGCAGGGGGGGGGGGGGTTATGGAAACATGCAGGAAGCATACGTTGTTATGAGTGTTCACACAGTATGTGACAGTATGCGAAGAAATACAATGTGTGCTTTCTACTTATATTAAATGTATTTATTTTGATGCGTTTTTCAAACGAGAGGAAGAAGTAATCTGCGAATGTATGCAAATTCCAGTTTATTTTATATGTTGATTGTATATGAGATTGTCATGTCTTTAAGAAAATTTCTTTGTACATATTTAACAAATGGAAACTTGGCTCTCTGCTTTAATAAAAACAATATAAATATTTGAAAAGTGCGAACAAAAGTTCAAGCGCCCTGAATCACGCTACAATATATAATGAAAAAAAAAACAAAAAATAGCATGTACAAAGTATATAAATATGAATTTATATATAATATACACTACAACGCAAACTTTAAGGCGATCGCTTAAACTTCATTTATCAAGCCGCACAGCACAAGCTGCATGCCAACAAAAACAAATTTATTATGGCGCTAACTCGAGAACAAGAAAAAAGAAAAAAACAAAAAACAAAAAACAAAAACAATTTGAATTTTGAATCAAATATTTACAAGTGGCGTAGTGCGCAGCAGGACATTGGCGCTTTGCGAAGCTTCTGCCGACAAACAATTATTTATGTATGGGGTACGAACGAAACGAAACAAAACAAAATACGAGAAGCGAAAAAGTTCATTGCATGTTTTTAGGCGCCTGCAGGACAATGTGCGCTTGTGAACACAACTTGTTCGCTTTCGACGTCCACTGACTGAGTGACTGAGTCTGTTAACCTTTTTATCTTTGCAACGTATATTTTTTCTTTATTCTTAGCGTTCGAAAGAGAATTTTTAAGTACTACTTGCTGCGAAATCAATAAACTTTAGCGTCAGGCTTATGTTGGCTTTAAACTTTTGTGTAATATTTTTCGGCGCGTAGCGGTGGTGGTAGCACAAAATAGCAACAAGTTTTCATAAAACTGTGAGCAATTTCTAAATGTTGCATGCAAATTTCA
The DNA here is from genome assembly GCA_949127995.1 of Suillia variegata. NCBI lineage: Eukaryota > Metazoa > Arthropoda > Insecta > Diptera > Heleomyzidae > Suillia > Suillia variegata. The sequence goes on along the minus strand of OX421846.1, from coordinate 43,550,866 downwards.
AATGAAATGAGCACATCATAAGTCCGATTTTCGAGAAATCATTGAATAAGATTGAGCCAAAGATCTTCAAAAGTCAAATATAATTTGGAAAAACAAAAAAAATTAATATTACTTTCGCTAATTAAATATTTTTATACAAATTAAGCCACTAATTAAGCCGGCAGCAGTCTGATGGACTCCAAAATCACAATCTTTGGTCTTTGTTGTTGTTTGTTTTTTATTGCTCTATCTTTTTAAGCCGCACAAGTGCGCGACTATCGAGTTTAAATAATTGGCGAAATCAGCTTTGCTGCCATACCAACTCAACGCATCTGCTATAAACCGCTGTGGGTCATTTAGTGGAGCATTTTGTGTTTGGGTAAATGTTTGTAACATAACATATTTAAATTGTTGATCATGGTCTATCTGACCAAATGTTTGCACTCATTTCTTGTTTATATTGTAGGTACACAGAAAAGAACAGTCAAGGATAATACCTGCCAGTGCTATGATCATGTTAAAATTAAGTATTTGACACGTTACCTTAAAACGTGTTAATTTTACAATATCATGTTAAAGCAGAACTTTATTTCTGGTAAATTTTAAAAATTTACTGAAATTAATATTATGAATCATGTTAAATTAACATATACACAGTCACGTTATTTTAAAACTTTGACGCAATGAGAATAGTTTAATAGAGATGTTAGATGAAATTGTGTACACAATTACAACAACAAATTATTTCTTGTTAAAACGATATTTTTAAAGTCATTGAAGATATTGTGTTGAAATTGTGTATCATTCAATGGTTTTTGTTGATCACCTTCTTAAAGAAATATCGCAATCAAATTAGGGTGCCTCATGATTTTAAACATTTTTCACCAATGTGGCGCATCTGTAATAGTCGGTAGGATTGACTTTAATTTCTTATTTGTTTTTGTCGGTTTATCGCTTCATCTTCTTTTCTCTGTACAGAAATAATTGTTTACGCTTTTCATGCTAATTCTAAATTTAACATCGAGACGAAATTAATACTAAAGTATACTATATACTCTTATACGACGTAGACTCTTGTTTTTTCTGGCATCAGTTAAGATACCGTGATTTATTTTTTAATAAATTTTATTAAAAAAAGAAGTAATTTTAAGTACATTAATTAAAGTAAAAAATTTTCTCAGTTTATGCATTCTCGTATATAACTACATTCGCTTTGTTGTGGCGTTTCCGGTTGTTGTTTGAAATGTTTTCCTGCTCGCGGCGTTTCGTGGATTAATTATGACAATATTATTAAGCTGCCATAGTTATTAGCCTAGTTAAATGAAATGAAATTATTCTATGGGTCTGAAGTTAGATCCTTACCTTTTGTTTTGCAGCAGAAAAGCAGCGCGGGAATTTCATCTTAAAGTGGGTTTAACAAAATTACAATAAACTTGGAAGAACTTTCGTGGCGCGTCATGAATAACGCCAGCGCAATTTAAACCCGTTCACTCATGAGGAATTAATATAAGGAGGCATTGCCCTTGTTCCGGTTGTTGATGTTGTTTTTATTACGTTTGTTTTTGTTATTGTTAAGCGTAATGATTTGCATTATCTTAAGCGTGCATTAACGAGCACGTGCTTGTCATATTTTGCGCAGCCACATTTGCACAGGCATCTCAAAATGGGTTAAGAACAAACAAGTATTTATTCCGTTGCATATATTTAGGCGTATGTAGTGAGTTTGTTTTGCTCTACAATTTAATAGCAATACTTAAAACACTTTTTCAATTAAAGTAGTCAAATGCAAGGCACCAATTACATATAAACATTTCTAAATTCTTAGCATACTTTTAGGCAATTCTATGGAAACTGCCACGCAAAGGGTTTAAAAATGTCTTGAATTCATAGCAGCTCCCTCATATTTTAAAGTACACTAAAATCTCTAAAAAGTTTTGCATTAAAGAAAGTTTTCCCTCGTGGTGATTGTATTAAAATCTAAATTTGTTGCATAGTTTTTGGCATATGATTACAAAGTATTATAAAATTAGGTATATGAAAAAGGTTTTTTTTATGAATTTCATTTAAAATGTTCATCTATAAATGGAAAAGTTTGAAATCAACTTTCATTAAATTTAAAATTGGTAGCATACTCTTAGGGGTCTTAAAATAGCTGCATGCTTTCAAAAGTTTCTAAATTATCTTCTGCTTAATAAAGGCAACTATTCGGTCTTCTACCACTTTTCTAAAACTTTAAAGTTTTACGTCCTACAGCATAAATCTGCAACTCAATTCGTTCGCCACACGAAAAATTTTAATTTACTTTAACTGCGCAGCACCGAATGAAGGGCGGCAACACCAGCCGTTCCGCCTGTCTAAGTGTTGTAGCCACATTGTAAATGCCGAACGTTGTCAAAAAGTATCATCGCCCCAAGGGAATAAATGTCAATATTGGCTCAAATATTTGGCGGCGCAAAAAAAAACCATTTACTGTTTGCTGCCACACAAGTTAAAAGCGTGCTGTGTGCAAGTTTGGTTTGGGGTTGGGGCTGCTGTTGGGGTGCGTTGTAAAGGCTGTCTGCGATGTGGCAACATGTCAAAGTATTAATGGCGCTTCTCTGTGGTAGCAGCAGAAGCTTCCGCTTAAGGAAGGCGTTTGAACGAGATTTTGCATAATTGCGTTGATGTCGATGTAACATACACACATACAAACATATACGAGAAACTGTGATTTTGAGTAAATTGAGTGTGACAGTTTGTGCGAGTTAGTAGAGCATACTCTTAGGCGTTCAAAAACAATTTAAACAGCATTTATACAATATACAATTATACTTTAATGTGTAATGTTGTGGTAGAGTGAAAATTCCAACATATTGAAATTAAATTTATATTAAAAAATTGCTCTTTATATTATAACTAAAAACATTATTTTTTTTCCAAATTAATATTCATTGCAAACACATTTGTAAAGTTTCGAAACCATTTACACTGTTATTTTATTCAGAAGACCAAAATTAGTCGGTACACACAATTTTGCTCAGTGACCTGCAATGCTGCACTATTTAATTAGTAAGCACCCACGCACGAGTTGTGTGCCCATTGGCGTGGTCCACATTTGTGTGAACAAAATTTCACCGACGTGGCATGTTTTCCGTTTTCTTTTCCACATTATACCATATGGAATCTTTATGCCATGTTTCAATTTGATTGTGCAGATAATAAAAGGTGCTCGGAGGTCTTGAATATTTATCTTTCTCAGAAGTAAAAAATAGAAATGAAACAATTTTCTATAAACAAAAATTAAATCAATACTAAAAGTTAAACTGAACTTTTCTGTCGACACATATTTCGACAAAATGAAAAAAATGTGAACCACCCTAATGCACACATGCAAAGTGGTAAATATTTGCCCCGGCAACATGCTGCGATCGTTGTTTTGTGCCGAGCAGAGTTCCCAAAATTGCATTTTCCGGAAAAATGCTTTAGTTGCTCAACCGCTTAATTTCAATTGAGCATTATTGTGGCCACATTGTGTTACAATTGTGCTAGTTATGGCACAAATATTGATTTTCTGGTAATAATCGTTAAGACCAATTTGAAATTCTATTTATATCGAGTTCGGTTTAATTTGATATTACATAAGATTGTTTAGATAATTGCATGAGACGAAAATGATTTCATTCTCAGTTAATTACACATAAATTGTTACTTATACTGTAATGTACCGTCACCATACATGCTATTGGCTCGTAGATGTCGCTCCTAACATTTGTTATGACATAAAGTGAGGAGCGTCTTTAATTTGTATGCATTCAAATAATTTAGCATAAAGAATAAAGCGAGCAAATTGAATGAAATGAAAAGCATTTCAGAGTATACCTTAAACTTGTCTACGGATTCTGACGGCTACTCAAAATCTATTTTTGATATTTCGTTGGCTCTTAGCTGCATCATGTGCTTAAATGACTCCATGCTCCACATGTAATTAACTTTTCCCATTCATTTGTTAATTAATTATGCAATTCATTCGGACTGACATGTTTGGCCAACTGGTACTTCCTACGCCGACAATGAACGCTCAGGCATGGCGTGAGAACAACATAAATACTTGAAGGAAAAATTGGAAACCATTGTACATATACGAACAAGTACATAAGTACACACAAAATGATTAATGATTGACTGTCTAATGCAGACTAAAAACCTGCTGAATATTTCCAATAGCAATCAAATGGATTTTTTAATGGATATCATTTAAATGACATATTGATGTGTGTAATAATATTTTAGATGTTTGTACAGAAAGTTTTGTTTCTGGATCTTTTAATGAAAGTTTTAAATTATACTGTTCATCATTTTCGACATTTTACAAGTAGATAAAAATTTAAAATGTTTGTTAGTTTAATGAAAGAAAAAAATCAAATTTTTGTTTGGAAAATTGTGGCTTTTGCAAATTATTTTATGTCCAGAGATTGTTGTTATAATTCCGCCGAAAACTATGCAAAACATTATTTGAACACAAAATTTGTGAAATTAAATTCCGCAGAATGTTGGGACAAAATTGTTGAAATAAGCCACGTAAAACAATGACAGCCGGCGAATTAAACGATGCATGATGGTTTCCAGTACAGTTGACTTTTGATTTTTATAGTAAAAAAAAACAGGAGTACAATACCTCATCTCGCTTAATGGTCAACATGGAATATGTTTCATCGATATAGATTACATTTGTTAAAATAATTGAGATTAACAATTGGATTAACGAGTATATTTTAAAAATATGCGAGCAGCATGAGCAATTGAGACAAGTTTTTTTTTCTTCAAATATAAAGTGTAAATGTTGTTAACAAAATAGATTTATAGATTCCAGAATTGGCAGCAGACGCATATACCAACTGGTATTCTAGTATTTATCGGTTTGTCTTAAAGCTTGCAATGCCAATTCGAACAATACCAATCTTGTGATTTACGTCATTTACTGCCATAACATTTAGCATCACATCCCATGACAGATATAGTAATCGCATTCAGTCAGAATGAAATGGATACGAACTAAAGCAATGTCACATGCGAAACTTTTGCAATTGTGATACGCACGCGATTGCATTTCGAACAACAAAAACAGAAACTAACTAAAACAATGGAAATAGCAAATGTCAAAAGTGTTTGTTTAGGAACAATAACAACAACAATAACAACAACAACAGGAATCACTGCGGTTATCGAATATGCGGCCACAAACAATTGTCATCTGGGTCAGCTTTGCATATCGAGAAACAGACAAGCATACATACAAACATATTTACATATTTGTGTTGCAGATTTGTTTTTATTAAACCATAGTTTAAGATTTTTATGCCAGCTTAAAATAGCTAAAAAACAGAAGTAATATTTTGTAAAACTCTTGATTTACATAAGAAAAAAATTTTAGATTAAAAATGTCTAACTAAATTAAAGTGTGACAATCTGTGGTAACGTAATCTCATCAATTTGCAACAATAGTGACAATCGTTGGTTGTCAATTTGATTTTAGCCAAAGCGCTCGACTGCTCAATCGACCGTGGGGCTACACCGATGCGATCCATTGTCAGCTCGAATTAATTTCATTACGCTTGGCATATTTTATCGACGCTTTTTTGGTCGACGCTCGGCCGGTTTAAATTTAAATTAAAATCCCACTTGACAGGTTGGCAGCAGCGATTGTTTTAACGCTGTAGCCCCACCAACCCCCCACGGCAAAATGTTCGTTGTACTAGTATTAAGTTTTAATTTTGTATTTTTGTGTTTCCGCCCGCCAACCTTCGATCGATCGTTGCTCTTTTTTATTTCCGGCCGTGCTGCAACCGAAGCTTTCCGTTGTGACTTTTCAATTTAAATTTGTTTTGTTTAACCTCCAAAACAACAACAAAAAAACAACAACAAATTATAAAACAAAAGGTAACCCATATTACAGCATTGCCATGTTTTGCTTGGTTTATTTTCTTTTTTTCGTTTTTCTTTTATTTCCGCTTGATGTGCAAAATTTGCGCCAAAATTTGAATTCGCCATTTTATTGGTTGGTTGGTTGGTTGGTTGGTTGGTTGGCGCATTGCAAATATCGCTGAATTCGACTTTTCTGGATATTGTTTTGTTTTTGTTTTTTCTTTTTTTTTTGTATCGAATTTGCTGCTTGTGTGATTTTCTTTATTGGCTTATTTTTATTTACACATTTGTATATGTATATGTATTTATATATAAATCAATTTAATTGAATTACTCGTATATAAAACTTTATTTGGATAACAAGCTGCTTTTTTTTTCGTTTTTATCTGCAATTTATTAATAAATAAAAATGCGCATTTTAAATTAAATTTTTTGTTTGAAGAAACTTTTTTTAAGCCGAAAATTATTTTTAATTTAAAATTTTTAAATCTCACTTCTCTTGGTTGTGGTTTAATTTTTGATAAAAGGAGGCTTCCAAGCATAAATAAGTCGTCAGGTGAGGACCCCCCCCCCCATACTAGGAAATAAAAAACCCAAATTAAATTTGAAATCCTTGATATGAATACTCGAATTGTACAATTTATAAATCAAAAACAAATACATATAAGCAATAAACGTATAAGAAAATGTTTCCAAAATGATTTTTAAATTATGTTTCGAACGAGATGTCTTGTTGATATACAATCTAAACGATACATTTTAGAGAAACCAAGCGTTATTTTCTTCATTTTGGTTTTTGTTCTAGAATAATGAAGGAAGTCTTTGCTTTAATTAAAACCATCAGCCTCACAAATATTGCTTCCTTTATGAACATTTTTTATTTATGCCAGGTTAGGCTAAATTTGGGCTTAGTATAAAGCTTTGTTATGGAAAATCCTGCTGGAAATTTGAATCAACAATAAAATACCAAAAACAATGAAAAAGTTGTGACCCAAACTGAAATAATGCTTCTTCAAGCTGGCATATCTAAACTACCCACATGTAGGACAGTTTCACACGTAGATCTCGCAAATCTTCTAAAGAAGTAATAAAAATGAATGGTTCTTAAAGAAGGACCGTCCTTAAGGTAGGCAGGAAGCGTTCAACCTTTTGTTTTCTTCAGCACACACCGTACACAGGTTCGGATACGGATAACAGAACTCGTTGAGCATTTTCGATTCCGGTTAGTCTGAATTTCCAAAAATGCAAATTTATGTTGCTCTTCAATGCATAAATTACGTTGCAGCATTTTGGGCGTATTGCCAATTACAACACATGCAATTTTATGTTTTATTTGAGTTTTATTTGTTTGTCTTTATTATTTAGAAAGTATTTCTTTAAATATAAAAAAAATTCAACAGCGATAATTAACATAAAGTACAGAAATGAATACAATGAAAAATGTTTATTTACATAAGTTTCCAAACAAAAAGTGTAGCACACTTTTGGGCTTAACTCTCAATTTCGTTGTTCATATGATTTTTTCTCGATTTTCCTGGGGGTCGGTCCAACCTTAAACTCGTATGTATGTTTGTTTGTATGTATTTTACAATATTTACAAATTCTTTTACAATTGCCGCGATTTCGACAATTTGTGAGCGCGCGTGTGGATTTTCATGAAAGTTATTTTATTTTCTCTTTTTTTATGCGTTTATTTGTTTGTTTATTCCTTATTGTTGTAGTTGTTGTAAATATTTACTTAATGCATGCGTGCGTGCGTGAGTTTGCATGTGTAAGATGCGCGTGTTTGGGAGTATGCGTGCGTGTGTTAATGTGCGTCGGAATGGCATTTCTAATAACCATAATGCACGCCATGGCCGGAAACGGATGTATGCACTAATGCGGGTGCAGCAGCGACAGCCCTAAAATAAAACGATAAATGAAAAAAAAACCATGTTGCAGAAAATTTGCGTTAATGTGCGAAAGTGTTGGTGTTTGTTTTTTTGATGTGTGTGTTGTTGTTTGCGAGCGACTTACTTGACCACCGGGGCAGCATAATGCGCAGCATAGGCGGGTGCTGGGGCGGCATAGCCGAGTCCATGGGCAGCATAGCCAAGACCGTGTCCAGCATAGCCGCCGTGTCCAGCATAGCCGCCGTGTCCATAGTAGCCAGCAGCTGTTAGAGAAAAATGATTTATTATACTCGTATACTCGTACAAAAATGAGCTTTAAAATTTTTAATGAACAATTTTTTTTTACCCTTTTGCTTAATAACAAAACCATATTTACCGCTAAAAAAAATATTGCTTAACTTCACTTAAATCTGAATTTAACGGTTTTATGCATGCTTACAGTTTTCTCAATTTAATCTATTTAATTTAATTTACGATATTTTTAATTTGAAAATGAAATAATTTTTGGCGTGCGCCTAAATGCAGGCACAGAATAAAATATTTGGCATACTGTAATTAAATCACAAACATTCTTTGACATTCACTAGATTTTGTATATAACAACAAATAAAACAATAAAAAAAATTTACAAAATTTGCGCCTAAAATTGTGCTTGTAGTTTTGCGTATTTTCCATACTGACGCATTCCTGTGCGCCGCTCTTGCATGCACTGCACTTGGTTTTTATCTTTACGCTTGTTAAACGGCGTAATTTCTAATTTAAAAGTCATGAAAGCGCTTATTACGTTGTTAATACGCTTGTGGCGCGTCAGTGTGTAGGTGCGTGTACGTGTTTGACTACATGTCTGCCTGTTCACTGGTGTGTACTTTCGGGGGAGAGCGGGAGAGTTCCTTTTTTATTGTTCATCCAGTGAGCGCTTATTTGTATTTTAATAAGCGCACGGGATTAAGTAAGCTTATGTCCACACATAATAATGTTAATAAGTAATTGTCGCTTTTATATATGTACATACACACAATGATTGCTTTAAGCGCTGAAGGTTGCTTTAACTTGTAAAGTATTTCGTTTGGTATTAAGTTTAAGTGAAATTGGTTTAATATAAATTTAAGTTGAGTCGTCGAATAAATCTGCTTTTAATATGTTGAGCATTTCGAGCAAATTTCCGAAGCATTTTAAACAAAAATAACAATAAATAATATCTGAAATTGTCTGCATTATAAACATGTGTCATTTTTGCTAGCATACCTTAAGGCTTTGTATTGTGAGATTTATTTTATCTTTGATACAAAAATTTAAAGCAAGACTGACAAATAACCAAAAGTTAAAAGAAAATATAAATTCCAATTTTGGAACGAAGGAATTTTGAACATTTTCATTTATGTTTGCTTGCATATAATTCAATGGTACTTTTACATACACATATACATGTATGTATGTTTAAGTATAATTTAAATAAAAGTACAACAAATAAGTAATTCAATGATTTTGAAAAATATTTCCTAGTTGTGAGTTTAAATCTCTAACACCCTCGCAGCTATCGGTTACTTAACTTTAACGCAATCGTTAAATGTTTTATTGTTCTATTTTGGCTTGCAATTGCAAATAGCCAAAGCGTGATTCAGCTCACATACATTATCACTGATTACTAAATTATGTTGTTGACTAAACAGCGCGACAATCGAATGAAATTGCTGAATAAAAGCAAGACAACAAACACGACTGCTCTCACCAAATTGCCAATAAAATTTCCGTTGACTTTGCAAATGTGGTGGGCAGAAGCGTTTTGTGCCATTGTCGACGCACATATATGGCCGATGCGGCTGGGCGCGGCGCGGCGCGAAAACGACAAAAGCGCGCATGATGCAGACATAAAAGTGCGCCAGATTGTGTGAGACATAAAGCGGCGGCGACAGCAGCAACAGAAGCAAGAGCAGTAGCAGCAGCCCAAACAAGGCATGTTAAATCATGCAGAAACAGAAAATAAAAACAAAAACAAATACAGCAGCGAAGAAGAGCCAAAATAAACGACAATTTCTGCATGAGCGACAACAAACAATTTGCTCAAATTCGCAGCTTTAAATTGAAACGGAAATTAAAAGATATTTTAAAGCGGATGTGAAAAGTAGCTGCCAGAAACTTTCGTGCCGGCCGAGCATCTCTTATCTGTGTTGGCAACATTTGCGCCTAATTGCATGCTTTCAAAACTGAAATCATTTGACATGCTGCTGCGCACAAAAGTATGCCATATTGTTTTATGTTTTTAGCATACTTCCGAACGAGCAAGCGAACGACCGACCGACCGAGCGAGCGAGCGGCGCACATTTAACAATTCCAAGTATTTACGAGTCATATTAAAGTCATCTATCATTGTTAGTAATTTCTTTATGCTTGTCTATTTATTGGCACTTGGACGTATGATTGATGTGCCATCTTCGGTGCGTCTGTGTGTGTGAGTATGTGACACAAGCGTTACTGGAGTAACACATGTTTTCGCTGCTTGACTAACCTGACCGCGTTACGTTCTGAACGTTGAAAGTGTGTGGGTGTACTGTAGCAATGATACCTCCTAATGTTGACAATGCTTTTAAGCAGATTACTGGTAAATGTTTAGGCGCTAAATCGGTTTTAAACTGCTGCAAAGTATGCAACAAAAATTCGATTTTTTCGTATGAACTTAAAAGAGAACTTATTCGGATATTTATGTTAGACAAAACTACAGAAGTGCTGATTTTAGTGCAAACGAAAAACTATTTGTGAGTGCGTATAAAAGCTTTAAAGCGCCTGAAAGTACACAAGAAAAACCACACACAATAGTAGAAATTAATTGCATTTAATTTTTCAACCTACCATAAGCCGGAGCGGCAGCAATCTTTACAGTAGCAGCCGGCGCCGAGGAGACATAACTATGCGAGACGGCTGCGGCGGCAGGTGCTGCATAATGACTGATTGCGGGCGCAGCAGCGGCATAATGCAGTGCAGGCGCGGCATACGAATGATGAGCAATGGCAGCGGGTGCTGCAGCAGCATAACTGTAGGCGGGCGCGGTATAACCATGACTGATGGCAGCGGCAGGGGCGGAGGCATACGAATATCCATGCGAAGCATGGCCCAGCGATAGAGCAGGTGCAGCGTGTGCTACAATTGCGGGCGCAGCATGTGCGTAGCCGTGACTGAGCGCGGGTGCATAACTAACGGCTGGGGCGGCATAGTGCGCAACCGCTGGGGCGGCATAAGCGTGTGCAACGGGTGCAGCGGCGGCAACTACGTGACCTTTAGTTTCGTTATTTTATAATTTTGTATAGCATATTATTAGGCGACAAAGAAATAAGTGCGTGTGTTAGGTAGTTAAGGAAATTCGAGCAACGTACTTCAAAACTCATTGCATACTTTTAGGCATTGTTACAAATAAAATGTAGTTTAGACATTCACAATTATAAGAATTCGAGCTTCACAAAGAATTTAATTAAGATAAATTAATTTCCTTCGAATAAACTCACACTACCGCCTAAATTCATGCAAAACATTTTGTAGTTAAAATTCTTAAGTTTCCGATAGTATTTTTTTAACATTTATCCTAAAAATACTCAAAATAAAGTGAATTCTGTGCATTTGAAAGCGTAATTGTGCAATTGTGCATATAACGAAGTGCAATTGTAAATTAGAAGTGTCTCCTTTCGGTGACGCTTCAGCTAATTTATGGGTTATTGTTCTAGAGTTTTCTAGAGCCACACTTACCGCCGTAGTGTGGCGCATAGCCGGCATCATTGCTGGTGCTCGAACGGTGCACGTGCGACTGTGAGTGCGCCGTCTGCACCTGACTGGAATAGTCCGACTGCGACGTTTGTCCATAGTGACCCTTGACGGTGTGCTCCTGTGTATTGCCCACCGATTCATGATCAACGCTGGGCGCTGAAATGGAGTAGGCAGCTGGGCCGCCAGGCTTAGCGTGCGCACAGCAAGCAATGGCTGCGGCAATGACGAAGATAATCTAAAAATGGAAATGGTATTAATGGACAAAAGAGGATGTGCTTCAATATTTTGCGTGCTTTATTCCAAAAATTCTAGAAATGTACTTAAAAGTAGTCGATTCTGTTTTAGTGAAATTCGAATGTAAACGTTTATTAAGCTACGGTAACTGGAATGCTTTGTGCACCCTGAATGCGGTCAAAATGTCTACTACTGCTTAGCTTGGCTCTTTCCACAGTAATAGTTGAAAGTTTTGCAAATGGCGCAACCTTGAAATAAAACTTTTAATTAAACTGCGCTTAGGTAGCTCGTGGTGTTGGTTTGGCGGCTTTCTGCCAGTTGTTGCACTATTAAATCGCATTTAAGACTTTTCTGCTTTGAATATCGACCTTCACGCTATGCACAGACAAAGCTGGCAATTTCCTGAAATGGTTTTCAAATATAGAATAAACAGATTTCGAAGAAAAACTAATTTTGCAGGAGGATTCAAGCGATTGACTGAATGCCATGTTAATCGAAGGATTGTCTGTCATTATAATATTATTTTCGAACAATATATTTTTTTATAAAAATCACAATAATACTATAAGCAGATTTGCATAATTACCAAATTCAAATTCAGTGAATGGAAATTTTGAATTTGTTTTCTTTTTATCGAATTGAATTGAATTGAATTCATTTTATTTAGTTTAAACCAATTCAAAAATAGAAAAATAAATGCGAAAACTTTTTAATAAATTTTTGCATTTTTACTCATGTTACTTATTTACCAATTTTATATTTATAATGTACAAATGTGTGTGTGTGTTTTGCTACCGCTACACATACACATACAATAACAGAAATAGCACATGCATAAGATTCCTTTTTCATTGTATGGCAATTTCGGATTTACCAAAATATGCAAACAATTTGTTTGTCCTTTTATTTACTTCTCCATGGGATAAAACTATTACAGCAAGTAAGCGTAATTGGAAACTTAAAGCTTATTCGTTTTGGTAGAGAAAATGTATATACAATAAATATCTGTTTTGATATCCTTCGAATTGCAGACAAGGTTTGGCTATTACCATAACTTCTTAAATTTAAGAAGCTTTGTCTAATAGGTTTTCCATGCCTTAGATCTGAAAATTGTTTTTACTATGAAAACTGTGATTGGAATTTCTCGAGGGATGACAGAAAGAATCAATTGAAAAAAAAATTAAATGATTTCTTATGAGAAAACCTTTAAATAAATAAATCTCAATTTGTTTACACCGTTTTTTGATACCACTTTTTTGTGGAGCAGTTAAAAAAATAAAATAAAAATCAAGTTGCCAATTAATGAAATTAATGCAATGCCTTTTGAATTATTGTATTTGGTAATGACGATGCATATTAATCGCTCGGTATGTGTGAGTGTGTGTGGGTTTTTCTACGAATTTCTTTATAAAATAAAAAATAACCGAATTCCGAGATATAAATTTGTATGGTAAACGAAGCAGAAATTACCATGAAGGAGTTCTTTTTAAACTTAAATTTTATAAATCTGCCATTGCGAAATTTTTTAATACTAAATAATTGAAATGAATTGCAGCAATAATATCACAGAACTAGTTTTGTAAAGCCGAATGAAGTTGTGATATACATACGAGTATGTATGGATATGTATGCATGTTAATTTAAAGAGATAATTTCGTTTGACGAGTTTTCACATGACCTTTTTGGTAAAATTTAAAATTATCATACACTCAATACTTATGGATGGTGTTTTTTGTTTTTGTTTAATACAATATGTATCCATAAAAATATGGCTAAAGTATAAATTTATAATTAAGTAAATTAAATTACAAGGAAAGCGTTGCTACATACATTTAGGTGCTCATGAAAAACTTTGTTCTTGCATACACTGACTTAAAATAGTTTTATAGGTTAATTCTATGTAATAAATGATTGTACTTAATTGTTCTAATTCCTTGTCTCAATTAAATATTTGCTTGAAATTCCATCTAATATTAAGAGAGCATTGAATGCTACATACAAATAAATGCGTTTGCTGAATGACACATTTGGAACGGAAATGTTTGTGCGCGACGCTTGGTGGCATGTGTGCAACCTTATCAAAATTGCATTTGCCAATTGGCAGTTGCAAATGCTTTCAGTGCTGTCAACTGTAAAATTGTATAAAGAAATTAAGTTTTGTCAGCGAAAGAAATAGAAGAAAAAACAACAACAATTTACTCGATGTTGACGTTCTTAAAGTACATTTTCACATGTTCCTTCCATATATTATTTTAAATAACAACGCTTGAGTATCCATTTTGGTGTGCTTCTCAGTTCATGTTTGAATTTGTTTGATTTTTGTTGTTTTTGTATTTGTCTGAGATCCGAACTGCAGTGGCCAATAGCTGCAATTGCAATTTACTTTTATTCGCACTCGTACACAAAAAGCAATTCACAGAAATCTCGACCCACTCTTGACTTGGTTAACAAGAAAATCCAAATAATCTTGGTCGGGGTCAGGCGGAGGTGTTACAAGAGCAGCGGCAGGGGAGCAGTTCTTGTAAAGTGAATGAGGTGTGAAATTAAGATTGCAATTCCCATCATCGACATCGACAGCGACATCGACAGCGACGGAAACGACAGCAATTTCAAAACGTGCTCGACCGCGCCCCCCCCCCCCCCCCAAACTCGCCTAAACGGAAAACTGAGAATTCTGCATTTTCATTGAAATTTATTCTCGAAGGTTTTCCCACGGTTACTTTGTTGCACCAGTTGTACTAGTTAGTTGCAAGCATATCACATGATTTGTTTAATGTCGCATGCACCTGTCAATTAAATCACAGCACGACCTAGAAACAATTTAATTTCGTTTAAACGGACGAGCCACCAACAAGCGCCTGCTGCCGGCCTTTATCTTAATACAATATTTAAATAGTTTAACATTTTCTCATACATTTTAAAAGCAACAACAAAATTAAGAGACATTAAATGAAAACATTTAAAGTGGGCACCGTTGACACGCCCACTTTCGGTTTGCTGCGATTTGCCATCGATTTATATTCGCCAGACATGAGGAGCGCGCCTTTTCTTGTTGGCCGAAATGTGAACTGGGTTTGTGTCAACATGGCTTAATATGTTGCAAGCACTTTTGTTGTTTCTTTATTTATATATTTTTCATTTTTCATTTTATGTGTGTGTGTGTTTATTTGTCGTCTCAACTGTTGCCAGTTTCGTGTTGTTAACATTTTGCTGTCAGTGTTTTGTTTCTAAAATGGTTTAAATGGCTTTTGGCCAACAAGTTGGCGAGTGCACTTTAAAATGCATTTCTCATGTTTGTTTGGTCTCGTTGGCTTTTTAACAATTTGGTAATTAATGGTAAAACATGTTGCTCAGATCGTGCCAATTAAGTGGTCAAATATTTGTTTGGACTCGGTTGTTTGACCTTTTTCGCTATCGGTTAATTGAGTGATACTTACTCTAGATCTGCTTAAAATGAAACATCCGCTTCGAATTTTTTGTTATTTTATGGTTGTAAATTCTGTTTGCCACTTAAGTAAATATTTGAAATTTTTCTTTTTTATATTTCTCTCATTTTTACACAAATTTATGTGTAAAAATGCAAATGTGCATTTGTTGATATAAATCTCAGCTGCATTTGTATTCTGCGAAAAGTTCCTCATGTGCTCTTTTAGTTATCTCAGATGTCAATTTCCATGAAAATTGAACAAAACCGTTTCTCATGGAAAAGGAAAAGTAAATAGTAAAAATATTCGAAATTGTTGTGTGGTTGTCGGTTTTCATTTCTTATCATTGATCATTGTCTTGTGTTTTCATTACATGGACTATTTAAATTTTACATGAGCTTTTCAATTGTTACAAGCATTTAAAGGTCCTTAACCCTTAATTAATGTATTTTTATTTTGATAAATTTAACCTTACCATGAGGAGTGCCTTGCAAGTAATGTGAACGTTTTTAAATATTTTTAATAATAGTCGCGATTGACCTGGTTAAAATTGAAAACGAAATGATAACTTTTGAGTTAATGTAATTTTCGCTATCAAGTAAGTGACAAAATAATAATAAAATCGACTTATATTAAATTTAAATAATTCCATTGAATAAAAGAAATTTTATAAAGCAAAGTATCAAGTAAAAAAACAGAATTAAAAGTCAAATTTTGTGAATGCACAATTTCGCAATCAGCCTTTCGGCATAAAACAATTCACTCGAATTATTTCAGCAAATTTCGCAAACAAACAAAATACTTATTTTTTAACGTGAAGTACAAAAATTCTACACATTCAACGTGTTGCAAGCGAAATTGCTTGCTTGAATGCAGCACTGAAAGATGCACACAGCGGCGGTGACCTTCAGTGGTGGGAAATTTGAAGCACTTCAACGGTAGCGCACGCAGACACAAACAGCGAAAGAGCAGCACAATTTCGCTTAACTTTCGCGTGCTGCTGTGGCACGTTTGCGTTTGCCTCCACTTGAGCGGAAAAAATTCAATACAAAAGCACTGAACAGAATTTGCGGACAAGAGTTATGAGCAAAACGCGCCAATGATATGAAAAGGTGAATATAAATACAAATTAAACCCATTTTTCGAAAGCGAAATTTTCAGGAATTGGTGTAGAATTTCTGCTGAAATTCGCCATTTTGTTTGTGTATTTAAATTTGTAGAATAAAAGGCGGACGATTGTGACGGGGACGAGGTCCTTTTTTCGTTTGAAGAGCATTGTGTGTGCAAATATGTTGATGAAAACAAACACAGTTTCAAGTTGCCACTTGCCCTTGGATGTCTCAGCACACATACACAGACACAGACACAGCCACACACACAAATACATACATATACATATACAAATGCGCATGCAAAAACCAAAGCAGCATTTAAGTTGTTTGTGCGAATTTTCATCCCTGCAAAAGGATTTCGTTCGCTGCCAAAGACGCGTGAAAGGAACTTTTCTGCTTTTTACAGCTTTTCCATTTTGCTAGTCTTTTCCGCCGACTTGGGCTTTTGTCTACGAATCGCAGAACATTTATAGTAGAGCCCGCTTTTATTGACAAAAATACAAACAACAAGATTATTTGTCATGCTGACAAAGAAATCATTGTTTACAATACAAAATGGAATTCCCAAGAAGTCGAAGTACAAAACGAAAGAGTGAATAAAATAGTCACACAAGAAAGAAGAAACTTTTGCGAAGCCAAAAAAAAAAAAGAAATAAGAAAAAATCCAGCAAGTCTGTATTTTGCAAATTGACCGTCGTTAATTTAAAATTTGTGGTTTTCTTTAAAACTTTGGCACAAGAATTAAACTTTTCGTCTAAACAATTCGTAGCTAGGTTAACAAGTTGCTGAAAAACACTTATGTACGAGTATGTATCCTTTTTACAAAAAAATAAATACAAACAAACTACAAACAATTGGAAAAGCACTTTAAAATCCTTTGCGTATTATGTTGGGTCCTCGTATGCGTCTCTTATGTATGCGTACCTTAAAAGCCATTTCGAATGCGTCACTTAAACACTTTTTGTCTCTCCAAGAAAATGAACTGTGATTTGTCTTCAAAAATGCACCGAAAACTGTTTCAATTCGGAATTCTTTGCGTTTATTTATACGCTTTGACAAGGCACAGCCAAGTGCGCTTGCAGCACCCCAGCGCGAAACTGAAATCAACAACAAAACAAGTTTTTTGCTTTAATCTTTCGTTTTAAGCTGCCGTCACCGCCGCCGCCTCTGCTGCTGCACAAAAATTTAAGAGCAAATCCAAATCAATGCAAAAATCATAACAGTCTCGCTGATCAATTCAAGTTATGTGTGTGCCACATAACTGCTCACCGCCAACAAGAGGCGAGACCAAGCCGCATGCAACAATTGCAGCGCGCATTCGTCTATTGTGAATGTATTTTTCGCTTTGCTTTAGTTGGTAGGAAAATTGTCACTCGCTTTTCCGCTTTTCGCTGAGATATTCTTTAAAAATGTTTGATATGCTGTACTTTTCTACCTAAGCGGCTTAAGCTCATCTTAAGAGTAAGTTGCATGAGATTAAGAGTATCGGAAAATAAAGAAGAAGAAAAAAAAGACTTAGATGAAATTAAAAGTGTTTTGGTAAGCTGTTGGCATAATCAGAAATCTGTGTGGGCATCCTTTTGGAAAACGAGTTTTCAATTGGCTCCAAGCTTGACTAGAGTCTTATATTGTATTACTTTAAGTGGTTTTAGGCATACTCAATAGAATTTTCTTTTGGCTATCGATTCTACCTTTAGGGCAGATGGTCAAAGTGAATTTTACATTTATTTTGAGCACTTTAAGTAACACGTTTAAATGGTTAGTTTTTTTAAGAGCGATTTACCAACTTAAGAAACTGTCTACAAAGTTGTTACTCAAAGCTGTAGTCAATCGCTTTTACTGCCAAACGAGATTTCATTTATTCCAATCGAAAATATTTACATAACATTTATTCCTGCTGCTCCGCAAGCGGCGCAATTAAATCAATCAATCCTTTTCAGTCTTACAGTTTTCAGCGGACACAAACAACAAAACAACAAAACAACAAATTCTTTGCGCTGTTAAAGTGTTTCGCTGCTGATAAAGACCGCAGGAGCGCACAAAGACCAACGAACCGGGCTAACGAACCTACAACCAAGTCGTGCTGCATGCACTTTAACGTGGTAGGCTCGAAATGTGTTTTGTTGTGCTGTAATGTGACTTCGTATTGTTGTTGTTTTTGTCATTGTTGTTGTTGTCATTGTTGTTTTGCACTCAATTATTAAATTTATTAGATTTGAATTTTTGGGTTGGGCTGGTGGCATTTTTTTTTTGTGTTTTGTGTTTTATTTTCATCAAATTGGCAAAACGTGGCAACATGGAAATTTCGTTGAATATGGCAACATCGCATTGTCAATGTGTCTGAAGACAAACGACAAACGAGGGAAATATTTCGTGTGCCTAAATGTGGCTATAAATATTTTCCGAAAAAAATAAAATACATTAAATTCGGTACAGTTAACTGAATTTAGCGATTGGCACGCAAAGTTGCTTTTAACAACAACAACAAAAACAAAACAAAAGATCACACGCTCCACATTCACGCTTCGAATTAAACTGTGAAATTTAAATGTCATAGAGCCGACAAAACTTTTAAAATTTATTTAAAAATGAATTCAACTGATTTATTATTAATAAATTAAATATACTAGCTTATAGTACCCGGCGTAGCCCGGGCTACAATACGTGAGCACAGCAATTCCACAAATTTTCATCGAAATCAAATGAATTAGAAACGTTTTGGTCATCGTAAATTAAATCCTACATAACAAAAGATCTTTTCATTTTTGTCCAATTATTAACAAAGTTTTTCTTGAGATTTTCAAAACTAAATAAAATTGTCTAAGTGCAGAATTTATATAAAAAAGTTTTTCTTTCAATTCGATTCAATTCACCGCTTGCAGATTTTCGTTGGTACTCATAAATAATTCACTGCCAACATGGCAGCTGCAACAAAAAACCGAAAAATGAAAATTGCAACGCGCTAGCTACACTGCTGCTGCCACGCCTACAAAGTAGGTCAGCAAATTTTTCCAATTAAACGCAAATTTACCGAATACATTTAAACTACCTGACACGAACTGCTCGCGCAATTTTTGGCCAATTGCAGTAATTGTCGCTGCGGATAAATTGTCGCTGCTGCTGCTGCTGTCACGCTGGCTGCAGTTGCATCAATGCTAGTGCGAAGGCTCCCGCTGGACCATGGCAAAATGACGCAAATCGACGTGCCTGTCCTTGTCCCGTTTTACGCATCGTTCTCACATTTTGTTTATTTTTTATTTTTTTTATTATTCCCGACATCCTTGCGAGCATTTTGAATTATTTCATTTAATGGCGAAATGTTGTTTTAGCTTGCTCAAAAGAAAAGCAAAGCAAAGCAAAGCAGAGCAACTACCGCTGCAGAAGATTAGTCAAAATCAATGCACATAAAATGAGACAAAAACTGAAAAACGGAAAACGCTTCGTCCAAGGTTGACCGTGTTTATTTATTCCAGCTGCGTTTCATACAAAAGTCTCGTTCTCGTTGCGCAGCGCTGAAGCAGATGAAATGTTGTTTTTGAATTGCAGCAAAGCGGAGGGTTCTGTTCGGTTCGGTTCGGTTTTGTTTATCAAGGTTGTCCGCAATTACAAATACTCGTGAAGGGGGATTCCCCTTCCGTGTTTCGAAATGATGAAGTGCAAATGAAATGCGCAATTCTTAATAAGCTTCACCGGTGACATTCATTTAATTGTCAATTTTCCAGACAGGCGGTACAAACAGAAGTGGGAGTTGGTGCAGTGCTGCATTTGGCAGTTGAGAAGACGCACCTTGAGCAGTAATTAAATTTCAATAAATTTTCGAAAGCACACCTTAAAAAAGTTTGTTTTTTTCTGTATTGTATATTTTAAATAATTATTTTTATGCTCATGAAATCTTTTTAACTGCATTTTCAATACTTTTTACTATTTCTGATTATACCAAACAAACAATTTGTTTCGGGTAAAAAAGTATTTTGTGGTTCGGTTGATTAAAGTGAATTCTGTCAACATTTTGCCCAAATTTAAACACACAAACTTAATCAAATTGAAAATCAAACATCCAAGTCCTTGACGCAAGTCAATTACAACAATAGCAATGTTAAGCCCCCGACTCCGTTAACCCGAATGTTTGCACGTGGGCATTAAACGCACATCGTTTTGACCTTTTCTGCTTGTTCTGTAAACGCACACAACACGCTTTCAACTTTTAAGTTAAATTATCCAGAACCAAAACGGCAACCACAACGGCAGCAGCAGGAGCAGCAGGAGGAGCACGATACGCAGTCTTCAGCGCTACAGAACAAAGCACTTAAGCGGAATTAAAAACATGGAGCGTTCTTTCCTTCTTTCTCCGAACGAGAAACTCGTTTACAGCCAACATATTCCGATTTTGCAGTTCCACTTAATGTGGCAAAGTGCCAGAAAAAAAATCAGAAAAAAGACAAAAAAAAGAAACGAAGTCCGCAAAGGATAAGAATAAAAAACTGCAACGCAAAATTGCAGTCAAACACTCGAAGCGTCCGATGCCAGAAAGTGAAATAAAATAAAATAAAAAAGGCTGAAAGATGTGGAAATTGGCAATGAGCCCACAGCAGCTGTCTCGAAGAAAACAAAAGAGTTGAGTTCAAAGAGTTCAAATGCAAAATAAGCACAGCTGAGAAAAAAGGATACCACTCAAGGATATTTGATTGCGTGCAGCAATGCTCCAGAAACACGCTGACTTGACGCCAGCCAGAGAACTCTATTAATTTCAATAAATTTCTTTGCTGAATCTCGTTGACGCAGCATTTTTTTTTTTTTTTTCATTTAAAGACCTTAGACGCTTAAGATTTTATTTGGGTCTGATTGTTCGAAGAACATCTCTGAGTGGCAACAAAACGAAAGCGTCCATGATTTTCTGAATATTAAGTATTTTGTTATGAGCACATGCTCAAGACGATTACTCCTTCGACATGACCATGAAGTCCAAGTCGTCGGAAATACGCTCATAAATATCGACGCGATAATATAAATCAGCGAAGCATTGAGAAATTACCATCGTTAGTCTCCAATGACACTTTTCATGATTCTTTGATTTCGTTTGGCGTCATCATTCACAAATCGCTGATAGCGCTCGTTCCAAGTTGCTTTGCCCTGAGTAGCTGCGCGCGAAACTTTTCAACGAATTGTTGCATGCAATATTTGGCGGAAGACTTGACGCCGCATTTGCTTGTTCGATGGATTAAGAAAATTTGTCTTTGATTTGTGCGAATTGAAAAGTTGCCATGCAAATGTCATGTCATTATTTATTTACAAATATTTGTGAATTGAAATCGTAACAAAATATTTGCGAAGCAATTTTCAGCGTATTTTAATTTCGATTAATTTTCGCTTTTGCAGGAAAAAATACAACAATAGTGAAAAGATTGATTTACTTTATTTGCGAATATTTTTCTTCTGATGTTGGACTTTAATTTGTTTGAATCGTACAAATTTTTTTTTTGTAAATATAAGAAACTATTGGGAAAAATTGTTTAAAAAAAACTGATTTAGTCAGCAGGTAAAACTTTGAGCTTTAGTTTGCACATCGTTTATAAGAAATTAATCCGTATGTAGTGTACAATTTTTACTTATATAATAAAAAAAATTATATGTAAAGAATGGAGAAAATTGTCCAAGAAAATTTCTTAAAGAAAATTAAATAATTTCAAAAATAATTCGGAACCGGAAGCAAGCCATTTCATATTTTAAAGGGTTATTCTTTAAACTTCCACAGAAAACTGTAAGGTGACTACTGTTGATTTTTAAATTTCCACTGTAGAGTGGAATCGCTTTGTAGGTAGTTGATACTTTAATATTTTTTTTTGCAGGATATTTCTTTTTATTAATTCACATAATTAATTGACGAATATTATTGCAACTAACTTTTAAATGCCATTTCTCTTTATTCTCATTTACAAAATGTGCCATTAAAAAGTGTCATTAATTAAATGTTAACTCTAAAAGGAGATGTGTGTGGGGACCCATCAAAATCTTCAAAATCAAAACAGTAACAACAACAACCTGACAACTTGCGTCAGACATCGTATGCTTCATGCTTCTCAACCTAACGCTGTCAATCAGTGTGATTTGTGCTTTGAGGCATTAAGTGTGGCATGGTTAACTTAATCAATCATCTTGGCCGGGACAGGCGAAACTGAACCGAAAACACAATTTACACGCAACTTAACAGTGGACAATAACAACAACAACAACAATGGAACAACAGAACAACAGAACTACTAATCAATTGTACATGCAACTGATAAATCAATCGATTTGCAGTTGCTGCTGTCGTTGTTGTTGTTGTCATTGACGGTGGCAGCAATTATTGCAAGAAGCGTCATGGCAGCAATACACAATTTCAATTTACACGACCGTTGCTGCTGCTGTTGTTGTTGTCGTCGTTGCTGATCAGTATTTAAGTTCCCCAAGCAATCTAAATAAACGCCAAGTTTCATGTGGCACGTTTCAGGGGAGCAACCGACAAACACTGGCGACACTTTGCAAAATTTGCTAAATTTAATTTATGCCATTTTCGTTGTTTTTGTAGGATGATAGCTCCTATTAAAGTTGTCATTGCTGTTGTTTTTGTTCTTGTTTTTGTTATTTACCAGCAGCTGACATTAATCTTGTGTCGTCCATTTGTCTGTCCGTAACTAAATTGTTGGGTGCAATTGTTGGCGGCATGAAGCAGTAGCAGCATCAGCAACATTATCGACATCGGCGGGCAACGACCAGCAACCATCGTTGTCATTAATCTTCGTTCTTTGTAAATTTTGTGTTGAGGCTTTTTGGTTTCGTATTGATTTAGTAGCAGGGAGCGGGGAGCGGGCGATGTGAATGGGATTCCGCAGCGGTCGAGGTTATTCGAATCTTTGTAAGTGGAAGAAGTTGAGCATGAACCACTTTAATATTTCGATAGCAATTAGTTTAAATTGAAAGGCACAGAAAAATGCATTCAATTTATTTTTATTTCATCAAATTTAAATATTTCTGAGAAAAACGAGACATATTTCATTTTAATTCGAAACTGTTCTACTATGCCAAAGGTCAAAAAGCACACATTATTTTTTTTAATAAAATATTAAAATTTTATATTTTTGTGCTTGGTAGACGCGATTTCTGCTCGAGTTTGCTTGACTTGGAACTTAACCTTTGCCAAGAGAATAAAGGCTCACATACTTACCAAATTTAAATCAGGCTAATATCAGAATCACTGAAGTTGTTAACAACAAAATTTTATATCTGAATTTAATTGTTAATTTGTCCGTCATCAGTTTTAGTGAAAATTAAAAAAAATTTGCATTCTTATATGCTGGAAAGCATATATAAAATACAGTTTTGTATATCAATCACTTGCAGACTTTTGTTTTTGACCTGTTCTTTCAAAACTGTTTGACCTTTGCTTGGTAATAAAAAAAAGCAACAAAGTGATTGATGTTAGGCACAAAAGCTGAGGACTACAACTATCGAAAAGTGCATTACTTTTCTGTTGTTTCTATTCTTTAAATGTTCATATCAAACGATGCAAATCACAATCACGCCCAAGGCGCAGCTAATCAAAATTACAACAACCAAAATCATTCGAAACCTTCAAAAGTGGCAATCAAAACAACAAACAATGCAATGAATGTTCCCAGCAACAGCAAAAAAAATAATTGCCGACATTTAACAATGTTCTACTTACTATAAAAAGATTTTTCAATTGAAATTTATTGAAGCAGCGATTAATCAAGACTATCAAGAGACCACACCTTTGCGATGTGTGGCGGTCGGTACTGCCTAAATAAGAAGTCGGCAACTGTTGCAATAACAACAACAACAACAACTGCAGCCTACTTGCTGCAAACAAAAAATTAAATAAAAAAAATACCAAACGAACAACACAAAAATTGCCTCTTTAATTTGCGTTCGACAGAGCAATGGAAAATGTATGCGAGCAGCAACATCAACAGCAGCAACAGCAGCAACGTTTACAATTGAAGTTTTATAATTTAGACTTGCAAGATTGTGGCCTTAATTTGGTGGTGTTACGTCGGTTAGTTGGATAATGCAGTACGCGTACGGCTAAAGAACACAAAAGCAATTAAAACCGTTGCGAGCTCAGCCAAAAATCAAAAAGGTTAAATTTGCAATAAACAAAATCGAAGAGTTGCTGTTGTTGTTGTAATTCTGTTAAACAATGGTTTAAGTATTGCTGAAGTTGTGCAACGTTCGAAGTTGCGCAATAAAAGCGGAATCTTCGAGCTGGTACACTTGGAGAAAATGTTGGACACAGCAAAAGACTTAAATCTCATCTTCATTCATCATGGATTTTCGTATTTGGGTAAGCAACAATTGACATTAATTTTAACCTTATATCATGTTAAACTGATATTAAATTAATGTTCGATTAATGAACATTTTTATTAGACTGTTAAATTTATTTTTAAACTGCTTTAAACTCAAATTATATTAACGGATATTTAAGGTCAAATTAATATCAAATTAATATCATATTAATATCAAATGTATATGAAATGACTGTTAAATTTATGTTTGCGCAGTTAAATTTTTTTGTTATACGACTTTGTTGAGTTAACAGCGAATCCTGTTAATACAACATTATCTTAATTTTAAAAAATAATTTTAAACTTTTGTGTTGATTTGCCCCTCTTTAAATTTTCAGTGTATATATTTTTTCTTTAATAATACTTTCGCTGGAACGCCTTCTTGTCTCGTTTACTTGTTCAAAATTAAATGATTCAATTCTGCGCCCAATTAATTAAGGCAGCAAGACACTCGCTCAATGCTGTCAACTGCAATTGCAGCGGGAGTGGCAGCATGCAGCAAGCAGCAACGACAACGACAACGACGACAACAAAATTAACAACAATAAAGACAATATCAACAACAGCAGCGGCGCTTCTGTCGGTAGAAAATTAATCGTGTTGCAATAAATTCACAATTAATCATGATGTTGTTGTTGTTTGTTGCTGTTGTTGTTAAATGCTCTTTTATCTGTCCTTTTGTCGATGCACGCCGTCTGCACTTTGCCGCACGCGTTTCCACTGAAACACACAAATAGCCTCCAGCGTCTTGTGTCGTGTGTGTGTGTGTGTGTGTGTGTGTGTGTGTGTGTGTGTGTGTGTGTGTGTGTGTGTGTGTGTGTGTGTGTGTGTGTGTGTGTGTGCACAGCGCAACGCAACGCACGCTTACGCAGCAATATGCCAAAAGGCACCCACGGCGCAGACGCAACAACAAGAAAAACAAAATATTCTTAAATTAACTTTAAGTGCAACAATTAAAATTTCAGAGCGTTTAGGCCCGAGGTGACACGTAAGCGAATACACACACGATTTCGAGCGCACAACTTAAAAGCGCACAAAAGCGCTCAAAATGAGTACGTGGCAGCTTTTGAGTTATGTCAACTTTTACACTTTTTCATGTCGGCAGCACAACAATTTCTCAAAATTATGAAATGCGAGCGGCAGCAAACGCTTACGAGTACAACAAAAATGCTGCAGGTAAATAAACATGCGAAGAAAAACTTATTTCGAATGAATCGAGAATTCTAAGGGGCACATTAAAAGTTGTTGTAAATGCATGACGAAAGTCAGGCACAAATTTTCTTGAGAATTGGATTTGTAGAAAGTGCGAAGAATTCAAAAGTTTTTCTGATATGCAAAGAATTTTTAATTAGAAAAATTTTGGAAGTTGTTGATATATTTGAGAGGTACACACATACATAGACAAAGTTTTCTCAAAACTGTTGGCCTAATTGAATTCAATATTAATTAAACACCTTTTGTCGATTAATTGACATTTTTAATTGATATTTGCATTTTTAATTCCACATTATATCATGTTAAATTAACACTTTCTTCATATTAATTTTGTTAATGGTTAAATTTAACATAGTGATTTATGTTAAATTAACACTCTATCTTGTTAAATTTACATGATCATGTTATTTCAACACTAAGTTTCAATGTTAAATTTTTATATAAAATTTTTTTGATATGTATGTTTAAAATATTTTTGTGAAATGATTAAATCAGGAGCCAATTGGCTTACATTGATCAAATTTTCAATCAATCACATCAGTCGTGGAATCATTTCCAACCTTGCCCGAAACCCTCAAAGCTGAGCTGGCAGTTTCTGCAGGTGAAGGGCTTTTTACAAAAATGAATGTAGTATTGTATTCAAAAAAAATTCTGAGTATGGAAGACTTCGCTCTTGTAAGTGCTTAAGTGAAGAGACAATTTTCTACATATCTATACAACAATATAATTTGGAAAAATATATTTACTCATGAAATAACACCGTTCAACACTACACGCCAATGTACACAACACTACAATGTAACTGGTCAATGATTAATTTCTCAAGTACCCCAGAAATCTATAAAAATTTCGAGTTTTTGTAAATATTTACTGTGGAACATTTTCTTTTTAATAACTACAAAATATCGTTTATTTTGACGAGAAGTAATAATGACCTTATTTTTGAGACACATTCAGTTGACTTAGGTTTTGAAATGAAACTTCAAACTCGTAATTAAAAGCAAATTGCTATTCATACAAAACCAATCTAAAAAGTGGCATAACTTACGTTACGCATACGCCCAGTCGCACAATTTTTGCTAATGTTTAAAATAACAAATTTAAATCTAATTAAAAACTACAATGGGAAATTTCCTTGGCTATGCCGAAGCTTCAATACCCAAACACGGATTTGTTAAGGTGGCAACCAGGTCAGTCAGGCGCACAAACGGACAGACAAATGCCGTGCGGCAATTATTTATGTTTGTACATGTGTACATACACACTCGTACATATATAAAACATTTTATATTTCTATAACTATTTCAATTTTATACGTAACGTTTCATGCGTGCGCATAGTGCAGGGGGTATAGAAAATAAAATACCACCGAAACTTTGTTGCAGCTCTTACAACAACGCAACGACAATGACAACGCAGTAAAGAACGAAAAGCATGAGACAAGCGAACGCGAGCGAGTGCTCCAATTTGTGGCAGTAACCGCTGCACTACTCCACTTTTTTGGTTGTAATCGAAAAAATAGCAAAAAAAAAAACAACAACAACAACAACAACAACAAAAAACGCCAGCGCGCACCCGAGGCGTAAATATTTTCACAGCAGCAACGACAGCAGCCAGCAAGCATGCAGCAACTTTGCACTCGTGACACAGACACACACACACACACAACTGCACACAAGCAAAAGAGCCGCATGAAAGTTCGAACAGTTTGAACTGTGCGGCACGATGCAAGTATGCCAAGAGAACAAAAACAACAACAGCAAAAAAAAAAGAAACGAGGCAAAAAAAAGGATAAATATGGCAAAGCTTTTTGGAGCATAACACACAAGCGACAAAGGGCGCTGCTGCTGCTGTCGCATGAAGGCTGCCAAAAATTTTGCTGCACGACATACACTCATCGACAAATTAATGTGCATGTGTGTATGTGCGTGCGTGTGTGTGTTCTACTTTTGTGAGTTTGTGAGTGTGTAACGAACGATAGGATTTCAGTAAATGTTGCAAGGATTCTTTATGATTCTTGTAAAGGCTTATTTCTAAAATGGTTTCCTCACAAATGTGGCGCATCTATTACTTTGTTCATGAGTGCAACCCGTAGACATGTCAAAGCAGCCAAACTAAACGAGCGAAAGGCTTTAAGTGGCGTCGTCGGTTGGTTTTGATGCTGATGCTGGGCGCATGGGTTAAACGCAAATCGGGTTTTAGTGGCGAAACTGCAACAACAACAAGAACAACAACAAGAATAACAACAATATTAAGCCACTGCCTTTGAGATGTCAGAGGTACTATTAAGCGGGTCATTAGTGTGGTAATGTACAAAATCTGCGCTCTTGTCTGTTTTTTGTTAGTTTTTTTGTTGCAATTTTTGGCATGTCAATCCGAAAGCAAAACTTCGCATTTAGGTCATCAAATGTTGCAGCTTTAAAGTTATGAAAAAATAACCGAACTTTTTTTCCTATGAAAAGAACATGCAAAATTAAGCCTAAAGCTGTGAGCGCTGCGTCAATTCCCCTTCTAAAATTTCGCATGAATAAAAGCGGCCACTTACGAAAAGTATCGCATTTCGAAGCAGTTCATAAATCACACTCACTCACCACACCTCACCGCACCGCACAACACCACACGGTATAGTACAAAAAAAAAAAGTTAAAAGTTATAGTCGATCCTACCGACTTTTACAAATGCACCAAATTGTTAAAAATCACAAATAAATTTGGGTGGTTCATGATTTTAAAAATTTTAAAATGTTTTATGGAATAAAATTACAATAAAATTTTATTGTTCTCAAGATATCGTGCTAACAATAAATCAGTATTTTTTGTAATGGTAGTCGTGGTCATGGGCGGATTGTCTCCAAAATCAGTTCGTCTAGGACATAAGAGCAACAAGTTTACAACATTTCAGCTCAATATCTCTAATAAGAAATTAAGACACCAAGACGGACAGACGGACTAGTCTAGATCGACACAGTTTTCGATTCTGATCAAGAATATGAATATATTCTATATATATGTCAACATCTATTTCGAGTATATCTCCACGTTACAAACATTTGCCCAAACACAATACGCACCACTGAGTGGTGCATAATAAAAAACCGCAACCTACGCTAGGTGACAAACTTACAATTAACAGCCGCAGCCACAGCCACAGCCGCACCCTTTGGCCGAATTTCCAAACCAAACAAAAAGCGTATTTTGTGTGTATCTCAACTGACTGTCCCACGAAAAGGCCTACAAACATTTTGGCGCAGGAGTTGTTTACGTCGTCGTCGTCGTCGTCGGTGCTCAGAGTCGCCAGCTCAAGGCGAAATCGATTTTGATTTCTACGCAGACTTACGCAATATTCGTTCGCATCCCGCCCATGTTTTGCATTGCGCATTCAATCAAATTTTATGGACCACCTCAAATTGTTTTTGGTCTTTTTGCTTCTCTCTCTCTCTCTCTGTTAGTTTTGTAAATTCTTAAGGCTGGAAACTTGCTTTCAATTTTATGTTCGTCGTCGCAAGTTTTTAAGTAGATTATTTTTTGCCTCTTGAGTTACGATGTAAAACGTGAAACGGATGTGTCCACCCAATTTTGCAATCATTATGTTAGCCCCAAAGCCGGGAGATTTTAACGTAGATTGTTAAATCAAAGTAAAAAGCCTACAAACCAGATTGAAAACGTTTTCCACAATGTGTTAAAACTTTGGCAAAGCTGTCAATTTCGTATTCGTTTTTTAGTGGATTGAAATTAATGGCTTCAGTTTGCTCTACGCTTAGGAAAATTTAAAAATTACAACAACAAAATACATATTTTTTTTTGTGGGAAAAAATAAAAGAAAATGTATTTTAAACATACAATTCATAATTGAATCAAAATGATATGAGTCCTAATCTTTTTGTTGTCCTTTTCAAAATAAAAATTTAGGTTACCTTTTCTGCCAAGTTGGCCAATGATTTTCTTTTGGTACTACCAAAAAATAACAAGATGAAATATTTCAAACTTTTTTTTTTGTATTCCTGTATTTTTTGATTCTTCGTAATTTTTACATTTCCAACATTTTCATCAAGTTTGCAATTAGCTTGAAAGTAGAAGGTTCTTGAAGTCCCGCAGGCAAACATCTCATCTGAATATATTCTAACTGTCCATAATTCCAAGTACGAATTAATAAGCCAGGAAAAAGATTTACAAGAATACAGCCAGATGAATGAACTAATTCTATGCATTACAACTGAAATTTCTTTCAAAGTTAAAAGTTAAGCTAACTGACGAATTTAGTCCGAATCGATTTATTATGTGTGCCAGTTGTACATTTAAATTATCGCAAACAGATTCAACTTGCGATAAAAATAAAAAAAGGAAGAAGAAGATTAGCAATCATGCATACGTACCGGTCACACGACGTCAAATTCTTTTTCATCTCTGTCCGTGGCGCAAATAAATAATTGCCCATTGCTAATTAAGTAATTAAGCTGTCAGCTCTGTCAGCTGAAAACAGCAGGCAGTCTCGGTGTGTGTATGTATGTATGTAACTAAAAAATAAAATCAACAACAACAACAACAAAATACATAAAAGCAATTTACTATCGAAAATGTTTAACGAACGCATAAACTACGCCCGATTGACTTAATCCACTTAAACATGTGCGCGCACACATCTCACATTAGATAAGCGGCCGCACTGGCACTGGCGCATGCACGCCACCGCTCTACAGTCTTAATGTACTACTACGCACAAATCGCACAGATGGACGTGCAGACAGTCACTATCAGCTAAGCTAACGCTAACTGCAACGCACTAACTGTTAGAAATGTCAAATTGGAAAAGTGTATCAAACGACAGTCAAAAATGCATTTAAATGCGTCTCGAAAACGGGTTAAATGCGTTTTTGGCCATGTTAACAATCTGTCGACATAATGAAAAGTTACTGCGTGGCACTTACTGCTTGGGAGTGTGTAACAGGAGTATTTTAGATATTATAAATAAGCTTAGACTTATTATTACTATCACTCATACGTCATGTGGGCGTACCTAAATTGAG
The DNA here is from genome assembly GCA_949127995.1 of Suillia variegata. Classification (NCBI taxonomy): domain Eukaryota; kingdom Metazoa; phylum Arthropoda; class Insecta; order Diptera; family Heleomyzidae; genus Suillia; species Suillia variegata. The sequence goes on along the minus strand of OX421846.1, from coordinate 43,519,984 downwards.
TGAAGCAAAATTCTAAAACGCTCTTTAACAATAAAAAAACTCACTTTCATATTAATCAATATGTTCCGAGACTGTAGTTAAAAGCAAATTAGATAAATTCTTAGAATTAATATTACTCATACGCCATGGAGCAGCTGTCTCATTATTCGTAACTGCCATTCGTAGTTAATCAATCAAATTACCGAAACGCACATTTCATGCTTATATCAATTAAAAATCAAATTGCCCAGTAGCCTTGAAAAGGCCTTTTGGAAATCAGCGAGCATGGCTTTTCAGTCGCATCGCTTGCCAAATACAAAAGACACAATTTTGCCGCTTGACTTCAACAAAGCGGCAGGCAGGCAGAGCACACAACGCTAGCAGGCAGGCAGGCAGGCAGGCATGAATTCGCACACGTTTCGGCGGCGCTTACGATGCGCACAAAATTAATTGCAAAACATTTTTAAGGATTCGCCTGCGTGACTTCCTGTGCATCTCTTTCAAGCCTAACTACTCGAATCCAGTTCGGCAACATTGATCCGCGCCAAATATTCAATAGCCTCCTTTTTTTTCGTTGTTATTTTTTTGGTTTCTTGTTCATAAACAAAACTCATTAATGGCCGCAAAGGACCGAGCGAGCGAACGAAGCCCCAGTAATAAGCACGTACTCGTTAATTCGCATCTTCCGCTTGTTGCCATAACTCATCCCTTTTGCTCCACCCACACTGTATATACCAGTCACTATAGTATGTCCGAAATGTAAGTTTGATGGTAGATTATAACGAGAGAGCGGCCATTTACCAAAATAAAAAATAATAACAAGCAGAAAAACAATAAAATACAAATACAAAAAAAATAAAACAACAACAAAAAAAGTGCCACTGATAAAGTTTTCCGATTTCAATTTTTTCAGCTTGAACGCACTAATATGCCAAGTTTTCATCCTTCAGGCACTTCTGTCCTTATCATATATAGTACACCCCCCCCATCATTATCTGTGTTTCTGTACGTCTGTTTGTCTGTTTGTCTGTCCGTTTGTCTGTCAGCTTGTTCGTGCGGCCGTTTCGCAAATCCTTAGGCATACGTGTTCACTCGCTCGAATTGTTTATAATCATTTTTATTTTTTTTTCGTTACTGAAGCATGGTCGAGCTAACACATCAATATGCCGAAGTATAGCATCGCTACGAATCTATCCAAAATTGAACAAGATTTTCTGAAATTTAAAACATATTTTGAAATTGATTTGAAAATGTTTTGAAAATCAAATCTCTTCAAAACGCTGCGAAAAAAAAATTAATTGGTTCTAAAAAAGATATTTCCACAAATGTTGTTTTCATTTTATTTTGAGGGACTTGCTTAATCCAATAATATTAACACACACATACAAGTAATGCTATTCTTTTGCAACAGGATATGCAACTAAGAGTTCAAATAAAATGAAATAAAATAAAATATCGTTGCGGGTGTTTGAGGGGTGATTTGGGCAATAATTCATGAATCGATTTCAACATCGACTTCTGCATCAATTCACGGCTTTGACCAACGAACGAACGTCGAGCGTATAAATGTTTTGGGATTTATTATTAAAGCTTTTGTTGTTGTTATTGTTTTTGTTGTTGTTTTTTTTGCTAACGTATTTTGTTGTTTTGGAATGTTGTTAAGTTTTTGCTTCGCTTCTTGTGCTCCTCTCATTAGAATGCACAGCAAATGTCTAAATCGAGGTTTGTTATTGTGTGGCATCAACAGGTGCTGGTGTTATTGTTGTTGTTGTTGTTGTTGTTGTTGTTGTTGTTGATTTGGCTGTTCGGAAAGCAAAAGCTAGATTATTTGATTAAGCACCGAGTTGCGTATCGCATCGCATCGCTTGAGTGTTAATCTGAATTATAAGTTACTCATACGCCCGGGCGATGATATCGAAATATTCGCATACAACGACTTAAATGATATTAATTGCATTCAAATTTAAATTTAAATCGGAAATAACAAATATTTATTTGAGGACGCACTTCATTATATTAATGATGAGCAAATACAACATAAATGGAAGTGTATATCGATTGCTTCAATTATGATTTCGTTGGGATACTAAAATGTATTTCGTACGCCAGGAGCTCGACTCATTTTAATAATTTATGCGGCGTTTCGTTCTTTCTTTTGTGTTTGGAGTGAATCACAGTGCTCCTGCGTACCTTTGCCTGCTGCTTCTCTTCCCTCGGGTAATTAAAATTGTATGACTTTGAAACAATGTATCAAACATACAACAAACAAAAAATACATAACAAGAACTGTTTGTTGTATTTCTTATTTTAAATTTTAATCGATTTTTCGACTGATTAAATTTGTTAACTGATTAAAATTTTTACGAAATTTTACTTGAATTTATTTGAATTTTAAGAACCTGGTAAGTAAATGTCGTCCACTGTGCAGCATCGCTTATTGCTCTGAGCGTTTCCTTTACGATTTGACTTGTGCTTTTTGTGACATAATAAATCAATTATGAGATCCTTGGAATTCCATCGCAGCAGCAGCAGCAGCGGCTCTCGTCGCGTGGAAATGTGTCAATACGGTAAACTGTTCCGAAGCAAGGTTGCTTGGCACGTTGGCCAAACTGAAAGAATTATGAGCAAATGTTTTTATGGCATAAAATACTTCGAAAATAGTTTCAGTTTTTTTAAAGTCATATTGCGTAACTCTAAGCGAACCATTTGCAAAAACTTTAATTTAAAGTAGAAATTGCAAATTGCTCAAATGAATTCATTGCTGATTCAAATTTGTGATGCAAACATTTTACCAAATAAATTACTAACATATAATTTAAATTAATAATATTATGTCATTTGCATTTTGATTTAATTTTTATTGATACTTATTGCACTTGTTTGGTTTATATTCGTTTGTTTAAAGTGAATCCTTTGGATACATTTTGATGCCTCGTAAAACTGAAATAAAATTGTATTCTAAATTTCTCTTGGAAATTGTTACAAAAAACCGAAAGGTTACGAGTTAATTGTATGAGCACAACAATTCTTGCTAAGAAAATAATACTTCAAAACTCCTATATACCAGAGAGCAGGCTGAAATAGTTTAAAATATATCGGAGCGTAATTTTTCGGAAGCGTTATTATGACAAGTATTCAAATGAATGATTCGAAAAGCTCAAACTCAAAACGATTGATTACCTAAGAACCTAATTAAGGTAGTCAGAGAAGGCAAGAGAAGGACGTCCTCTTATTTTGCACATATTTGTTAGATACTTCTGTATATGCCTGAGGCGTCGTCGGTACAATATACAATATACGCATGGACGTATCCACTTCTATTATCAATTACCTTGGCAGACAAATGACACTTCTATTAAGTCTCAACTTCACACAATTTTGAAATTAAATATATATATGTATGTATATGAATAAAATATTGGATCGTATTAAATAAAATTATCATTTTATGAATTTATCAATTTTGCCGCCGGGCTTTAAATTAATTAGAAATAAATCAGCATTTTGACCATGATCAAAAATAAACTCAAACGCAATGAAACCGTTCATTACGTGACTGGGCTGTGCTGGGCGGTCTGCCGAATGCATTTTTAATTTCGAATTCTAATTACTACAACAACCAGCACGCAAATCCAATGTGCGACTTAATTTACGCACAAAATGGAAAACTAAGCGTAAGCGTTGCGGCGTTGCATACGCGCGCTGCACTACACTCGATTACCAAAAAAAATCAATTTGTGTGTGTGCGCGTTCGCGTTCGCCTCGAAACGCATTTGCGGCGTTGCCACAGTGACGGACCGGACCGATGCAGTGTGGATAACATGGTTGCCCCGGATCATTGGATCGGACCGGTTTGCCTTCACTTTTCCAAGATTCCGATTTTTTTTTGTTTGTCCATTCCTTTGCTTGTTTAAACATTTTTCTGAAAATCCGCTATTTTACGCTCCTTTTAACTCGCTGGCCGGCTGCTCTAGTTTGGGACACACAAAACAAACAAAAAATGGAAAAGACACAACGCGGAGCAGCGGTCCGGCGCGCGGCATGAATGAAATTCGCAAATGCTGACGTCGCCAATTGTGGACACCAGCAGACCGCAATTTAATTGTTGTTATTGTTGTTGTAGTGTTTTCATTTAGGAATTATTATTTAGATAAGGCAACCCAAACAACAACAACAACAGAAACAACACTGGCGTATTCACCAAGCGTTTGTGATAGGAAATCGGTCGCGTTTGAAAGTGGTTGTTGTTTTTGTTGAATTGTTTACTTTTTTTGTAGTTGTTGTTGTTGTTGGAATTCGAAATACTCGCTCGCATTAGCTCAGGAATGGAATGCTGCGTGGGGAAGTGCGTTGCGCGTTACGCAATAATTTTCTTCACACTTGAAGAAGTTTTTCATTCATATTTCGCATTTCGCTTTTCAGTTATATCATGATACAACAATAACAACAATAACAACAACAACTACAGTGCAGATCGGTAAACATTTCGCTTTTATGGCATCTACAGGAAATCGAGTTCAACAACGCGGTTCAACACGTTTCTTTTTTTTTTGCTACTACGCTGATGTTGTATTTGTTGTTGTATGTTATTGGCATCATTTTTTTGTCATTGCTGCTTGACAAGTGGATTTGTTTTAGTTTCGCATAATAATTCCAATTGAAGACAATTGAAATTGTTCGCGTACTTTGCCTTTTAAGTGAAAACTATCACAAGACACTTATACAAATGTACTAGTATATGTATCTACATGGGTCTGTACAGGGTGAGGCGGGTGAGGCGGGTGAGGTTTGATGCCATTACCTATCATCGTGCTTATCGATAATTACTTCGATTGCAAACTGAAGCTAAACGCAAGCAGCAGAGTCAATTTATGTTTTGTTGCATTCGATTTGGTCACCCTGTATTTAGCTGTAAGCGGAAGATTTGTGACAGTTACACTTTAAGCAGAATTTAAGGCTTGTTTGTCATTTTAACTAACAAAAAAAAAACAGGAAGATTAAACAAACCAGAGTGAGAAAAGTGAAAATGATTGTAACCCATAAATTACATAAAAACACGATTAATGACATTTTCATCGATTATAGACAAAATAAATTGTTTTTTTTTTAATTATGAGTAATAGTTTCTATTGACGGATTTTAGATATTTCCAGAAATAATTCGATACCACGAATTATTCTCAGAGGCAACATTTAACACGATAAATTTTATATTCGCATGCAAATTATTTTCACGTCAAACAAAAACAATTTAACTTGTTAGAGAAATATCTTCGGCTATTGCAAAGCTCAAGTACCCTACATCATTTTAGAGACATCAAAAAAAGTGATTCTTAGAGCACATACATACAAATGTGCTATGTGGCTCTATTTTAAGTGGGCGTTTTTTTATTCGACCACGCCCATTTTTTGTCAGTAAGTTCGTGTTACAATTAAAATAAGAACTAGTTTTAAAAACTTAATCTCTTTTAATTTTCGCAGAAAATGAGAAGTAGATAAAGATATACACATATAAAGTCATATATACCACACCTCCATTTCGGCAGTTTAAATGGAAGCATAAACTAAATATGCCCTACGGTCTGTGCTTGCGCGACGTGTAGGAAATAAAAATAGAGGTAAACAAGTTTTACATACATATTTATTAATTCTTTTTTTTTTTGAAGCTTAATGATGATTTACATACTAACTTTCTTAAACCTTTTCCACACAAGTTTTTAGTTAATTTACAATATTAGATTGAAATAAAAACCTCAAAACAGTTGAGAGCAAATGGATCGCTTTTACAAAAAAAGCTTTTTATATAACTTTTAAGTTTTTATGTTCGTTAAAGTTGTAAGTTCGTTAAAACCCAATAAAAGCACATGTTTGAAAATTTTATGAACCAAATTATTATTTTTATAAAAAAAAACGTTTCATTAGAAATACAACAGTTCCCTAAACATTCGTCTACAACAAAGAAAATATTTTTGCAAGTCATGTAAAAAATTAATTTCGATATCCGACACCAAACCAACGGTAAATAAACAAGAGAGGTAAATAAACAAGAGAAAATTAAAATGTTTTATGTTAAAAAAACTTGTTATAGTTTTCGAAATTGTTCACTCGCTCAAAGCACATTGCAAAAGCTTTTAAAAATACTTTCTCGTTTTGTTGTAAACAAAACAAAACATAAAAAGCTCTGCAACGTTTGCCGGGTTTCTGTCTGACGTTTCGTGCATCGTCTTGCTTAACATTTTTGTTGTTTTTATTATCGAAATGCCGAGCTAATGCGTCTGCGCCGAAATTGTCAAACGAAGTCAAAGCAAAATGTCGCAAAAATAAAACGAAGCAAGACGCAACGCAAAACGGAAGAAGTCAAACGAATAAATAACAGAACATTTTTCAAGTGAGATTTGTCATTGTCCGCAGCCGATAAAAATTTTTTAATTGAAAAGCGAAAAATTCGCGAAACGGCAAAAGTGTGTGTGACTAATAATCGGAGAATTGCAGAAAAATTGTGAAAAATTTGGAAAAATTCTAAAATCGAATAGAACTGCACAGAGTGCATGAAAAATCATTACGCAAGTGCCGTGTGCAAAAAAGTAGACTTAAAGGCGTCCATCGACCGTCGCCCATCCAGCCAGCCGGCCGACCAACCGACCGCCCGTCCGCCTGCCACATTCAACGGAATTTTAATTTTTGCGCATTCTTAAGAATAATTGTTCGCCTCTTTCGGTGGATTTTTTAATTTTAGCCAGTTCAATCAGCGTTGAAAGTGTTTGGAACCGTTTTTCGTTTGCATCCCATCAATTTCGAGGTATTTTTTTTATGTTTTTTGCAGTTTTTTTGTTCTTTCTTTTTTTGCGTGTCCTGTTTCCGTTTTGTTTTTGTTTTTTATTTGCTGTTGTTCACAGATTCCCCTGCGGCCTCTCTGCTGCGCAACTCCTTCTCTTGTCCTTTTTGTATATTTCCCCTTGTTCCGTCATTTTCTTGGTGGAGGCTTTTTATTCTCTGCTCAGTGCATTTTTGTTTTTGTATTCTCATTTCTACTTTTTATTATTTGTTTGTGTCTCTAATCGCACTTTGACTAATTTGTGTCGTGTTTTTTAATGCGTGTTTTTGTTTTTGTTCTTCTAACGATGGTTTCGAGTAAAAAGATCTTATGTCGAAAGTTAAGCTTTGGTCAAACAACCTAATCGTATTTTTTGATTACTTGGATTAATATTTTTAAATGATGGAGACTGGTTCGTCCTATTAATGTAATAACAACAATAATAGATTGTGGTTGTTCAATGATTCCTTTTCGATAACTAAACGAAAATGTTTTGTTGTTTTAGAAAAATTAACTCTTAGACTAAAAATTGTCCAAGTAAAAGCGATTTAAACAAAATATTTTACAAGCAGGCATAACTAAAGCATATCTTGAATCTAGACATGAGTTCTTTATGTTCGGAGCCATTCGTAATGACTTGACTGATTGTTTTACTTGTCCCCTTGTTTTGTTTAATTTATGTTTGCACTAATTGGTGTAACTGTGTGTTGTAATTGTTTTATTGCACAGGGTGTTTAACGTTTAACAATATTTTTAAGCCGTCGCAAATGAGGTCAAACAAGATTCGAAATAGAAACAACGCTAAATACTGCTTAAATTCTTTTAAGTTCGTTAAGTTTGGATATAATTCAAATAAAATTGTTTTTTTATGTATTTGCATTTCGATTCAGAGATTTTTTCATTACCATTGAAAAGTATTTTTAAAATACATGAAAATTTCAAGTCCAAAAATTTGACATTAAATGAATTCTAAGAACATTTAAAAATAATAAAATACTGAATAAAAACCATCCGACAAAAATTCGTTGAATAATATTTGGAAATGTTTTAAAAATAAGTTCGCAATTATTTGAAAGCAGCACAAAAAGCAGAAACTACGCAATGCGCCAAACTGTCAGAATGTCGGACAACTGAAAAGCACATTTGCGATGTCTTGACCGAAGCATTTATACCCTACACATCAACTCGTACATCTTGTTAAGTCTTTAATAATATAATTAAATCTATTTGTAAAAGCGGAATACTCTATGAGTTGTGTAAAACATACATGTTTGTATAGTATATATTTACCCAATATGTGTGTATATATGTATGCATACAGCCACCAGGTGTTTTCAATGTTCGATTTTGACATGAACTGAATTTCTGTTGTCTGTCTGTCCATGCAAGCGAATATCCCCATTCGATGTTTGCAAACAAAACAATAAAAAACTAACTCGGAATAATAACACAATTTTTCCGAAGCTGTCAACGACATAATTAATCGCTCGTGATAAGCTTCAAGGCAAACAAAATCAAATTCGAATAAGTAGCCAGAACAATGGCCACTATCAGATTGTTTACTTTTTTCCCATTTTGTTTACTTTTGATTTGACGATAAATTTGTGGCTTTCAGACACTTTGCTACTTATTTGTTTGTTTTTTGTTTGTTTGCGTAGTCAAGCGGCGGAAAATCTATTTTGGTTCTATCTTTGAGAGCAACAAGAAGTTCAACAAGACGATTGCATCGAATTTTTTTTGGAAATAATATTTTACTTAATGATATCAACAGAATAAGAAAATGTCATAAATTCACTTGAACAAGTTTAGGAAAAAAAACGCCCACATATCAGGAAAGCTAAAATTCTATATTCAGGTGAAGGCTAGAAAAATGTACAAATGAAAAAATCGAAAAAAGCAATGAAAATATAAATAAACATTTCAGAATTGTGATCTTTTTTCTATCAGTGATACTTTGATGGCATGATAATGATAACATCCAGCGTCGAGAAGCTACTAACTAACACTAATAAAAACATAAAAACATTGATTGACCAGGTGTGCATATTTAGTTAAATACTCGTAGTTTAGTTATTTTACCACTAATGACTCAATTCGCCTGTCTGCGGTTAATTTTTGTAAAGCAGAAACACCCTGTACTAATGTATCACCTATCAACTCTAAGCTGCAATTCAAAATTTGCGGCATACTTTTAGGCACACTCAAAAACTCAGCACAATTTCCAAGTTGTGCAAACAAAAACGCTTAGGTACAAACATTTTTATGAGTTTTTTTTTATTTTTTCACCCTTTTTTAGTTCAAAAAAAATTTTTTTTTCGGCCAACTTTTAAGCTAGTAACGACCCGTCGTAAAAATAGAGTTGCCAGCGTTGTTGCATTTGCGATAGAACTTAGCTTTCGGCAGATTTCACTTTTCATGCTTGTTTGCTTGCTCGCTCGCTCGTTCGTTCGTTCCATTTGCTTTATCATGGCTTTTACGCACTTTTTGGCAATTAGACGTTTGCAAACACAACAGCAAGCTTGTGGTTTTAATTGGCTAAATTTATTAGAAACATCACAACAACAACAACAGCGAAAGAACGCTTTCAAAATAAATAGACTAACTGCAAAAACGCTCAATTCCCGCAATTATTGCACTCATTTTTTGGCACACGCAATCAAAAATACACCAGCCGCACTAACAGCAACAAAAACAACAACTACAACAAGAATTAAAACAACAACAACAAATACAACCACAATGACCACTGCTAACATGTCTAGAGTACGCTTTTTCGCTGATGCTAACGAAGTAAGTAACTAACCTAATTAAACACATTTCTCTTTCTCTTGTTAATAAAGCGCTAAATAATTTAAATTTAACATAGAATTCAGTTAAAAAAAAAATTAATTAAATTATATTTTTAACCTTCTTAAGATCGGCACATGAATAATTTAGAAAGAATATAAGCCGCACTCATTTAAGCTCTTAAATTCTTCGTATACTGCGTTTACCTGACAAATTCCCAATGCTTGGAAATTAAGCTCTTCCAAATAACAGCTGATATACTCAGTCACAACCTGAAATGGTTTTTACAAATTTGTGATTATACAAAATACGATGATAATGAATTCACATGAGTGCAGCTAATATATGTCATTATTTGGGAACAACCGTCTAATTTAAGTTATGTCATTTCTCCTTGTTTGATGTTTTACAATGGCTTTTGTCATATTTTTCGTTTCCCTACTTTTCTCACTTTAAACAACTTTAACAAATTGTATTCATTTAATAGTCTTGTGGAAAAATGAGAGTAACACGAATTGCATTGTTGTTGCAGCAGTCGTAAAACGTTTGCACTCAGTTAAATCGCGGTAATAAAACAGTGACGAAGAGCAGAAACCACAGCTTCATTAAGTTAAGCTTTAATTACAATTCTATAAAGCAATGGAAAATTAACAAAAGACGTTAAGAGATGACATCGTAAAATCAAAAAGTAATTTTGAGTTTTATTGCTAGTTCATTTTTGACTTCTGTTAGTCAATTGTACATATGTATGTATCTAATTTAAACGCTTTACGAGCTTAAATAATTTTCAGCAACTGCAAGAGAAAACTAAATATCAGTTCTTTGGTTGTTCTTTTTCGTTCTATTTCTGATAATTGAAAATTCCCTTTTAAACTTTGCCATTATGAGTTCTCTTATTTCAGTTTTAATTAGTTCATGAGTGTGCTCTCGTTCTGTCAGTGCAGTCAGTCACTCAGTGCAGTCACTCACTCAGTCAGCAGTGATTGTTCGGTATTATTTACTTTGTATCGTACTCGTAACTACTTACACATCCTTTTTGTATGCAATATGCATGGCAGTCAGTGCTCAGTGCAATCATATTCTGTCAACAATGTTTATGAGCCAAAGAAATGTTGTTGTCATTTCCAGCTAAAGAATTTTTCTTCTTCATCATATCATCCGAGAATTGTAGAAGAAGCTCCTCAGCTTCTTGCTTTAATTGTTTGTGTTTTGACTTTTACAAAATCCTCGTAAACTGTTTCTTTGACAGAATAAGTCCGTTAGTTCAAGTCGTACTGTAAATTCAGTAAATGTTTTCCTAAAAATACTTTTCATGTTTAAATATTTAAAATTTGCCACTTTCTTTTCAGTTTAACTACGCAATGACGGATTCTTCGTTTGATATGGTAACTCCAACTTCGCCGAATCTCGTTGGTGATATTCCATCCAAAAAGTATTACCGCAAGGCAGCTCATAGGTAAGTTCTGTTTAAAAGTATTTCACATTTTTTCAATGGAATGAAAAATCCAAATTGTGTAAACTAAAATAACAAAGAGAAAGTAAAATGTTTTCCCGAAAAAACGACAAGAAACTTTTTACAAAATTACAAAAACTCAAATCAAGAATTTTTTCGAGTGTTATTTATAATTTTTTTTAATTTTTTTAATTAATCGCATTAAAAATATGACAAAAATTAAAGGAAAGACTCGCCTGTGCAAAGCGAACGTATAAAAATGTATGTTTCTTTGTTTGAATGTTTGTATGTACATATAGAAATTATGCGTTTCGGAACCATTTATGCGATTGCAATGAAACTTTGTTGAGTTGCTGAGTGCACGCCCACATATAACGCCCACAACTCGTGAAAATTAGTAAAAATATTTAATTATTTCGCCAAAAATGTCTTCTAGAAATCTAGAAATTTGTTATCTGAATTAGTATAGTCACTGCCGATAACTTAACAAAAAGTGGGCGTGGTTTGATCAATTCATCGCCCACCACTTAGAGTAATAAAATAAAGAAACTTGGTGCGGTGGAACAGGATGACTACGTTTACCAACATGCAACGTGAAGTTCACAGGAAGTTCTGCTGAGATTTTAAAATTTTGTGTGCCACATATACACACAAACATAATTCCAGAATTTTAATAAATTTATGAACCTAAACACGTTTGTTAAAAATAAAACCCGATTATCGCCGGGTACTATAAGCTATTATATGCATAAAATATAAACAAAACTGAAGTGTAAACAAATTTCATCACTACCTCTCTCACTCTCTCTCTCTCTCTCTATCTTACCTGTTCCTTTCCAACACACGTGCCCACGCTCGCATACACACCCACTTTGTTTACGAAAGCGAACAACGAAACAAACAAGAACAGCTGATTTCCAAATTACCTCGAAATGCAGACCAAAACTTTTCACCACCAAAAACAAAACGAAACAAATAAACAAACAAACAAAAAAAAACACAAACCCAATATCATTAAAATGCACTGCGCCGAGCAATATTGACGCACAATTCCAATTCGGTGAAATCTCGAACAAAGCAAATACAACGGAGCGGCGGAGTAAATTTCCATTCTCTTGATTTAAGTTTATTGTTAAAATTTTCGAGTATAAAATGTAAAACGCAATGGAAAATCTTGCTTCCGTCACTGTACCGTACGCAAAATCAAAACAAAAGAAGCAAGCATCTGTTTTGAATACGATGTTTCAATTTTTAACATAAACATGAACATGAACACATACTCCTACGTTACACTCGGCACGTATGGATGTGTGGATGTATGGCTCTTTTGAAACAACATACCGCATGAGTGCAGAGCTGTGACTATGGAGAGGTCTGCATGATTTACTCGGTTTCAAAAGGCATTTCAAAATCGTATGTCCACAATACGACAGAAAAAAGAATAAAATATAAGTAAACTTCTTTTAAGTCACATACATACGTATGTATATATGTTTGTCTCTGTATTTATGTAAAATAAATTTTGTATAATAATAATAATAATAATGAAGCTTTAAACCTACAAACATTAAAATTTACTAAAAGCAACCAAACAATTTCCAGTTTTTGGAAATCGTTTGAGTTTTTGAACCTTGGAGATTTCCATGTTTTGAAGATCAGATACAGTAAACTTCTTAATCGGCAAAATAAATAGGAAAATGTCCTGTTAGAAGACCTCTTCGTGAAGCTGTAGGCTTTCCGCTTCCACTTCCTATTCTTTTTCCTTCATCAATTTTGTGTGAGATTTACAAAAAATTAAGTCTTCTCTTTCAATGGCATTCAAACGAGTTTCAGGAACAGTCTTTCTTGAGAAGAGCCTGTCGGAAAAACATTTTTTAAGAATTACTTATTCCGGCTGGATAAACAAATTATTAAATAAAAAATATTCCGAAGAAATTTGTTGTCAGTTTTTAATCAAAAGCACTTCAATTGCTTTTGTACATCACATTTAATCATAAAATCTTGACTTTCTTGTGCGGTTTGAATTCAACTTACGAGAACTATTCAAATACGATTGTTATCTTCTCGACAAAATTTATATTTGATATAGAAATTTTTCAAGAATAATTTTTTATGACTGAGTTGAATCTGTTTTTGAACACATTTAAAATCAAAAATCTTGAATTTTCGTTCATGGTATTTCTCGTTTGAGATCTTAAGACGCTTAAATTCTGTGGACTGGTACCAAAGAAAAGATATTTGAAAATTTGTCTATGCTACAATTCAATACAAAGAAATCCTGAGGGTTGATGTTCGAATTTGTTTGAGTTTTGTCAATCAATTTTTTTACTGTTAACATTTTTGCATAAACAAATTTCATTATAATTTTTATATTTGTTTTCTTCCATTTAATTTTGGTTATTATGTCTTAACTTGGCTTTGAATTGAAAACTAAGATTTTATTTATTTTGAATTAAGTTATTATGTAAATATAACTGAAATAATTCATTAATTAATTATTTAATGTTGCTTAATTTATTTTCTTAAGACGCCGCCTTTTCGTTCTCTTCCACAATAACAATTTTTCCATATTATTTATGTGTGCATATATATTTGATTACTTCAACAATTAAAAAATCAATCGATGAACAAATTGGCACGCAGTCGTGTTAAGGTTACATCGTGCAAATGCTCTATTTAGTTTTTGATGTTGTTGTTGTTGTTTTGTAGCTATGCGTCGTGCAACCTTATCTCTGATTTTCGATTTGCAAAACTCTCCTCTTCTCTCCTCAGTTTAGCTCAGTCTAATCTTAATTGACACCTTTATTGTTGTGCTGATTTAGCTTTGTTGTCTGTGTTTGTGTCTGCAATGAAAAAATTGGCCTGCATCGCAATCAATATTCTGAATTAAATACCAAACAAATTTACATCATTCAAAAAAACATACAAATAAACTATTTATATATATTTTTTTTCATTGAATGTTTTGACTAAAGATTCTTTGCAAACTCATTCTAACCTTGATTTTTAACATTAAAAGCTGCAGTTCAATATTTAGTAAATGGCCGAATAAAACATTTATTAAAATGTTTGTTACTTTTTGTCGAGAGTTTATCCCTTGGAGTTCTTTAAGATAAAAATAAACTTTATGATCGCGTTTCATTGTCATCTAAAATAATAATTTTAAAATCAATAATCAAGCGAAGACTTTAGACATGTTTAAACTGAAAACTGATGCCGATGCTTACAACAGTTTCTTGTAATTTCCGGACAATTGTTTGCATCCACTCTAAAAGTAACTCAATTCTACGATATCTTTTGCTGCAAGTTGCAATCACAAATGCTGCTGCTGCTACTTTCAGAGTAAAAGTTGAGCGCTTTTCAAGCCCCCAAAAATAAACAACTTCAGCTTCCCTCATTCTAACAACAAGATGAGCAACAGCAACAAACAACGAAGCAGAAGATAGACGTTTTGTTTACAATTCAATTTTGCTGCTGAAGTGTTGTTCTATTTGCCAGTTTTGTTGTTACTTTTGTTGCTGTTGTCAACACACACAAACTGTCGCCGATGTTAGTTTTTCTTGTTATGAGCCGCCTGCCAAGTTTCTTCTTATCAGTGCGAAAAGCAAAAACAAAACCTAAAAACCGAAATAGAGAAAAACAAAAACAAAAAACACAAAATTCCGCAGTTTAATTAAAATTTTAAATTTTTGTTTCAACCCGTTTGACATACTTGAGTCAAATTTGAGCCATCCCAAATGTAGAGAGAAACACGCGGAATGCCGAAAATGAATTTTTATGATTTGGAATAAATTTGCAACGCGTTTTGGGAAGCCATTTGAATTAATAGGCCAACCAACCCACATGATTAGGCGGCTTATTTGGACATACACTCGTGTCCAACGGCTTAGAAACGTTTTGTAAATTCTACAACTCTTTCAGGCGGATGCGAACTTCGATTCATTAAGAATTGTCGAGCTGCTTCTCAAATAACACTTTAAAAAATCGTAATTTTAAAAGTTTGAAATATCGACTTTTTTTCATTTTGATGCACCATTCAGCATTTTGGTTTTAGGCAAATGTGTTTGTAAATAAAAGCAAATGGAAATTATCAAAATTAAAAATGTTTTAAAATAAGCATTTTTTAAGTGATAAATACAATTAAAAATTCTGATTTAATTGACAATACGTTTAATTTGTAATTAAATTCAATGCAATTTTGTTTCGCCATGACTGTAAACATTTAAAATACAAATAATTAACACGAAATTATGCCAGCGCACAGAGCGATGATGAGTACTCAACTCGCTCGGCAACGATCGTGGTACGTGCATTGCGGCGCACTCGCTCGGCACAAAACATTTTCGAGCGTCTAGCGCGCCCAGTCAACGAGTTAAGACCGACCCGACCGATCAGTCGAAAAGCAAACGTTGACTGAAATTATACGCAAAAGCGGAGAATCGCCTCAAACGCAAAATTGCTCAAAAAGTGTTACCAAAAACGTAAAAAACTTTCGTTAAAAAATATTTTTATAATTTTTTTGGTCGTCAATTTTAAACATTTGGAAAGTAAAAGTGTGCAAGTATACAAACAAAAAAAGACAATAACAAATATACAAAAGCACTTAAGCGAATTGTGGCTTTAAAACCGAAACAGATACATTTTCTCATTCGTTCAAAGCAAACAAAAGTCTAAAGATACAAAAGTATCTCGTTTGTTTACCATTTATTTCGTGTTGATGATTTGAATATCTGCGGCAAATAAATAAATATTTGTGTATATTTGTTGTTATTTGTTGTTGTTGTTGGTTTTGCGTATTTACATAAAAGCACATAACAACGCACTGAAACGCATGCACAAAGCATTTGAATTGCAAATTGACTTATCATCAGAAAACTTTTAAGTTCAATTCGATCGAGCCGAAGTGTTGAAGCGTAAAAAACTCGACAGCCGTGAATGACGGCGCGTACCTAGAATAATTGAAATTATTTACGAAAAGTACACAACAACAAGACAAACTTTATTATTCGATACTTTTCGTTTGTTTGTTTGCTTGTTTTGAAAATACTCAGAAATAATCAAATAAAGTGCAACTCTCACACATACAATTTAATTTAAATAATACAATTTTGCAAAAGAAAAAAAACAATCAAATTAAAAAGCGTGCTAAAACAAGTTTAATTATTCAAAAGTGTTGAAGAACAATAACGGAGAGAGCAAAGATCTAAAGCAAGAAGTAAAGTACAAGTGAGAGCGAGCAAAAGAATTACGAAATAACTCTCTTTGCTGAGCGCGCACATTTGCCGCTTGAAAAACATCTCAAAGTGATTCTGAGCCGCTAGTGACGACATTGCTGATAAGATTGACGTTCTCGTTTTAAATTGTATCCGCAACTGATAAGATACGTCGCCCGCGAATCTTTCGAATTGACATAAAATCGCCCACATTCCCACACTTCCCTTCAGTTCAAAGCAAGACGTCGATCAGCGTCAACGCATCGAGTACAATTACTGAAAAGAGAGACAGAGCGAGAAAGAGAACAAGAGCACAAAGTATTCAATACGCTCAAAAAAAAAACTTAAACTATACCGTACAAAGTTTTATTGAAAAATAAAAAAAAATTAACAATAATTTCAAAAACTACACGTGAAATAAAAATTAATCAAACTGAATAAACATGCCCGAAATCTCGCAAGACGCCTTTGAGATTCGCAATCCCGGCACACCGCCAATTACGCCCACTGAGCTACGCGCTCGTTCAAATTCGTTGGGCCTCAAAGGTTTGCCGCGCCTTGTTTGTCCCAAAACCGAAACCATACCCGAACATGATACGCTCACGTGTGGTGCTTCGATAATAACATCAGAGCCCTCTAAAAGCCGCAGTTCCAGCTTGAGTCCACCGACTGAGAGTCCATCGCCACCTTCTGGTGCAGTTAGCAAACGCGAACGTTCCGTCACCATTGGAGAGCAAGATATGGATCAGTCATTCATCAATGGCTTATCCTACGACAGCTTGCACGGCTACAAACGTGAATTGGATCACAGGTAAATTTTGGGAGCTGCTCTTCGATAGATTGAAAATGCTTTATTACAATAAAAAACTTAAGTTTAGTTTATATTTTTATGTTAAGAAAAACCTGAGAAGTTAATTTTGAGTAGTTCTCATGAAGACTTTCACTGGAAATTAATTTCTCCAATTTAACCTTGAATCGTGTTTTCATAAAAAAGTAAAATTTGATTTAACGACAAAACTTTTTAATGAAACCTCTCGCAAATTAATGTTATTTTGTTGTTATTGCAACAGCTGTGAAACAATAAGCTTAAACAAATGGCAAAAATAAAATTCGAATGTAACATTTTGTTTAACTTTTTCGTATTGCGTTGGCCTAAAGACATTCATTTTGATTTATGCTATTTTAGCTTTTATTTCTTGCCCTTTTCATATTCGCACTACAAGAAATAATTCATTTCTTCTAACCTTTTTAATAACTGCAAAAATAGCTGCCTCCCACAAAGCTTTGACGTTCGTTTAACGCTTTATTTCATCATTTTGCGATAAAGACAAAATTGAACAAATGCAAACAAAAACAAATTTTTCCGACGCAGCAATTCTGAGTTCCACTTGAATGGAAAGCAAATAAATGAGTCACTCTATAAATGAATGCCTACATATGTGAATGTGAAGTACACATGTATGTACGAATGTATGTAGGTTTGTATTTGGTAATAGAAATTCTCACGCTAACGCCGAGGTGCAAATTTAGAACAGCGTAAACAGATCAAAACTTAAAAGCGAATAAATCAGTTCAGAAAGACTTGCTAATAAACGCAAGCAAATAAATATATGGCAGGAAGAGTAGCTGGGAGAATAAGCGGGAGGATAGTCAGTCTGCGTTAAGACAAGAGGCGACAATTGTCGCATTTAATAATTCCGCGTTGCAATAATTGCCGCACAAAGTAAACAACGAACAGATTAACAAACGCTCGTTCGTTCGCTCGCTCGCATTTGTGCAGATGCAGATTGCAAATTGCGACGCTCATTTATTTAATTAGCGTTAATTTTGTAGATGCGTTGGATACGTCTTTATATTTGTATCTAGTTGCTGCAGCTGTTTGCGTTAGTGGCACGTACTTAAGTGCCGCCTTGCCTGCTTGCAGATACATTCATTAGCATGTATCTGTATCTACGATTACGATTACGCTTGCCTTGGCAATGAATTAATTGTGCACTTAACACAAATACGAAACGAAACGCAACGCAACGCAAAGCGTTTGCTTTGTGGCTAAAACAGCAGAACGCTTCAATTCAACTCAGCAACTTTGCGTTTTATTACGCGTTTTATTTTAATTTAATGCATTGAATTATTTAAACTTCGCTACTTATCGGACGCGTTTCTTTAACGAGTTTGGCGTTTTAACGCTTCTGGCAGCAGTTACGGCACTGATAAGATTGACGAATTTATTTTTGTACTTTTTGCTACGATTTCCCGATTCTGTTGTTATTGTTGTTATTGTTGTTTGTATTTTTAATTTCTTTTCGGAAATATTTTTATTGGAATATCGCTGTCGATATGTGATTTTATTTTTTGTTGTTGTACTTTTACGCTATAAATCAAATTTAAACGTTTTCCACTGCTGCGATTGTTTATTGGTAATTAAACGATTCAATGAACTCATAAAAAATTAAATTATTAAAGAAAAGTATTTTTGTTGTTTTTGTTTTCGTTTTTTGTTTTAATTGATATGCTTGAAAAGAAATGCAAATAATAAAAAAAATCATTTTTAACGTACGCCACAGCTTGTACGCGCTCGTCGATTTCTTTTCAGATTATAAAAGATTCTTAAGGTTGAGTTTAATAGCGGAACTTTAGTTAACTTATTGCTCGTCCGATACTTATTTGACTCATTGAATTTCTTAATTAAAACTAAAATTGTATAAATTGTTAACTTTGTTTCGATTTCAATGCATCACAGTATCTCACAATTCTACAGAGTTATAACAGCAGAAAAATGTTTTGTCAACAGTTTTGTATTTTTATTAGAATATGTTCTAAACTATTTAAGCTAAGAGATTTTCTTTTTTTTTTTGTATCAAAATAATCGTAAATGAACCAATTTTAATACATTTAATTATATTAGTAGTAGAAGTAAAAGTCGGTGACCTTAAATGTTGAGGAATAATAGTAAGTTCAGCAATGGCATGTCAGAGAGTTATTTTAAAGAAACTGGAAAAGCAGAATGAAGAGTGCGAAGTCTGACTTTCGCTAGACACTCTGGACACTCACAGAAGAAGTGTACCAGCGTCTCAGGCGCACTTTTCCAACTGCTCAATAGACATATTAGTGAAAATGAAGAAGATGTCAGATTTGACCCTACCTGGAACTAGGAGGCTGTCCGGCGCCATTGCAAGGTCCTTCCTTTGAAGGTCATAACCCATTTTGTTATCTTCTAAGTTCCTGTGTCCTGAAACCCTGATGAGATACAAATTCACATTTTATTTTAAGTATGCATATTAAATATTTAAGAGAAATGTGATTCAATTCAATGACATCTATTTTAATTTTCGACTCATATCAAATGAGTCTTGCATTTGTAAAAGTGGACAATGCCCACTTTAAAAACATTTAAGCTTTCCAAACTGGAGTACATAAAACTCTGCTCTTCTCGAGTATAATTTTATTGATAAATAAAACTTGATGCACTCAATGAATCTTTTTTGTTATCTGTTCTGTAAACTTTTTCAACGTTGATTTAACTTTGCCTTTTTTTTTGTAGTTTTTGTAGTTCTTGCAAACGATAAATAAAACTATTTTGATTGTTGTTTTAATGTCTTTAAAACTGCAAGAATTTCTGCTCGAATTAAACCAAAACAAACAAACAAAAAACAAAAATAATATATTTTACTGCACTGCAAACTTTCTGCTCTACTTTCTCAATACTTCTTCGGTTCTTCGTATTTCGCCAAACCGATTCCACAACATTTTTACAGTCATATTGAAATTCATTCCAGCTTACAGATAAAATTTAACTCGTAAAAGTAGAAGAAGACGATGTGAAAAAAAGAAGAACAGACACAACAGTAAAAGTATTCCACTGTGTGTATTTAGGATCCGCTGCAGCACAGGAAATCCTTTAGCTCATGATTTGTCATGATTTAATTTGGATCTCTTCTCTGCCGCCCTGCAACCAATTTCATTGCTTTTGCCAAAGTAAATTGGATTTTATTTAATTTGCGCCCGGCAAAGAATAAGTTTAGCCTCAGCCAGCAAATATCCAAAGTCTAAATTTGTTTAAAGTCCGTTTTCGACTGTGTGTGTATGTGCGTCTGTATGTACGCGTGTGGGACAAAAATGATTATCCGAGCCGGATGTCCTGTTGCCAGGGCACAGCAGCCAATTTAAATACTCAATTGGCAAAACATCAGCATTTGCAAATTATGCTTACGCTTAAATGTGTATTTGAGCGTAAATCATTAAAATGTCCTGTTCTGCGTTTAAGAACCTTTTTCGGATTAGCCGAAGCTTGACTTAGTTTTTTATTGGCAATTTTACGAGTGCCCAAACACAAATTTTCGAGAATTTATGGCAAAAGTTCGCAATTTATTTGCTGCCTTATTGCACGCACACTCACGCACACATACACACACACACAAATTAACAGAATCAATGGTTGAATAACTTCTTAGAAATTTAAAAAATTACAAAATTTGTTTCATTCTTTTGCGGCAGCGGAGTATTTTGCAGTTTAGAACTGCGTCACTGGTTAAACCAACAAACCTGATAAAGTGCAAATTTCACGCTCCTCTGTAAGCACAAAAGAAAAAAAAGAAAAAGCTGTTTATATGCATTGCAGCATCCAACTCACGTAATTTGTGCGCTTCCGCTACGCCTTCATCGTTGCAAGCGCGCACACAAAATCCACAAAGGAGCAACTTCCGCTTTGACTGCAACATCCGTTTCGCGTTTTTGACTTATACCAGTTGACCTCGCTTTTCAGTTAAAAAGTCGCTGGATTTTATTATTTTTTGCTATTCTTTTGTACAAAGCATCATCGTCTAACGGTTTTGGATTATTAATAGGTTCCGAATTTTAAACTTTTGTGAAACACAATTTTTTTTATTCTTTTCTTAAAATTAACTTCTTCAGATTAACCACTTGAAAAATTCGTTTAAACCTTTTGTGCCGACAAAACAATGTCGCTTTGGTTAAGTTATACTTTTCACATATATTCCTTAATCACGAGGCGCTTGTGAGCGCATCCAGCCATTGCAATTTTAAAAGTTCTTCAAAGCGTACGGAGCTTTTTACTTTTTTTGTTCTTGTTAACTTTTCTAAGTTATGTAAACAAAGAAAACATCATTGCTATAGCAACATTTTAGAAATAGACGTTGTTTTTTTTGGTTTGTTGTTGTTTTTTGTATTGTACTTTATCGTTTTTTGTTTTTGTTGTTTATTGTTTTTTCTTGAAAGTTTAAAAAGAACGTGTGCGAAAATGCATAAACACTTGCGCTGGAAGTTATTTCCGTTGAATGTTTTTCTGCGCATCGACGTTGTTGTGACGCTGTTCACAATTTCCGCACGCAACCAGCAGCAGCAAGCAGTGTTGCACCTTTACGTGCTGCACGTGCCTCACAGACGTGCAATATTGCCCCCGCAATCGGCTGTCATCAATCATGCTATGCTATGCTGGCAGCGCGGCAACACTGGCCAGTCTGGCCGTGCTCTCTTAAAGGGATACCTCGGCCAAATAAGAAATTTTTGTTTTGCTCACTGCAAAATGGAATTTTTCAACCAAGCGACACTGCTTAATTACCGCTTTTTCATTACAGGACATGCGACGCTCTTATATTAAGCACAGCATGTGACTTTTTCTGATTAAAACAAATATTTCCATGAATTATTCTTTACTTGTATGTGTTTGTGCATTTATTATTATCTGATATTATACAGATATTATTTGATTTAAATGAATTTATTTAATTTTTGCAGCACATTCCTAGAAAGTGTTTAAATGCACATTTTCATGATGAGTAAGGCCCCATTCCATTTGACCTTTAAAAAATGTTGTTGTTTTAATTATAATTATTCTCTGCTCTTTGTATGTCGTTTTGTAATTTGAAATTTTTGGTTCATTTTAAAATTTTAATGAGTTCGATATTTTTTTTTTGTTGCACGCTGTCATTGCATAAACTTGTTCATTCACAATTGACTGCATTTTAAATATTAAATATGTATATCTGATTTACATATAAATATATTTTAAGAGGTTTGCCGAATCAGACAATCTTGTTTTGTCAGCTTTCCATCCCTTTCCAACTCGACACCATATCATACGTAAGTGCATACAATTGCATATGGCGGGGTGGGGTCCACTGATTTTTAAGCCGCATCCAAATAACAGATTATGAAGGGGTTTTGTACCATTAACTCTTAAAATTTAAGAAAGTGGATGAAACTGAACAGTTCATTAACTTCAATCAATTATTTAACTTATAAAATCCGAGCACCGTCAGGTAATTTAAGCTGTTACAGTCACAATGCTTCCCTAAAATATCCGAAGCACAAGTAACAAACCTGTTTTTTTTTAGTAAACTTTTTGCTTTGCTCCAAACAAAAGCAAGAATACTTTTTGTTTAAATCTTTTCATATTATTTTGTTGTAGTTATTAAATTAAGCAAAGTAAATTATATCGAAAATGATTCCAAGTATTTACTTTGGCATGGTAGCTCGTTTAATTAAAGATAAGACCCTCTGGCGGTTTTTTATAAGATCTTCCTTTAATAGGAATTACTTCATTTATACGAATTCCATTTTTTTGGTTTTTCTTTTCTTTTGTCTACTTTTGACAATGTGAAATTTTTCCCAGAACTTTTTCTCAAAGGATGAGGGTCAGAAAATTATTTTTTATACAAAGAAGTATTGTGAGTTTCAAGCTGCAAATTACATACATACGTGTATGAGGATTTTAATAACGCTGTGTCGGAACGCTGGTCACAGGTGCTAGCTGCCGCAAATAGTTAGTCGTGAGTGTTGCCAGTGTCAATTCAACTCAACTGTCATTGCACTTGTCATTTTGATGAATGCAGATAAATGCTAAATTGCCATGTCAATTTAACTAAAAAAAAAAAACAGCGACGCGGTGCTTAGCGGAGAAAAAAGATGATTGATGAATTGTTGGTTAGGGCGTGCAGATTGTACCAGTGTTGCTTGCCTGCCGCTTTCGTTCAACTTCATTAAATAATTACAGCATTGGATGAGCACAAGTTGCGTGTTTAATCGCACAATTCTAGTTTTGATTTAAATTTAATTAAGATTTATTGAAATTTTCTTTGATATTTTTTTTCAACATTTGTTTAAAATTTCATTAACTCAAATTAACCGAAAATTATCTTAAAATGTGTATACTAAAAATAAAAAAATAAATCAAAGTCTCAATTCTAAGAATTCTTGTTCACCAAACAATAGAACACACAAAGGTCACACACCCTCGCACCCTCCTCAATTCAATGTCATGGAAAAACAAGATAACTTATCACATCACTTCTTATCAACCCGCCTAGTAAATCAGTCACCAAACAGTTAAAAAAAAAAAATTATAATAAAAGAAAAAAACCCGGTATTAAAGTGCCGCCAAAGTCGACATATAACATATAGTATGTATGTACATACTCGTACATATGTATAGTATGTACAAAATGAAATTTGCCCTTCTGTTCTAATTTAGCAACAACAATAATCGTAAAATTCCCTGAAAACGAATCGACATCATAAAGTAAAGCAAAATAAAATGAAATAAAGCAAAATTAGAATTTATTGAATCTGATTATCACCAAAAGCGATTGAAGTGAATTGCTCGACACTTGCGCGCACACTTGGTCACCCTGGCTACCTACATAAATTCAACAACAAGAACAACTAGAAAAAGAGAAGCAAACCGCCACATTACGACCGGCTGCGGTAATTGAATTAAATTTAGAAAGCTTTTAGAAAATTATGATTTTATGATATATTTTTACGTTTTTTTTTGAGTTTGTTGAGTGCTTTAATGCTCTCAATTATGTACTTAAGAGTAAGTGTAAAACTCAAAAAAAAAAATTGGCACACAGATTTGCTTTCAAGCACATAGCAACACTAAAACTAAACAAGACAAAAAATTTTATAGTTTTGCGTTTTGAAATAAACAGTTGGTTTCCTAAAGACAAACACATATACACACACACACACACACACACACACACATTTTCGAAAACGTGTTTAAGCTAATCGAGTTGATAATAAAGTGACAGTTGCGATTTAGTATTTTACAAACTGACAGGGATGCCAACTAGTTGATAATATAAAAAAAAACCATGCCGAAGTGCAAATATTCTACCAGGAAAATGTGCTTTTAATAGCACATTTTTTTAAATTATTCCATTGGGAATGGGCTTTCTTCTTATCCGATCTCGCACAAATTTCATGTTTATGTCTCACAAACTAAAGTAGCACTGATTCGGACATTTAAAAGAACCACCGGACAGACAGACATACAAACGGTCATCGTTTTACCGACTGTTAGTTTATTTATGTAAATACTCTTACATATTTACACATATGGGGTCACACAAGGAAGACCAGTCTCAAAAAAAAAACACCGAACGGAGCTATCAAAGTAAAACCTAAAAGAACTTAATAGGAAAATTTTAATTTTTTTCAAAACATCGAATTCCAATTTCTTGTATGAACGTTATTTTTTTTATAAATACTTTAACTACCTTAGTTATTCTTAGTTTTTCAATAGTTTAGAATCCCTGACAGTCTCACACTTAATTCCATAATCAAGTGCGCCCGGCCGCCACTTGTCCATCATGGCAGCGGGTATCGGGCAACGGGTATCGGCGGCAAGTATTTGCATCGCACTTCGCACTTTATAGCAGGCAAACCACATCACGAGGTGGACCGATGGCGGCGGCTAGTCTGCGCCCACTGCCAATAGGCAAGACAACAACAATAACAACAACATTAAAGACAACAAAAACAAAGGCAACAAAGCAACAAATCCACTTTGCCCACAAAAATTGCTGCTGCAGTTAAACGAATTAAAGCAAAGCGAAACTACGCCGAACGATATTCAAGAAATTCAAACTATTTCACACATTCCGTCGCTCGCTGCAGGCCCAGTTCACCGCCAGACCGGGCGCATGTTAGGCGCGCGCAAACGCGTATTTTTAATAGTTGCTTTTTTTTCTCCTCCTTCTTTTGCATGTTACAACAAAACAAACAACCGGCGCGCGGAATATGTAACACATTCGCGAAATAAGGCAGAAAATCAATTTTAAAGTAATTTTCGTGCGATTTTCATTTTCATTCGGCGTGGCGCCATGTTTTTGGCATGGCCTTGATTTTGTTGTTTCGCGGTTGTTGTTGTGCCACGTAACACTAGGACGTCATTGTTGTCCTGCTCTGTCGGTGTTTCGGGGTTAAATTAAGTGTTAAATTTAAATTGGAAATTGGCAAATTAGAAAATTCGAAAATTTTCAAATAACGAAACAAAATAAATTTGAAATAAAACGCTTCGATCGAACTGTTCGTTGCTTTAGTGTGTGTGTGGCAGTGGGACGCGCATCGGTTTCGTTGTTGCCACTCAATTTAAATTGTGTTCGTGTGGCACTAATTCGAATTGTGTAATTTTTGTGGCACTAATTCCAATTGGGCGACAGTTTTTGTGTAACTAATTGCGGCGGTAATTGTTTTTGTAAATTTGCTTTGATCAGGCCACTGACAAAATGTGTAAATTTTCATTTGCAATTGTTGTTGATGTTTGTAATTATTGTATTTTGTTGTTGTTGTTGTTATTCTTTTCCGTGAAAACAAAAGCAGTAAGCAAACAAAGGATAACAAGTTAAATTAAATATACACGCAAGATTAAAATCGCATTAACACGATTAAAATATGAATTAATGGCAGCTCTAGACCGTGTTTACAACATTTCAGCTGTATATGAGTACAGCTCGTAACCGTCGTATTTGTGTAGCCTTACAAATTTGCAAACACCATGTTATACTTTTCTGATTTTCAGTGTATTTTGTGAAACGGTTACAGCTCGTAACCGTCGTATTTGTGTAGCCTTACAAATTTGCAAACACCATGTTATACTTTTCTGATTTTCAGTGTATTTTGTGAAACGTCAAAAAATCATGATGTCAAAACTAAGAAAAGAAAATATTATTAAAACTTATGAGTATTTTGGTAGTGATGGTTGTTTATTAAAAAAGTGTTTATGTGTGTCTTTTACGAAGTTTTACAACCCCATCGTAAACTTTTTTGTTTGGAAAATAAAAACGGTTCATTTTCGAGGTATAAATTAGTAAGGTAAACGAGGTATACTAGGCTAAAACGAGCTTAAATGAGTATTGCTATTTTTTTATATATATTTTTTTTGTAATCTAATTCTTTCTATTGTCACTTGAGTGACGTAGACTATTGCAACTCAAAGAACCTTGACATTTGCTTACTAAGGCGTCACTAACAGTCTGTTTGATGACGACAATAACAACAGCAGCAACAACAACAACATATTAAATACACACTTCAAATATCGGTTGGCACTTGCAGCGGTGGCATTGTGTGCAGGGTACGGCACAACTGCAAGTGTGGCAAGTATTTCATTCAAGAGTAGCGCTGCACAAGTACACATACGAGTTCGATACGAGGCGGCTTACAACATTTTCAAATAATATTTAAATACATCTTGCAAATATTTCCAAAGAGATATAAAAAATTTAAAGCGCTTTAATTCAATTACATACGATATTGAAATTTTAAAATAACTTCCGGAGCGTTTCTCGCAAATAATTAAAATGTTCTTAAGTATTTCAAAGATTTGTTGTTCATCATTATTTCGTATTCTAGACTCCCTTTTGTTTTCTTTGTTAAGTCGGCAGTTCTTTTGTGTTTATTTATTATCTTGAAATTTAATTATTTTACAAATCCATGTAGATGTTTTTTATCTTTATGTAATAGGAAAGCATTCTATTTTTGAATTGTCTTCATGGAAAACCGAATAAATTGAGTTTCAAGTGAAAACGTTTTTGTAAAGATTTTTATGTAGAACAAATCCAGAATAAACGAAATCTAAAATTCCATAATTTCAAAATTTCGCAAGTGGAAATCAAGTTACTCGTACGCAAGAGCAGCTACAAACAATTTCGATTTTATGAACATTCTAAAAAGTAAACCAAACTCAAATGCATTCAAATCGAATTGGCAACACTTGCTGCCACAAAACTATACAGAATATGCAACACTGCACACACTTGCATGCGATTTTTTTGTAAATATATTTCTTAAAGTTCTGCTTTTTGAGATCATGTGGGAAATGTAAAATTCAATACTGAATTGAAAATGGGAAAAAATAACATAAATATTACTTGGAATAAGTGGATAATATCCTGGTAATGTGCACTAAAGAGATAAAAAATTATTGAAATTGCAAAAAGCTTTGCAAACATCTTTGAATACAAATATTAATGACAAAGAGTTAATCCAAAGGATACATTTTCGTTAATATTCCTGGAATAATAAATAAATTTCAGAATTTTTCTGAAAATTGAAATTTTTCACTTTTTTATTACGTCATTTTTAATGTTTTGCAATTCATTTTGCAGTTGCGCTGGAAACTTCATTTCTAATCGCGCATTCACAGTCTTGACACTTGCAGAGGTTTTAATGTATCGTCTCTGTGTATGTATGCGGTCGGTTGCATTCGCCCAGTGCTTATCCTCGAGAATTGGCCATTTTGCGTGTGAGTGTGTGTGCTTATAAGCATGTGTGTGTGCTGAAAAAGCCATCCTTGAGTGGCAGACGAAATGGCACTAAAGTGCGCAATGTTGCAATCCGATGCGACGTTATGATTTCGCATTGAACTGCAGTTAGTTTATTTTATAAATTTTTTCTTTTTGTTGTGTTGTTTGGTTTTTGTACTTTTTTTTTTTTGTTTTAACTATTTTCCTTTAAACTGATATCTCAGATACTTTGCGAAAGAAAACCTTGGACAATCGAACTACATTTATTTAAAAGCCATTTCTACTCTAAGATAGAAATTCGCACATTTAAATGACTGAAAAGTTATCGAAATGTCGAATTTATACAAAGAATGAAGGACGGACAATTTTTCATAAATAATTCATCATCTTTTAGAATAAAAACTGCTTAAATTAATAAACCGATGATTTTATATAAAAACATATTTCTACTTTATTTATAAACTTGCATGATTTACTGCGGCAACTGTTCAAATATTTATATTTACAAGAAGAAGAACGTCGTTGCAAACAACAATTTGAAATCCTTGTCGGCAACACGTACAAGCAGTAACAACAAAACAAACAACAAAAATTTGTTGAAGAAGTTTGAAAACGCTACGTGCTAATGCTATCGCTATGACAGCTGTCAGTAATCAGGCTAAACGTCGTTTGCATTTTGGTTTAGGAAATTTCTGACAGGACAGAAAGGAAAGTTCTGTCAGCTATACATGAGAGGTACATACAAACCCAAACAAATATTGTATGTAATGAATTTGAAAACTCTTGGTTTCCCATATATAAAAAAAATTATACATCGTCTTTAAACAAAATTTTACTTATTTGTTAAAATTTTGTTTTATTAATTGTTTGTCTTCAAACCTTAAAATGTTCTTATAAATAAATATGCAATTTAAATCATATAAATCCGTTCAGCGTTAATAACGTTTCAAGCAGAAGTACACACAAGTACGTTTTAATTACTATTGCTCATACGCCAAGTGCGACACAGAAGGATTAGAGCCATTTACGCACATAGTTTGCTAGTGTAATAAGCTAGTACATATGCTATTATTGTGCGTCATTGTTGAGCTTATGTTAAAGTGTCTGCAGTGACATTAACACTTGAATGAAATACTTGTGCAATGATGATTGGAATTATCAATGAGATGCTTGTTAAATTAATTTTGATTTTAATTAAACAAAATATTCGTTATTCGATATGCTCTTGAAATTATAGAGTAAACAACAACCAAATAGAATTCACACAACAAAATGCAGTTAGCACTTTTGTGTTTCAACGCCAAAGCAAAAGAGAAACCCACAATGGACTCGAAAAGGATATCCGCCGCATTCAACGCAAACTGCCGTAATCGCAAAAATGCAACCACAAAAAATTCAAAATAGCTAAATACTCTTTTTTTTTTTTCTTTGTGTGCAACATCCGGGCGCTAGAATTGGAGTGTTGAAAAGGCTTTGATTCGAAAGCGCCAAAACGCAGCCAACTCTTTTCCGCAACACTGCCCACCCACAACCACCCAACCAACCATTTTTGCTGTAGTGCAGTTGTTTGCAGAAGAGTTCGTAGAACTCTTAATGAACTTCTGTAAAGTTTTCAATTAAAAATAACGGCGGCAAAGCAATGCTAATGAATGCATTTTCTTTTTTTTCTTCTTTTGTAATCCGTGTTAAGTTTAAATTTTTAATTTGCCATTTTGGGATGCTTTATTAATAAACCGTTGGATGATTTTTAAGTTCTTTTCTTCATTTGACGCTTTAAATAAAGCCGGAAAAAGAATTTAGAAGAATCTATTTGAGAAATACATTTTAAAAAAACAACAACAACGTCTACAGTGCTTGATAAAAGTGTATTCTCAAATGTGGTTCGGAAAGGGTTCATTAATTTTTAAACTTGTGTGATTTATATTTCTGGCATGATGTAGAAAACCTCCCACTCATTAAAGCGCAATTAAATTTTAATTACTGCAAATTGGCTGAGACGATTCAATAAACTGAAGCAAATTTGACTCGCCCACAAATAGTAAAAACAAAATATTTCTCTTAAATTCAGAAAATAATTTATTTCCGAAAAAAAATTCAACTAAAGCGCGTAAGAAACTGTCACACATTTGGCCGCGCCGCAATGAACATCGACAGCCGCCGCAATTCGTACACGTCGCAACACATTCTCGCCAGCGATGTAATCGCCAATATTTACGTAACGCCCGATCCGCCAGAGGACTTGAACACATTCAGCAGCGATAACCTGCAGCTTCATGTGGGCGTGGCAAGTTCAGGTGCGCGCAGCGAACGCAACGCTTCTGTGGGCAACATTATGCAGCAACATTTGCAAATGTCGGAAAACAGCGACGACGGCGACGACATTAAGGGACGCACTGGCGATATGCAGACGAGAACAAAGAAAACAACATCAACACGTGAACGTGAACGTGGGTCGTCTTCCAAAGAAGCACAAATGAAGATGTGCATTGCCACTGAGAAGGCGATTGGGCATGCGGTGCAGTGTGTGGACAATGCGGCTAAGCTGAATGACGCCTCCGATTCGGACAGCGAAGCGGCAAGTGAAAATGAAGCTGACATTGATGCTGCAACATCGCTTGTCGGTGACTTAACACATGCCTCCAGTTTCGATGACGATTGTTTTGTGCTCGAGGCGCAAAAGAGCGCGCGAAATGAGTGAGTTTTTGTTGTTTTTCTATTGGAATGTGCAGCGGATGAAATTATTTGATTATTTGCACACAAACAAAAAGAACATTTAATATTTCGTTATTTATTTGGAAGTAAATTTTGTTAATATTGAAACATGTCAGTTGGCATGGTCACGAGCACCAAATTTTTTTTAAGAAAATCTCTTAATTGTTTATCTTTTTAGAAAATCTGTTTTACAAACATATTCCATTAAATATTTGGAAGTAAGGCTTAACTGGTTTAAAGCGTTGTTGGTCTTCTGCTTGCAAACATGTTGTAATACATAACAGTGCACTTTAAATCACATTTCCCTAATCTGATTTAAAGTTCGAGGCGCAACAAGATTGTATTATTAACCAAATTCGAGAAAACCTTTTTTCGAGGAATAGCTAATGGACCCTCGTTGTGCTTTATTGTGCTTCATACTCGTATGTTACTTGGATAAGTCAGATTGAATTTTTAATGAATCCAATTGAATCCAATTTTTAAAGTTATTTTCAGTATTGAATGTGTGTGGGTTCTCTCTAGAAAATATAACTTATGCTTTTTTTTACTTAATTCTCTGATGGAATTTTGTCGAAAATTACTAAATACAAACAAACCGACAAACACACTGACAAGCCATGTTGGCTTTACAAAATTGACAAATTTTTAGCTATAATTCTAGTCTTTCAATTTCCTGTTTATTTACAATAAGTTCCCACAAACACACACACAGACAGATCCACACATACACATACACACATGATTTGTATTTCTAATTCAATTGAGTGCGGCAATTAATTTAGCACAAACAAAATTATTAATTGACATAAGAAGCAATTTAACCGCAAACGCGCACAATTAGAAATTTCCGTTAAAAGTTTGACATTTCGAAAAAGACAAAAACAAAAACAAAATGGCTATGCCAAATGCGCGAAATGTCAGCAATGTAATTATGTTGCTTCACATGAATTCCGCAGTGAAAAACGCTCTTGATGATTTATTAAACAAGCTCCTCAAATGAGCTTGTTTAAAATTTAAAGTTTCGCATTTTACTAAAAATACTTACGAGCAAGATTTTCTTAAATTGATTACATATTTGCTTACGTTGTTGTTGTTGCTGTTGCTGTAGTTGTTGTTGTCATAGCATTTCTGTTGCATGCGCAAATCTAACTAAAAATAGAAAAACAAGTTAATTAAAAACATTTCGGCAAAAGTTAAAAATATATTCTAATTTTAAACTGAGCAACATTTTGAGAACTTACTGAAAAGTCAAACAAATTAAATAAATTTTGAAAAATTTCTAAACATTTGGTTGAACAACATTCGCGAGAATTGCTGAAATTGCCAACAACGCCACGAGACATCAACAGGATCTCGAGCAACTGTTGCCAAATTGACGCCGCCTCTGCCTGCAATTTAAAAAAATGCTTTTTACAATTGTGATTGCAATAATGACAACAGCAGCAACAGCAACAACAGCAACAACAAGTGCAATTAACAACCAAACCACAACAAAAGCTAATTTATTTGTTGGCCACTTAATTTAATTCGAAAAAAATTTGATTTTTTTTCCGTTTATTGCTCGAATGTGGGGTGGGGCGAGGCGGCAGGGCGTCTATTTTCATGATTTGTTTTGGTTTGGTTTGTTTTTGTTGCTGTCATTAACATTTTTATTTTGTTGTTTTTGTTGTTTTATTTTCTTTTTGTCTTCAATTTGTTTACATTTCTTTTTCGCTTTCAATTGACAATTCTGACGGCTGTAGCGAATCGCATTAATTTTGTTGAATTTATGCGCGCCCCGCACCGCTTTTAAGTCGATTTTATTTTTTGGCCGCCATTGCCACTGGCATTGCCTTTGCCACGCCGCGTCATGCCACGGTCAAGGTGAATACAAAATTTTGCATTTTGGCGCGCGTTGCGCTATAAATTTATTTTTAATGGTAATTATTTTGTTAATTTACAAGCTTATTGATCATTCAGCGCTGGGCTGCAATATTGCGTTTCATTTGTGTATTTCGGCATTTAATCGGGCACGACTGCCGGCGATGGGTGGTGGTGGGCTTGTGGCGGAAATGTTAATTTATGCACAATTTGTTGTCCTTGTTATTTTCGAATTAGGATAGTCAATTCGTTTCTTTATTATTTGGTTTACATAAATAATCGCCGAACTCATATAAACTCGCATTTATGTCAATTTGTAGCCTTTTGGTTTTACAATAAAGATGGTTTTGTGTTATATACAAAAATAACATAACTTATTTACTTTATGTATGTATGTATATAATTTTAAAACACCTCGTAAACTTTTGCATGAAAAAAAGAGGAAAAAATACATTCATATTATATATTTTATATATTGAATATGTAGAAAAATTAATGTCCTTAAAAGTAAAAGGGAAAAGCATGATAAGTGAAAAGAGAATAGGTTTCCATATAAAATTTGATTGTCTTACAAAAAAAGATTCGACGAATTTGTAAAATTAACTGAGAGCTAAAAAATAACTGGCTTGGCTAATAGTTAATTAAGCAATGCATAAGTACATAAATTTCATTTTAAGTGCTCCTGGAAAAAATCAAGCAACTACTTTTGAACCCATAAAAAGTCGATTGAAATGTTGCCACTGCAGAAATTCTCAATTCTTTGATTAATTCGCCGAAAGGTCCTGTGAAAAAAAAACACTTAAAAAAACTTATTCCGAGGATTAAAATTCTTTAAGAATATAAAAAGAACAAATTAAAAACTCTTGTTAAAATTTCGTATTGCATTAAATTTTTTAAAGCTTAAGAGACTCAATTTTGTGCCACTTATTTGTAAACGCAAACAACCGCATTTTCAAGCTAAAAAGTTTCTTAAGCGTCTACTTGAAACTGGAAAAGAAGTAACATAACCAATTCGGCCTCAACAACTCACAAAAGCGCTAGAGGCAATTTCAAGCAATTTCGCCGGAACAAAATTCTTGGAAAAGAAATTTTGGCCCATCTTTGTATTCGCTTCGTACGAAGGACAATTTAAATCCACAAGCCACTCTAATGCGCCTCAAATTGCGACTGCCGGCTATTATTATGACAGTATACAAGTACCAACACACATCAACACACACGTGCACAAACAAACAGACAGACAGACAAAGTTACATATGTAAAGACAAACAAACACATACTCGTATACATATTAAGCGCACTGATACCCATCAAACTTCATGAGCAAAATTTTCTCCCTCTGGCTTGAAATTGCATTTGTATTTTTCCTTTTATTTTGTTGTTGAAAGTTCAGTTGGAAAATTTTTAAATGAGTTTTTGTTTTGTCCAAAACGGAAATTACACGTTTGTCACCACGATACGACGCCTCTTTTCGTTAAAGGGGTGGGCGGTAGGGAAAATGTGCACAGCCTACTTATTGTGTCATTTGGCCAGAAAAGCAGTTCGACCAGTGGCAGCCTAGCAAGCTAGCTAGCGTGGCTCATTTAGATCGAAATCCGTGTTGCACATGACAGCGTAAAATGTTGCCCGCCCAAAACTTCATCTTTCGAGATGGTCGTTTGCTGTTTATATTTTTGCAAACTGCTGGAGCGCTCGCACGCTCGCTCGCTTGTGTAACTTGAATGTAGCACAGCAGTTTAATTTGAAATCATGCCAAATGGACACAATGGACTTTCTTCTTCTTCTTCTTCTTTTAAATGTACTTTTTGCCGTTTTTTTGGACGTGTCAAAAACCGAGCGATAAAATTGTTTTAACCCAAATTGAAGTCATAATTCAAAAGCGAGCAAAATTCTGCAAATGATTTGCGCCCGGCAAAACGAAAAATTTAATAAAAACGAAAGCAAACACGCCTCAATTGTGTCGCCCTATTTCTTCCTTTTTTTCTTTTTTTTTATTTATTTACACAAATTTCTTAATAACTGCTCTGAGCCAAATTCAATTTGCATTAAATTGAATTTTGTTTTATTTATTTTTGGGAGATTTTCTTTAGGCTTCTTTTTGCCTTCAGCTTGACTTTGTAAAGCCGCCAAATGGCGCGCTGCTCTTAAGTGATTGATTTCTAATTGAATTGGCGACGTAACCACAGCAGCAAAATGCAAATAAAAATATCAAAAAAATACAAAAAAAATATAATACAAAAAAAAAACAACAACAAAAAATACCATCGAATTGTGGTGTTTTGAATTCCACGAAAACGCGCGCAAAAGTAACAATTTTGTTACGGTAAATTGCAAAACGCCAGCGAAAAAAAAAACGAAATAATCTCCTGACGCGATTTGGTTGTTTGGTCGCCGTTGAACTGAGCGATGCCATCCATCCATGGTCCTTTTAAGCGTAACTGTATGATGACTTTATTTTTTGATTTTTTTTGTTTTGAGATTTTATGGAATATTGTTTACTATCTCTTATTTAAACAAAGTAAAACTCTTCGATTTCAATGAAAAAGTAGTTTCAACGATTTAGCGAAATTTACTGGCTTTGGTTGGGAAGTCAGTTTCGCAGTTATGAAAGCTGCAACATAAGTTAAAAATTAAACTTTTAACAAAATTTAAATATATTCAAATTATCATATACAACTAACAAAGAATGTCTTCTATTAATTACCAACACTTTCGGACAAACAAACAACTTTTAAATTGTGTTGAACTGTTTCAAGGCATGCGAATATCCTTCAAAACGCATATTTTCTATTTGTGCATGTTTTCAAAAATATGCAATCAACATTCGACGGAATCGCATTATAATTTAAGCCTGTTGATGTATTTTTGTTGTTGTTGTTTTGTTTTTAATTTCCACAAACGAAAATGAATTCAAGCGTTTTTCTTTGCAATCAATCAGTCTATTTGCGTGATAACCTTTTAACCATGCAATCACTAAAAATAGCCGCAAAAGCATATTTTTAAATGGTTGCCTCCGTCTAATCAGCATCGACCATTCGGCGTGCTGTAAACAAAAACAACGTCAATTCATGCCACGAAGTTTAGTAAAAAACAAAAAAACAAAAAGATGAATACACAAACACGTTTTTACTTGCACCCAATACCCAATCGTATGACAAAAATAACTCAAACGCAACGCAACCGACGTTGTCTAAGTTTAATCTGAAGTGCCTAAAAATATGCTTGCTAAAAGTAAAGTAACCTTTAAATATAAATTGAAAAGGTGTGTGAGAGCGTTTGTTCGGACAGACTTCCAACTCACACAGCAACAAAAAAGGCGTTCATGTTGAAATTCATATGAAAAGGTGTTGAGCAAAATTGTTTTTTTTTTTTTTTTTTGGGGGGGGGTTGAAATTTATAATAATAAATTTTATTTAATAAATACGAAAAAACCAAATTGCAAAGAGTGAATAATTATGAAATGCGCACAAAAAAAATAAACAAATTTATAATTTTATGAATAATTTATATGAATATTTTTAAACAATGTATGTATGTATATTTTTTTTTCTTTGCAGAATTTTTGTCAACAGATCGCTGCATTTGGAGAATATTAAGTACTATGGCTTCGATATGGATTACACACTCGCAGGTGAGTGAGGCAGACAAAATTTATTGAATGTTTTCGGTAGTTGAGGAAGCTGTTGTATTTTAATAGAAGTGCCAAACAATGTACAGGACATGTGTTTGTATGAATATGTGTACCCGGCAGGTTAGGTCAGAAGTGCTAATCTCAGTTAAGCTCAGTGAAGAGCACGTATCTGTAAAGAATGATTTGTTTAAAATAGCCAAAATATTTACTTAATGATTAACTTTCTTACGTAAATAAAAATAAATTTGTAATTTATCGAAGTCACGCAAGCGCTTTTGTGAAATTCACTCGAATTGTATTTTCTCAGTGTACTTATCCTTCTTAGTAACCGGAATAGATAAGGAAAACTGAAATTCTTTTACAATATACAACATCTTCCCCTCTCAACTGAGCAACCTTGCAACAAAGCTAATGCAACTCTACATTGCAAGTTGCAACACTTAAGTTGTTGTAAGTTAAGCTTGTAGCTACATCAGTTCCGTTTCCGCCACTTTAATAATTTCCCCACAGAGTACAAATCGCCACAATACGAACAGCTCGGCTTCGACCTGGTTAAGGAGCGCCTCGTCAACATGGGCTATCCCAAGGAGATACTGCAATTCGAGTATGATCCATCGTTTCCGGTGCGCGGTCTCTGGTTCGATACGCAGTACGGAAATTTGCTGAAGGTCGACGCTTACGGCAACATTTTGGTGTGTGTGCATGGCTTTGAATTTTTAAAACAGTAAGTTGTGGCGCAACTTTTTTCATTCATTTCCCAATGTATTGATTTACGTTTTCTTTTCTTTTTTTTGTACTACAGTCATCAGGTTTATGAGCTGTATCCAAATAAGTTTCTTAAGCTGGATGAGTCGCGCGTTTATGTGCTCAACACTTTGTTCAATTTACCAGAGACGTATTTGTTGGCTTGCTTAGTGGACTTCTTCACAAATAGTTCACAGTATATGCGGTAAGTAATTTTAAATTTTATTAGTGTATTTAAAAGAAAACTGCAATTCTATATATACAATGATTTGGCCATACATGTCGTATACGCAATATCAATTGATTTTTAATTTGTTTATGGTCATTTAAATATTCTTTTTATTTGGTTAACTTTTTATTTTACCTTATAAACAACAACTTTACTATATATTAACCTTTAACATTGCTAAATTACAATCGTTGTTCTACACTAGGTATACGTAATTTTGCAATAATTTTAACTTTATTTTTATTTATCTTTCTTTTAATTTGTTATTGGCTTAAATTAGGTGGACTCAAGAAGTCAGGTTGGTTTTTAATCGTAGTCGAGTGTGTCATAGCATGAAGTTCTTAATTCTAAAAGCAAATATTCGTAAATAAAGTATATCGCTCCTCACCATAAGAATTTGGCGTCATTTAGCGACACTTAGAGATCATCTCAAAGTCGTTCCTCACCTTATCTCAAATAATTTTTTTTAAATGCTCCGTAGCGACACCTTCCGATCAATAGCATAACAAAAATAGATTTTGAACAGCATGTTGAATAGATGTCGACGTCCCACGACGGACTTTTGGACTTATATCAAAATAGTTTAAAAAAGACGAACGGGTCGTAACAAATTAATCTTTATTTTGAAATATACTCGTAGTATAAAATTTATACTTAAAAAAAATGAATAACGCTTTTTGGTAAGCCAAATTCGTTGGTATTTTTCTTTTTACTAAAAACTTGGTTAATAAATTTTTATTAGTTTAGGAATTCAAAGTGAAACGCATTAGCTTAAATAATTTTTCACTAGACTCGGAAGAGTTTATCTGAATTTATTTTAAAATAAATTTCTTGTCTTAAACTGCGACGCTAAATTGGCGAGCTTCTAATGAAATCGACATTGAATTAATTACATTTCTGCCCTCTCGTATGCACTTTGCCATACGCAGAAGTAAATGAGGAGCAGATGGTTTTCTCACTATAAACTTTTAAAAGCAACAAATGAACCTCCGTTAAAGTTAAACTATTTGTTATTTTTTTGTGTTTGTGTAAGTGAATTCGCCCGAAAGTATGCTTAAATTAAATCTTTTATTCCTGTGCAGCATTCGTTGATGTTTTTTTTTTTGTTGTTTTCCGTGATGAGTTTTGCAATTATTCTTTTGTGTAAGTGCCAAAGTTTGTGCCATTGACTTATTTAAAGTTTCGCACCACCAAAATAAAGACGTGTACATATACAAACACACACACACATACACCAAAAGGTAAGCTTCTTTATATAAAATAAATAATGCAGAATTTTGTTAATTTAATTAAAATAAAATACTTAATTTACATGTCACTCATACGCACTGCACTGCATCGCACTGGTTTACGCGAACTTCACCAGTTCCTGGTTGCTCTTTGACAGCAAAATTAAAGTATTTAATTTCTTTTGATTTTAGTTTTTTGCATCGCATTTCACATGAAAAAAAGCCTTCAATCAAATATTTGAGTTAAACGAAAAATAGGCTTTTCTATAAAAAAAACGCTCATTCATTTCCCGCATAAAGTGCGAAATTTCTTGAGTTTCTTCCAACAAAGGTGTCAACATTCTCTTTTTTTATATATTTTGTTTGTTATATTCGCCTTCAAAAAAAAGAGAAGAGAAATGCTGCACATTTTTTGGCCAAGTGCCATTGGCACATAAAGCACCACTCACTGCCGCTAGGCTTAGATTAAAAGGAACAATTGTAATTTGTGGAATTTAATTCCTTTGCTTTTTTCGGCATTGTACGCCCGAACAAATGGAAGAGCGTCTTAATGCGCATTTTCCCCCGCATTTTAAGCTTTTGCAAATTAACTACCCAACGTGGCGAGGACACTCTCGAAGCGGCAGTCTCAAATGTTAATTCAAGTGACAAGCGCGCTGACATCGCGCTGTGATTTACCACTTGAAATTTAAATTAAGATTTAAAATGGCGTCGCTCAAATACTCGTACGTTCTATATTATTATTTCGATGGTTTCCAATAACTTCGAAGCAGGAAAATTGTTTGGCCTTAAGTGTGCCCAATTTGGCATTCAACACTTAACTGAATAATTTCAGTTTTATTGTTAAGTAAATTTTCATTTTATAAGCGTAGTGAAATTTAATATATAACTCCACAACACTAAAATATATCGTTAATTCACATCACCACACTTGAAAAAAATGCACTTCGCCCTTGTTGATGTCAGTATATAGGTAAATGTTTTATTAGATTAATTGTTGCATATAAATAAACAAGTTTCTCGGACACTCTCTAAAAAATGATCAACTTTATTGATTTCAGAGATCGAACTGGTGTCAAAGCAGGTGAACTCTTTATGTCCTTCAAATCGATTTTCCAAGATGTGCGACGCGCCGTCGACTGGGTACACATACAGGGCGATCTAAAGAAGAAAACCACGGAGGTATGCCACACATGCCACTTACACATTAAACGCTTAGGTTATTTTTAAACTTTACTTGCTCTCGACAGAACCTCGACTATTACGTCAAAAAGGATCCACGTCTACCGATGGTATTGTCGCGCATACGCGAATCGGGCGCCAAAGTCTTTCTGCTCACCAACAGTGACTACAACTTTACCAACAAGATCATGACATTTCTCTTTGATTTTCCACATGGCGCTAAGCCAGAGGAACCACATCGCAACTGGAAGACCTACTTCGATATTATCGTTGTAGATGCGCGTAAGCCACTATTTTTCGGCGAAGGCACCATTTTGCGTCAGGTCGACACGACAACGGGCGCACTTAAGATTGGCACACACATCGGACCGATGCAACAGGGTCAGGTCTATTCGGGCGGTTCGTGTGAGGTCTTTACTGCATTTATCAATGCCAAGGGCAAGGATGTGCTTTATCTGGGCGATCATATTTTCGGTGATATTTTAAAGTCGAAGAAAATTCGCGGTTGGCGCACGTTCCTGATTGTACCCGAACTGGTGCAGGAGCTGCATGTGTGGACCGACAAGTGTCAGTACTTTGCCGAGCTGCAGCAATTCGATGTCATGTTGGGCGATATGTACAAGTGAGTTTTTAATGGAATCAAATTCTATTTTATATGTTAATATTAATTTTAAATTATCAGGCATCTGGACTCGAGTACCAAAGAGAAACCTGATATATCGAAATTACGCTCCAGCATACGCGATGTAACGCACAAAATGGACTTGGCCTACGGCATGATGGGTAAAATTATTGTATATAATTTTAATTGTAGTCCATTGTTAATGTTTTTCTGCTCGTCTCTTCTTCTCTTCAGGTTCGCTCTTCCGTTCCGGCTCGCGTCAGACATTCTTCTCGTCGCAGGTTGTGCGATATGCCGATTTGTACGCTGCGACCTTCCTCAATCTCATCTACTATCCATTTTCGTACATGTTCCGCGCTCCAGCGATGTTGCTACCCCACGAATCAACGGTGGCACATGAACAACGCTTCCAAATGGAAGCGCCAATGATACAACGATCGCGTTCCAAAATCGAGAGTGCGCCAGCAGCTGTCATAGCAGCGGCAACAGCAGCGTCAGCGGCCGCAGGCAATTCCGCATCTGTTGTTGCAACCGCAGCCAATTCCGAAGTCGATGCAGACGCTACTGCATTCGGCGGTATTATTGCCACGTCAGGTGCACGCGAACCCATCGATGGCGAACAATCAAAGGATGAGAAGGTGGTAAGTTTAAATAGTTTTTAAAGAAAGTTAAATATTATTTCGTTTGTTTTTGTTTTTATTTTAGACACTCAATCCCACATCGACTGTGCCGCATACGCGCCCCGAAACTCCACGCACAGTCACACATACACACGATGAGGACTACTCAGAGGAGGAATCCGATCCGAATAACAAGAACGATGATGCCGGCTGCGTCTGCAGCAATGATGATGACAACTGAGCGGTAATCAATTTAGATGAGAGAGAATGAGGAGCAGCAAAATCGAAATGAATGATTCGAATTAAGCGCGCGGGCTGTGCAGGAAAGATGAAAAACCGAAGAAAAAAGAAACGTTTTGAGATTTTTGCAATGAAGATTTTAATTATTATTTTCTATTTTTAATTTTTTTTTTTATATACATATATATTATTATTGTACCTACCCATTTGTTCTTTTGCCAAGCAAAGCCATTTATATATTTCCTAAGTTCCAATTTATACTGTTAGCAATAATCAAAGAATTTAACAAAAACTAAAAACAAACAAAAACAAATGAAATAAAATATTCACAATTCATTCCTTGCATCGCCATAGTTAGGTTGTTAAAAAAATGCAACAACAAAAAAAAAAGCAAAAACAAAACTGGGTCAATTCTATCTAGCAAACGTCAATTGACGCATTTGTCGCGCATGCGCGGCGTTTAGAATCGTAGCAACGTTTCTGTGTTTGTTTGCATGCTTTGTCAACGTTTCAAACTTGTATCTTAAATTCTAGACTTTGTATAGACTTTAGTGAGTTGTTGTCTTAAAGTGTTTAAGTCTTCTTCTGAATTATACAAACGAAGAATTATATTAAAACTACGAATTTTGTGTTAAAATTAACGTTTAATAAAATTAACTTTCTATTAACCGAATCGAAATTGTTAATCTTTTATTTTTGAAACTGGATTTCTGTGGGAAACGGAAAGCGTTGGTGCCTAATATCCGGTAATTTCTAGACACAAATGCAGTTATATAATATTTAAAATAAAAATATTTTATCTCTTTGTGGATACTTTTATTTAAACATTTTGTTTATTTGGGAATAGTTCTTAGAATATAGGAGAAGCCATCTACAAGACTAACTCTAGCATCTAAGCTCATTGTAAATGTGCTCATTGACATTGTCGTTCTTCAATTCCGTAACGAATTCAATGGCATCATCCTGAAAGTACACAACAAATATTTACCATATCTGGAAGATGTTTTACAACAGCCGCCCATCAACTTACATCAAAGATCACGTTTTTCTCGTTCTTGTGCCATTCGCCAAAAAGAGTGAAGACATCAGCCAACTTCGCTTTGCGTCCGAAACGGTCTGACAATGAAATGAATAGATGCTTAATGGTCTCTTTCTCCACCGGCGTCATGGACTCGCGTATGAATATGGCCACTGGCAAATTGGCTTCAAAATTGCATGTACGCAATTCGGTAACCGGTTTCTTTTCCATTGTTGGGCAGAGCAACTGCATGTTCTTGAACTGTTCCAGCCGACTGGCGTGCACAATCTGTAGTTGTGTCTCGGAAGACGGTGTGGTTTGGCAAGGCGCAATACCACGGCGTTTATTTAGGTTGACAGCGGCCATGTGAGAACGTTCATCCGAAGCATCATAGTGACTGTGCGACAAATTAAAAAAGCTCAATTAACTAATTAGGGAAAGAATTTGCGAATTGTTGCTACTTACACTGGCATCTTTTGGATGACATCATTGCCAACGCTGGGATCCACCACCGCAACATAGACATTATCATCGCTATAACTTTCGTAGACAACAGGCGTAAGTTTCTCCCCTCTGGCATCTTTGTAATTCTGCGCATGCACAGCGGTTATGTCAGCCTTATTATCCTTAATAGCCAACACACAATCCTTCTCCTGTACACAATCTATTTCGGGACGAATGTCACGCGAGTAGGCAGCACGACGCATCGCATCACATTTCTGCATTTCGATGTCGGTTTGAACGCACATCCTGTGAAGGGAGGGTAAAAGTTAAGTGTCAACTAATTGAATAAGCATATTTGTTGTATTCCATTTACCTCATCGTTCTGATTGCACTGCCGTCACGCTCAATCACATCCTTATAGCCGGCGCGTTCCAAGTATTCCTTCGGTTCGACTGCCTTTGGTTTGCTGTGGTACACAGCATTTTCATTGATCAGCAAATGTGAAGCGGCTTCTTTATTTTCGGCATGTAAACCATTCTCGAAGAATTTCTCCAGACGCGTTTGCAAATTGTGTAATTTCTCTTCGCCATTCACAGAATCGGCATTCGAAATGTAGCCAGTCCAGGGACGTTGAGCCCAAGAGCAAGCAGGTCCGTTAATAGAACGTCTGGTGCCATCCTCGCAAAGATATTCGAATTCAGTGGGATCACCTTCGGCGGTGGTGCCGGGAATCATCTAAATTCCAAAAACGATTCGATATAAGATTCAATGTATAAATTCATCAAAGTCATCTGATCAACTTACGCCAAAGTATTTCTTAATGAATTGCACCTTGGTGAACGCCACCTCACCCTTGCCCTTGTCCAGACAACGTATAGCGCCATCATAGCCTGAGAACTTGTCGGGATAATCGCATTGATCTGGTTTCTCACACAAAGCGCACAGGTTGGAGTATTTCTTTTCTGAAATTAAAAGGCATGGAGCACAGTC
Source organism: Suillia variegata (assembly GCA_949127995.1). Taxonomy (NCBI): domain Eukaryota; kingdom Metazoa; phylum Arthropoda; class Insecta; order Diptera; family Heleomyzidae; genus Suillia; species Suillia variegata. The sequence goes on along the minus strand of OX421846.1, from coordinate 43,476,669 downwards.
AGACCTGCTAGACTACGAGTATGGAGTTAGACATCTCAAGACTTACTCAAAATGCGATCGGTTTCGGGATATGGCGAATAAGTGCCCACCAGACAGGATTGTGTAAAGAACTCGGACAAGGCTTTCAACTCACGTTCGGTGGCAGTTAGTTCGGGATCCAGCGAAACTTTAAGAATCTGTGAGTTCTTCAGTTTGGTGACGGGAATCTAAAGCAGAACGATTTCGTTATACTCAAAGTGCAACAAACTGGTTTGTTAATTAATGCAAGCGAATGAGGCAATGACTTCTCATTTGAATGCGGAACCAGTAACATAACGAAGTCGAAGAGAATCAATCGTTACTCACCTTAAAACCAACATTGCGTCCGAAGCCTGTGTGACAAGATTTTGCACCACGTAATTCCTTTAAACTGTGAATGTTCGAGTTTTTCTTCACCAAAATGATGCCCTCATAGCGGAAATCGGCTGCAAACGATTTGAAATTTAAGCGTTTATGCTTCAGCGGAAAAGTGGAAAAATTCCCAAACTTACCGTCTTTATCTTCTTTGGTGCGAATCTCCGATATGACGCGATAATCCTCATTTTTCACATGATACGCAACGTACATATCCTCTGGTTCGGAGGCCAAAACATCGGCCTTGCGATGGTTAATCATGTCCAAGCAATCGATGCGATCGCGCCCTGCTACGCATTCCATTTTAATGCCCGCTTCCGAAGGATCCTTCAACAGATTCAAACAGTCATCGTAGTACTTCTGCGGCACACACATGCGATCTAATATATGCAGAGTAAGTATGTTACGATGAGCTCAAGTAGGAACTATTAATATGTATGAGTACTCACAAACTGTCTCATCGGCATGTGCCAAAGCTAAGTAGGCGCCCAGCAAGGCGAATAATCCTAAACTGTATTTTGTACTCTGTGCCATGTTGTGTTGTTCGAGCTTTGAAGTTGCTCACTGTCCGGCAACTGCTGTTCAACTGTTATCGTTTGCAACGCAGCCGGTTTATTTATATAGATTCGCGTGCGCGAGCCTCTAGTCGGGATTCACAAATTATTCAAGATTATAATTTTTTAGTTTCTTTTTCTGACCGCCTCTGTTTACTTTGCGAACAAGCAAATTTTATTTTAGATTCTGTTTGCTTTTGCTTTTGATTTTGTTGTACTTTTTTGTTTCTGCTTTCTGTCTGTGATCATCGCTTCTTGACATTCACTGCAGATACGCTGAAGTTCGCTTTGCAGTCTCGTAGGCAATTTTTTCCCTGGATCAGAGAGTAGGTTTGTTTTCGAACCTGTTTCTAAATGTTCGTAAATATTTTTCGTAAGCTTAAATCAATAATTAAATCGATCACCTGCTTATACGAGTAGTTTCCATTTTATTTTTTGTTATTTAATTGTTTTTGTTTTGTACGACTCACTTATGATTTACGCTTTGCCGGCCGGCCGGCATTGTTGATCATCACAATAAGTTGCTCGTTGGCTGTTCTCAACTCTGTAATGCATTATACATTAAAGTTCAACTTTATGGCTATAAGTTAAATAAATTTTGTTTCTCAAAAATATTTGTTTCACAGAAATATTTAGCATCCGCCGAAAGAATGAAGAGAGTCCTGAAGGAGCTTGACCACAGTACATTCGGATAAAGAGTATTCCATCCAGCAGATAGTATAGCTATAGTAAAATTTTGAAGTGAATCGTTCTACATTCCCCATTACTATTCCACTCAACATGCCACAATAAATTTACTGTGACTCTACAATAACAAAAGCGACTTCTACGACTTGTAATCGCCGTCAATTTCAATATTATTACTATTCTCTTTTTTGTTTTTTTCTTTTTGCAACTACTTTTTTATTGTTGTTCTTGTTGTTGTTGTTTTTTGTTTGCTACTGCTACGAACAATACAACGACTGCATACTTAAATATGCAATCAGAGTAATAGTCTCGAAGATTCATACGCGCCGACGAGGCTTCTACACAAACAACGTAGGAGTGGGTGTGCATTTAAAAGTATAAAAGTAACAACTACGCTTGGTGGATTCCCGAGAAAAATATGCAAAATTTCCATTTTTTTAATTGCGATTTCTTAATTAGCTATTCTTATTTTTCGTTTTATTATTGTTATTATTTTTGCAACTATTCAGTTTAAGTATAATTTATAATTTAAGTAAGATCGAACAAACAAATTTACACGCCTATTTATTTAGATTATATTGTATATACTTATGTATATGTAAATAAATTTAATACGGTCATTATTGTTAGCAAGTTTGTTGTTGACCACAATTTGTTGTTTTAAAGCAGAGGTGTGTGCGCTTGCGCCTAATGAATTTACCTAAACAATAAACTCAGTTATTTTGGGCATAACTCAAAATTTAGATAAATTCTTAACGAAGCTAGAGTTGTCGTTAGTACGTCCAGGCGAGCGTATCGGCAGTAGGGTATATCAGCGGTCGACACAACCGCACTTACATACATTCACATTTGTTTTCAATAAATTCTAAGAATTAATCTAATTTTTAACGAGCCTAGCAGCGTCTCGTTTAGTTTCTTAAATACTCGGTACGAGCTGGGAAATACCTCCTAAAGTTCAGAAGTTTAGAGGTGTCTCAATCATAATAAAACAATCGATTAGTTTTGCTAATGATCAATAACAATTTATTAAAGAATCTTAAATTGAACTTTTAATTCAAATACATTTTTGCTTATGCAAAGCAATTCCAATCCTTTGGTTCAGTTTAATGCCTACAGCAACTGATTGGGATTGTGCTCCTGATCAGCGTTGTTGCAGTGCAACAAATTGAAAAGATCTTCAGTTATGCCATTGCGGTAAGTCGGTCTTGCATCGAAGGAAATTGCATTATTCTGAAAATTTGAAAACGAGTTTTTCATCAGATTTATATAACCTTATCAAGGGTAAAGTAAGAATTTGTTGATAGATTTGATTTAAGGAATCCAGGCAGTGTTATTTAATATATCCAATATGCATTTAAAAATTCGCCCATTTCATATTTGGATCATCCATTATGGAATGGAAGTTGATTACCACGATTTCGTTTCAAAAATCATTTTTGTCGTAAAGAATTTTTTATTACCTTAATTTGTTTTGTCGTCTACTTGAAGATTTTGTATTTGAAGATTATTGAATGAAGAATTCGTAAGTATGTGCGAGTATAATGAGGAATTCGTTTTGTACTTTTTTGTATTATCAGTACGATTAAAGACTATCTGCTAGTGTCAACGGAGCGGTTATACAAGGTTCAAAATTCTGGTAAAACCCGAATCAATACCGCAAAGCTTGCAAATTGCTTACGATAAGAAAATTCTTCTTAAGAAAGCGCCCCCTCAGCTAAGCTTAGCTTGGCTCACCTTAAAGATCACATCATCACTGCCTTGGAATGTGGTAAAGAAATTGAAACTCTTTGCAGACTCCACGTTACTTTGCGGCGAATCGGCCGAAAAGCGTTCCAAAATCGTATCAAAGATGCGTTTGATTTGGCGAATTACGAATCGCGGCAAACGCTTATTGACGAAGACGGCGCGCTGCAAGCCAGTTTCCACATTGCATTCCTTGTAAGCGGCGGCCTCTGCATATGTTCCATCGGCACAAAGTAGAATTTCATCAGTGGTGGGTGTATATTGGGCAGAATCGACAATTCTAATGCTAGTCGCACCGGCTTGAGCAGCATTGCGACAGATGTCGTGACCGCGTTGGAAGTTGAAGAAGGCGGCCGCATGGAAAGCGCGATGATTGGATTGATCGACATCGCTGAAATTAAATGAAGTTTATGATATTTTGCAAGAGTAGTTCTTACATGACCTAAATTGAACCGATTAACCGACGAAAAGATCTAATCTAATATTTAAAAAATGGCAAAATTTCATAAATCTATAATTTAAGATCGGTTCATCTTGGAGGCAATTTGATCGTACATCGGTGCCTCTAGATAGTCAATAAAGCTGATATCCCGCGGTGCCACTGCAACATAGAAACTGTCCTGACTGTCACTTTCGTAGATGACAGGACGCAGACCCGCTTGACGCGCAGCCTGGTAGCCATGACCCGTTAACACTGAAATGAGAACAAAAAACAATCAAACACTTTCAGTTTGAAATCAAAACACTTGGCCTGGTCGTCACTAACCAATCATGTCGGTATGACGCTGACGCACACTCTGCAGACAACTCTCGCGCGTATCCTTCTGAACGCATTCCAGTGGCAACTCAATCGAATTGTTTTGCGCTACATGCACCGTATGAATGCATTTCGTGTAGGTCAACGCCGAATAGGTGCAGAGTTTGTAGGTACGACGAAACGCGACTTCGGGACGACGCGAATCGTCATCTTGGTAGGGACGAAACGGATCGAATTGATCACGAAAGAAATCGATGTAGGCCTGCGCTTGGCCAAGTCCAAGTACGGTTAGTGTAAAAGTTAGGAAGACGATGTTCAACATTTTGGAAGTGTCAATTGACGTACTTTGAACTTGCTCCAAGAGCCATCGGATATTTATACGATTATAGTAGTAGCCACTTCCACTTCGCTGTAAGTCAGAGAATTGTAATTTTAATGAGTTTCTAATTGCTTTTTCTTTATCTTTGAATTATGCAGCGAAGTTTGAAGTTGCATACATACATACGTATACATGTGCACATATATTAACGTACATATGTATTTATATTTTTGCAATTGAAATGATATAATTACATCTGTTTATATTAAAATATACATATATATATTTTTAAGTATATATGTGCATATGTTCATCATCACGATTTTTGAAAATTGCTGCTTTAAAGTTGATTGAAAATGAACTAATGCAGTTTTATAGCCAAAGTTCTGCAAGATGCTTTTGCATGCACGAGCGTAAATTACAAATACAGTACGGAGCGTGTTGAATTGATAAGGAACTCCACCAAACTCAAGCAAAGCAGTTTTTAATAAATTCTAATTTTTTTTAAATTGGTTTCTTCTCGAGTGTACGAGTATAACTTCAAAATGTAAAGAAAATTTTTAAAAAGAAATCATTAAATTATTTTTGTTAATTAATGATGATATTTAGATTTCATGTTAAGTTTTAAACAGTTGTTGCTTTTATTGTAGACATTTCGAAAACGTTTGTATGTCATATCAATATTTGTTTGTCGATTCACCAATCATTGGGCCATTCTAAACGGGTTCAGTGCCTCACGAGTTTAATACCTTACTAACTACCTCAGAACTGCAACCAGCTCAGGAGCTCACATAAGGAGGAGGGGCAATTAAGCTTCTGCTAGTTATGTGGAGTGTCCCTTAACTTTTAAATAAATAAAAGCTTTTAATGACTTCGAAACCTGATAAATGTATACATTAAAGATAATTGCTGTTGTAAATCGATCATCAATCGATCGATGATGCATTGTCAGAAAAATTGAATACAAAAAAATATAAAATTTATTCATTTATGTTATGTAAAGAGTTTTTTGCAAATGGAAACATGCATTTCCATATGTATGTGTAAATAAAATTAACCTTTGACCTCTTTTTTTGTATTTAATTAATTTAAAAACACCAGATGTGGGTGGTTCTCCCATAGCCACAAAACCAGAATAAAGTGGGCAAACATTTTTGGTCACAGCGTGTGCCAAAACAAACAGGAAGACTTTAAAGTATAAATCATGTTAACTATTTTTATTAAAGACAAAAACCACACAGCCACCTAGCGGACACTCAGCTAAACTCTATTTGCCGTGCATAAATTCAATATAACTTTTGAGTCATCCGGTTTAATGAAATCATTTCATAAATTTATTTTTTGAATCACCCAACAAGAAATGTCATCCAATTGTTTTTTTTTTAATTTAATTCGTAAACAAAAGAATTCCATACCTAAAAATTTTAATGATAAATTTAATAACCTCTTTAGAAATTGAATACCAAATTCAATTTGCAGTCTTCTTCTTCTCGATCTCATTTATCCTTACGCGTAACAAGATTCCTGAGTTTTAACTTAATATTTTCTCAACTTTAGAGTTCATTATTTACTATTTTGCCCACGGGACAGAGCAAATAGTCTTATATTTTTTAAATAAATTTTTCCGCCGTTTAATATTTTTGTTTTTGTTTTATTTTTTTTAACGGGGGCTGTCTCTGACAAGTAAATTTTGTCGCCGTTCCTTACAGTGATGTGTGTGTGTGCACAACGTCACGTAGGCATAGCGAAAAAAGAAGCATCACAGCGTCAAATTCAAATTCGCTGTAATGGAAAGAAAATGATTGGTTTTATTTTAAAGGGGAAATCCGGCGAAAATATCAAAATATTTGTTTATATTTTTATTATTATTGTTTTAAAAGCAATTTAGAATTTATTAAAAAATCTCGATTTAATTCTCTCAAATCGAAAAACGAATTGAACGCAAAAAGTGAATATTATTTAATCCGAAAAATAATTTTGATATAAAACTATTTACTTTATCACATATGTTAATGTAACCACCAGTATTGCCACTCAAGGAAAAATTTTGCTACCAAATTTGGTTCAAAAAAAAATACTACCAAAATTGAAATTTAAAGTTTTGGACCCGGTTTGACATGTTGCATCAAACATGTTGCGTCTGAAAGCTTGAATTTTGCAGCGTTTCGTGTGTGAATCTCTATCAATGTCGCCACTCGAACATGTTGCATGTTGATTTTTTAATCCGTCGTGTACGTCATTCAGACTAAGTTCAAAAGTTTTGTGTGCGTCGGGTATAAAATTATTAAAAACAAATTATTTATGTTATTTTTTACGAAAACTTGCTGTCAGCCATTAAAAAAAGGTTTGTAAATTTTACTATTAGCAATTTTAATAAACCGAAATTGTCAAGAAAAAATAGTACCAGCTACCCAATTCAAATTGGGTCATAAAAACACTACCAAAACGGCAACGCTGTTAACCACCCCTCAAAAAAAGCCTTATAAAACTTTTAGCGAGTGGTAACTCTGGCTGCAACTTTGAACGCCGCTCTCTGCTCTCTTCTGTATCCAACATCAAAACACTCAGTCGTAATCAGTCGTTCGTATTATTCGGTTTAAAAAACGGTTGTGTGCGGTGAAAAATTCTTAAATTTAAAAAGCTATCAAAAACAAAAAAACAAAAATTATTAAAAAGTAAACTGTCAGAAAATCAGCAAAAATAAAAACAATTTTCTAGTGAAATATTCAAAATTTGTGCAGTGCGACAACAATAAAAAGGTAAATTTCATGGATTTTTTTTCTAAGTTTTTCTTATTGACAATTTGATAGACTTCTGACTTCGATGCGATCGAGAGAAGTACAACAAAAGTAAAAGCTTCATTGTAAAAAAATACTTATATTTTTAAATACAATTAAATAAATGTACTCGAATATTAAATATAAATATTCATTTCTGTGGCTGTATTAATTTGTGTCCATACAAAAGTAAAACGCACAATAAAATTATAATTGGAATACACGATTTTTTGTTGCCTTCCTTTTCGAGTTCTCGCATATGTACTCCCTACCTGCCTTCTTTCTCCCCATTCATTCTCATTCCTTTACTATGCTATGCACAAATGCAACATTTGCCGGTTGGTCTCTTGTCTCTTCTTCGCACAACGAAGACGAGCAGCAAATACTAAACTTAAAATAAACTCCAAGAAAGAAGTGGAAAAGAAACGAAAAAGTGAAGACATATCGACTCCGCTTCCCGCTGCAGTGTTTATTGATTGCATCAACCAGGCAAAAACCCAGCCACTCTGAACAAATCGCCTCCGTCGTCGTCGTCGCCGTCGTCACTGGCATAGAACATTCGAGAATTGTTTCCACCGCCGCATCAACTGCAGCTGATGTAAAGCGAGAATTGTTGGTGTTTTTTATTTTTATTTTATTTTTTCATTCATTTTGTCGTGGAATCATGTACGATGTGGTGGCTCCTCTTTCGTTTTTTGAGTACTTTGGGTTTTTACCTGCAAATATTTAAATCGAAACTTCACTTTCAGAAGGGAAACGTTTGAAAATGGGCAGGGGGGAATAAAACTCATATAAAAATCACTGAGGGCAGGCACCCAGACAGACTGATAGTGGAAACAGCTAGACAGAAGGCGCAACACGTTAATGACGGCGTCTGCATTGGTGGGGACTGGAAACTGGATACTGCTGCTGCAGTTGTAGGGAAATTGGGGAAAATTCAAAAATGTCATAATTGAGTTTGCATTTAATGCAATTGTGTAAGCGCCAGACGGCAATTTCCGCTTTAGGCGTCATCAGAAACTGGGAGCAACAGACTGACAAGAATACCAGTTAAATCATATTTGGAAACGTTTTTCCAATTGGAAACGTGATATTTTCCAAATTAAAAGGAACAAATTGATTAGAATTTGGTTTGTTATTGAATACTTTTTGGCTTCAAAAAAAAGACCTTGAAATCAAAAAGCCGGCATAAACAAGTCGCGAAGCAAAACAACAAAACAAATAAATATACTTACAAATAAAAAAAAAGAAATTGTTTTTGTTGTTGAATAATAAAGCGTGAAAAAATAAAAAAGTATTATACAAGTTAGGCGAAAACAAAATATACCCGAAAAGCGAAATGCTGAAAACACGTCAGCGCTTATGTGCATATGTATGTATGTATGTATGTATGTAAGTATGTAAGAGCGAACGTCTGCTGATGTTTTATTTCGTCCGCTCGCCCGTCATAAGTCAGCAAAGCAAGTCAGTCTTTTCGTCAAGTAGGAACGAAAGTCGTCGTTCCGTGGGTATTAAAATAAAAAAACATTTGTTTTTGTCTTCTTATTTGTTTTTCATTTTCATTTTTATACCCTACAACCACGTACATGCACTTAGGTTATATAATGAAAAACCTTAATTTGTAGCTTGGTAGGTGTGACAATGTATATATGTAAATGATCCGATCGTTTATTATAGCCGCGGCTGAGATATATCGACCAGATAAGAACAGAAATGTAATACAACAATAAGCGCACACTCACTAACAAATACAAGAAATATTTTATTCTAAAATGATGTAGGTTATTTAGGTTTCGGCATAGCCACAGAAAATTCTCATACTAATTTTAATTAATTTTTTATTGCCTTTTCTATTCCCTACAGCCTGCATTAATTTACATACACAATTAATTTAAAATAAATCTTTACCCGAAGGGAGCAATCAAAATCAAATATTCAAACAACAACACACAAACAATTCGAAATAGAATATTTAACCAAAGCTTTAACTTATCAGTAAAATTAAAATCTGGCATTTCGAGCTCTGTGCTTATCAAAAATGGGCGTGTTCTACCTTGGATTAACATTAACAGCTGTTATTGCTTTCCTCCTGTCTCTGTTCTTGCTTTTGGTCGATCGTTCATGACTGGTTTTGAAATTGCTTTTAATTTTTTTGTTGGAACGAAATTATTTTATAATTTTCATAAATTACTTTTTTCTCTTTCGGGCTCTTTCGTATGTTCTTCTTGAATTCCCTTATCATTGCTTATTGTGCATTTACGATTTCGCTGGCTTGTGTTTAATGCACACGTGCTTCCTTTAATAAATTCCACAAACTGACGTTTGATTGTTTTAATTTTATTTATTGATTTCATCAGCATTATTTGGAGTTTAATTTTATGCTGCTCTCGGTTGTCGACAATCGTCGCCATAGAAATCTCTTTCTCTTTGACGTTTTTACATATAATTTTTCACGCGTTATTTGTGCAGCTTAAAAATATAAAAATTGTTATAAATTCCCTGGAACATTCCGGACGACATGTGTACATATATTTTTTTTATCTACCACTGTCTGTCATCTTTGTGTTGTAACCAAGGCAATTATAAATGTTTACCTGCGTTACATCTTTTGTGGGTGTATCTCAATTCTGTGGAAGTTTGTGGTTCTGATAAGGTATTGAATTTCATACCGAATGCACGGCGTATGTCAGACTTTTACTTTACCCAAAATCAAATTTTTTTGTTCACTTTTATTTTATTTTGTCGTTTTTGAAACCTTGAAATCTTTTCCAAATATTTGCCAAGCATTGCATTTATAATCATTAAATCAATAATTTGTCAACATTGTAATTCAACTGTGGTTACAATTTACCCAATTATTATGTTTGTCAAAGAGTAAATTCAAATAATAAATAAACGAATTGATTGTGTGGTAAACAACATTGGTCCCACAAATGTCTACAAGGGTTGCACCAACTGCGACTTAGTCTTATCACAAAATCATACAAATTATAAATGCCTTAATAACTTTTTTCCTATAACATTTCTTTGAATTTTAAGTAATTACTTAGTGTTTGTTATTGTATACTTGTTTCGAATAAAAATTTATTATACAACACGCTCGCTCTTTTGTTTGACCGATTCACTTGCTTTCATGCATCTAGCATCAAATCTTTTATAGATTTTTATGTTACTCTAAGAGAATAACAAATTTTTTTTTAAAAGGTCGGATAAGTATAAATCAATCTGCCTTTAAGCAGTAAATTCACGAAACTTCGTAAAGATGCAAAATAAAAATTCCTTAACAAATGTTCAGTTTTTATTTGAGAAATCGGATTCTGACAAATAAGTATTAAAGCAGCCCTAACCGACCTAACCGACCTTAATAGACATTGGCTTGTACTTTCAATTGGGCAAAGACAAATAATGATTTTGGTTAATTATTTAACTTAATTACTGAAAATGGTTTATTTGTTGTTTAATTTGTGAAAATGGTCTGAGATCGGTTTTTTTATTTGAACCTGAGTTTATATATTTTCTTACACATTTCAATTCAGATTTACATTTTAGTCTTAAGTACATTCAAATACACAAAAAATATTTATTTCGAATTAAAATGTTTGTAATTTTTTTTTTATTTCTGTCAATAAATGCAATTTTATTACTTATTCGAAATTTGATAATTGAAATTTAAAGAAATTATCAAATGTCATATTTCGTTTTCGTTTTCTTCAGTAAACGCTCAATCACTCGAATTTGAATTGGAATATTTTGAATAATTTAGATATTTGAATATTTTAGTATTGCTAAACGTAAAGTAAACGCAAGTGCAGCAATACTGACCAAGCTTAGTTTGTCTCAACGAAATAAATTAAACGAGCGACCAGATGCAAAAAAACAATGAAATAATGATTACTAATTAAAATCGTGATTAATTTATTCTTATCGGATTTGCAAATTAATTGATTTAAGTTTTTGAAAAAACCGAATCTTATTGCTTTTGTTTTGTTTTCCCGTAAAGCTCGGCTCGGTGGGTTAGTGACGTGTGTGTGGGTTTCAAAACAGTTTAAATGCAGTCCGTCGTAAAACAGTTCTTTAAGAATTTATGTAGGTACCTTGAAGGCGTATTGAAAATGTCAAAGTGGGTAGCTAAATGCTAAGTGGTGCAGTACAGAGTAGTGCAGTTATTTTCAAATTAATTTTAATCTACAAATGTAAAGAAATCTTTTTAAGCCGATTATGCGCATTTAAAGGGAAGGGAGCGTTGCTATCAACTGCGCCTTAACGAAAAGCAATGTTTGAATAGGTTACAAAAATAAAATAAAAACAAAAACAAAACACTGTCTTTTGTTGTAGGCGTATTCACGCCGCAATGCGTAATTCTTATTCTCTGCTTTTGTAGGTAAATTTACGCAGTTGCCTCGTTTCGGATTCGTCGTCAATAATTCAATTGCATTTCATTTTATTTAATTTAATTTTATTTTTATCCCATCGTATAAAAAATAAACATAAACACTTTTGAGTGTTTATTTATACATGGAGTCTATGTAAAATTATAATATATATTTTATATACAATATATATGCGAATGAGTAAATATGTAACAACAACAATAACAAACAAAACAGCAGATCCCCAAAATCAAGTGTAGCATGTGTTTTTTTTTGTCTCTGTTTTGTTATTGTTTTTTATATTTTTTCTCTATGGCGTACGTGATAAATGTCGTCCGGCCACGCACATACAAACACTCGCATCACATTGTTGTTGTTTTTTTTTTTGTTTGCTGTGTTGTGTTGTTTGTTTGGGTTTTATGTTGAGAATACCAAAATACAACCGATTCACACACAGACAGACGCACATTATCATGCCATGGCTGCGTCGCATCGTCTGTTGTCGGCTTATGTAGTATGCCTCCCTACCACCTACCTCCCGTTCTATACCCCACCACCACCACCACCCAAACTGGCTGATAAAAAAAAAACAATTTTACTTATTGCGACGCAGTTTTTCAGTTTTTCAGCTTCGTGAGCCTATTCGGTACAGTGTCCGTGTGTGATGTTTAAATTGCGTTGCGAATACACATTTTGCACATAAAACATTATTCTTTTATTTTACATTGATATTTCTACATACATATGTACATACTTACATGCATACAAACATATGTGTGTACTTGATTATGTTATTTATAAACCCGAAATAAGAGAATAGATTCCGTTGTGTTGATTAAAGTTAAAATAAATAAATTAAAACATGGTTTGGAAATTAAATTCTAAAGTGGTCAAAAATTGTAAAACTATTAAATAATGTGCTGGATTCTTTTTGACAACTTTTAAGAAGAAAAAAAAAGATATATTTGTTTATAAACGTATGACATTTCTTAATGACATCAATTGTTAAATGAAAACATTAAGAGGCTCGCTGGTCTCTTTCTTAAAACAACAATTTATTTTAAATTTAAATCCTTTGTTTTCTGAAGCTTTAATTTATTGTTGGTGTTATATTCGGATGAGTATATTTTGTGCTCACTGTACGCAAAACACACTAACACAAAGTTATGCTTGCAACATAAAGTTTACTTGTTCTCTTCCTGCTCATCGCAGTTCTCGACGAGATTGCGAAATTCTAACAACGCAATTTCTCGTTGCAAATAACCCGCGCGCGTCCGTCTTTCACCCTACATATCTCACTGCAGAGCATATAAATCGCTGTGTCGTTTTAGCTAAGGAAAGCAACTCCCTTTGATTAAATTCAAGGTCATGCGCTATGCGCTACTCCAATTACACACAAACGAACTAACGTAACCACACGCACACACGACGACAACAACAAACTTTACCGTTAGCTATTTACCAAAAATCACCCTTGGTCCTTCTTTCTATTCTATTTACTTAGGTATATACCTTAAAAATTCACAAAATGAATTTAAAAAAGTTTCGTTCATTCATTGGATTCTTTCGACGTTTTGTCCCTATATTAAAAATTTTTTTTTAAGGCCAAAAAGTTCTTGTTTCAAAACAAGAGCAGAAGCCAATTTATTTGCTCTCTCTCATCCCTCTCTTTTTTTTATTGCTGTCGCAGCGCCTTAAGCTGTGCTTTGAATCTGTGTTGGTTTGCGCTCTTCTTGTGTGACTTTTGCTCGTTCACCTCTCTTTGCCTTTGCATAGGTCCATCTGTTCCTCATCCCTCTGCTGTTTTTATTGCATTGAGTTGCTAAAATTCTGTTGATTTTTTATTATCAATTTTGTTGTTTTGTTCAGTTTTGTAGAAGCCAAAAAGTGCTTTTTTTTTGTTGTCTGTTTCTTTTTTGTGCTTGTTTCTACGTCCAAAAATTTTCCATTGGCCTCATGTCCGTCCGTCCGTCCGTTTGTGTTGTTATTGTTTTGATTCTTCCTCTTCTTGTTATTGTTGCTTTCTAAAAGCAGCTGCGTTTTGTTTTTATTTATATTTGTCTTCTCTTTTTCTTCTTTGTATATAACCCCTCCCCAACAAGCTTTGAGTTCCTCAATTCATATCCTATACATAATTTCCATATACATGTCTATATACAAATGCACACACATACACATTTCCTCGTTTGCTCTTTTATGCTCTCTTGGGAATATGTTGTAACCGGTTTTTTTTTATGTTTATTTTGCCCGGTTTAACCTTGAAATTTCGTTTTTTGTATTGTACGATTTTTCGTTCTATTCTATTTTTGCGTTTTTGGATTTTGTTGTTGTTTTGTTTGTTTTGCTTTTGTTTTTATTTCTATTTCACTGCCAAGGCTTTTTTGGGTGCGTTCAGCATTTCTTTCTTCGTTCTTTACCCCCTTAAATGTTCCATCCACCATTAGTGGGTGTGGCATGTCATTACCGCGTTTTTCCTATGTTGTGCTTTTACTTTGCTTGTCCTTATCCTTGTTGGCATTTACGCTGTTGATTTTATGACGCCAGAACGAAAGAAAGCAATTTTGTCTTCGGTTGATAATTTGGGCGTAAATGATTTTAGTTTTTCGTGGAAGGAATGTTCGGCTTTCGGTTACTAATTTTGGAAATGACGTTGAATTTACCGGAAATATTGTAGTAAATCACCTGATGTATTGGGCAGATAAGGTCGACATGCCTACTTATGTACGAACCTCGAAATTATCTGTAAAGGTAAAAACATTTCCAAATTCTAAAATCTTATAAATCTCAAATAATTGTGCTAAACCATTTCTTTTTTGTCATCAACCCTTTGAATAGAATAAATTATGAATTTTATATCATCCGCTTAAAGTTAAGAAAATCGTCTGAAAATATATTTAAATTTTTTGTAAGTTAAATAAAATCCACATTTACTGCGATGTAGAATTATAATCACATGCAAATCCAATACATTTTGTTACATCATCGACATGTAAATTATTTGCTCCTAATTTCACGACTCACTCGTACAAAGAACGTGGAACGTGCCTTTAAAAATATATTTTTCGAGAAAGTCAGCGCTCGACATGGACAGACATATAAGATAAGGTCGGCTGCCGTGCCCCCACCACACAAGCATTTACAAGTATATTCATAAACGTGAAAATAAACAACAACAATAAAAATAAATATAAAAAAAAAATCAAAAACAGTCAACAGTGACACTCTCGCACTCGACTCCGATGTCATTCGCTGATATCCAGTAAATGTTGTTTAGTGAACTTTTGCATTTTAAGTTTTCTTTTCCAGTTTTCAGTTTAATGCTTTATTTAAAATGCAAAATTCATTTGGAACAAACAACATTTATTTGATGTTTATATACAACAAGAACAAGAACATGAACAACAAAACCAACATACAATGTGATTAAACAACGCAACAAACAAGCAAGCAGACGGACTAACGGACGCCAGTCGCACTACTACGGCCTTAAACTCAAAAATGCTTTAACGAACGAGAAAAACAAACCTTTACAGAGTAGAGTGCTTTAGCCTGCCTCTTCTGCTCTCAACTTCTATGCAAAATTCTTAAGGAATTTGCTTTGTCAAGCTGTTTGGTTTTTATTTAAATGCTCGCTCGGCATATGTTATACATATATGTATGTATGTACATATGTAAGTATATATATTTTTATTATACGTTGCAGGCAGTTGCAAAAGGCTCTTTGGTATTAAATGTCATTTGTGCACTAATAATGTGCACTGGACCTCATACAATGCCAACCAGAGGCAATTAGTAGAGTCTAGTCTGGTCTTAAGTTTTGCTTGAGTGAAGGGTTTTATGTATTTAAAGTTTTTTTTATGTTATTGTAGAAATCTCAAAAATAGAAAATTAATATTTTTAGTTGAACTATTTAAAGATTTCAAAGTACTTATACAATTTGTAAGCTTTAAAAGCATTTGCATTTTTTTTTAGGAATCTCATTTTTTTTTTTTTTCATATTGTTCAATTTAAAAAAAAGCAGTTTAACTTCTCTTAAACCGATAACTTAATTAATAAGTTTGTAACATTTTTTATTCCGAAACTTACACGTAATTTGTATTTACAGTTTTTGCGCTGGATACTTAACTCAAACGCCATCAAGCAAAAAGGTTTAGGAGCGTGTTAAACTCGACAAGTTTTTCTCACACTCCACCTTTGAGCGCGCTTTTTCCCAAAGCAACACAAAAACCAAAATCACTTAAGCACCTGCTTTAAAAAAGTACAATTCTACAAAGTATACTTGAAAGTTGAAAGCAACAGCGTCTCTGCTTAAAAACGAGCTACTACCATTACTGCAGCAAACAAAAAAATGGAAGTCGAAACTGCTCATCAGAATGGACACGCTGAAGCCGGCGATTCGCGTGAAAGTTCCGTAGAACGCGAACTTAACGAAGATGTGCAAGCTGTCGAACTTAACGGTTCCGCGAGCGGATCACCGAAAGTCAACGGTATTATGAAAAAACCGTTGCCGGTCGGCGATGCTCACGATCGCATCAAACGCAAGGCGAAGCGTAACATGCAACGACAGAACAGTCGCAGTGAAAGCAACGGCGCTGCTGGTGTGCCGACTACAATTAATGGTGGAACCAGTCCGCCAAGTTGGGTTGCACCTCATCGCCGCTGGAAGAACAGTCGCCGGTCGCGCAACGGTCACGGACGTGGTCTACCCAAGAAGGGTGGTGCCGGCGGCAAAGGCGTATGGGGTCTGCCTGGTTCGGAGGCGCTCGAAGAGGTCTACGAAGACGAGAATGATCCGAACTATGACAGCGAATGCAACGACAAGAACATTGAGTTGCGCGAAGTCATTCCGGAAATAACTCCGGAGGACTTCTTCAAATTGGCCGAGCCATTTGTTAAGGAGTATTATGAAACCGGTAAAACGGACGAGGTGGCAGTGAGCTTTGACGAAATTCTCACCGGTCCGCTACGGCCCTATGTTACCAGTGTGGTCGTGGAAATCTCGTTGAATCACAAGGATTCGCAGCGTGAAATGACTTCGGTATTGATATCCGATCTCTATGGGCGCGTCATTACGGGCAAGGACATTGAAAAGGGCTTCGAAATTTTGTTGGAGAATTTGCCCGATTTGACACTGGATACACCAGAAGCGCCAACTATGTTAGGTACGTTAAAATGAATTTTGCGACAAAAACTAAAGATTTCCAAATAAAAAAAAGAAATTATACATAATTTTCTTTCGTTAAAAAATCTCAAAATTGTGCGATTTAGAAAAATAATATTTTTAATAAAATTTCTTTCAATGTTTCTTCTGTTCTTCTTCATATTTATTTTCTTTCGTAGGCAACTTTTTGGCTCGTGCTGTTGCCGACGATTGTCTCCCACCCAAATTCGTCACCATACCAACGCATCTCGATGTGCTCAATGAGCAAGCCGCCACGGCCATACATAAGGCCGATACACTACTTCACATCAAGCAGGGTTGGGCCCATCTCGACAATGTCTGGGGCTTGGGTGGTCCGCTGCGACCTGTAAAGACAATTACCAAGCAGATGACTTTACTGCTAAAAGAGTATTTGTCGTCACGTGATATTCAGGAGGCACATCGCTGTTTGCGTGCTCTCGAGGTGCCACATTTCCACCATGAACTTGTTTACGAGGCGATTGTAATGACGATCGAAGCATTGAGTACGACAGCAGAGGAGGCAATGTGTGAATTGCTGCAATCGTTGGACAAGGCTTGCTTGGTACTTCCGGCCGGCATGGAACAGGTAGGTTTTTAATGCGCAATGGAAATCAGAGCTTTGTTTTACCTACAATATTTATTTAAATAAAAGGTTTATGATTCTAAACTAAAGCCTTAATCCGTAAAATTACTTCCACTTTTAGGGCTGGCTCCGTGTTTTCGAAGATATGACCGACATAGCATTGGACGTGCCAGTTGCATACCAAGTACTTCATCGCTTCCAGGAGCTATGTTGTACGGCTGGCTTTTTAACTGATAAGATTATTAAGAATATGCCCTCTCGGTGAGTTGCACATTTTATTACTTTACATAATATTATTATTAAAAGTAGCTCTTAATTGCTGTTATTTTAAACGATATTTTCTAAGATTACAACAGTTACATTACAAGTGTTTTAAAAGTGTGGACATAGTTTGCAACAGTCCTAAAATAACTTGCTTGTGCTCGGGTTATTGCCTTAATTTAGATTGCAGTATCTTTCTATCTATTGCTTGCGACCGCACTTAACTTTCTTATTTTGTAATGAACAATTTTTTTTGTGTTTACTATCAGCACAAATTGTTGGTGTCTATTGAAATTTTTTCTTTCTGTAATTGCTGATAGTAGTGATAAGAATTGTGTGCTGTTGTTGCTGCTGTATTTCTTCAATTATTTTTATCATGACTTTGTTATCAGCGTATTTGCACAACTGGCAATTTGTTTGCCTGTTCGTCCGTCCGTGCGTCTGTCTTTTTTGTGTTTACGTGAGTGACCTAAATTAGGTGCGTTGAAATAATACCTCCAGGGTTTTTCTTTAATCTTATTAAAAATACTTGATAGAATTATTTGGGCTGTAAATTTTGATATTTCTTGTTTATGTTTATATCAATTTATAAAAAAGTGATTAATAAAATTAGAGTTATAATTTTTTAAGTTTTTTAGAAAATGTTCGCATAATTAATTTTTTTGAGTAAAATGCTTTACTACCCTACACGTTTTTTAATGCAATCAAGAGGACCTTTAAGTAAATAGCAAAAATGAAAGGAAACAAAACTTAAAATTTATTAATTTTTTTAAAGTAAATTTTTATTTATTTTTTTAATTACAAAGAATAGTAAAAATAAAGTCAAACAATTACAAATAAATGCAATTTATTTGCTGGCAATACCAGATTTCATTAAAATTCAATTTCCATTATGTCGATAAATAAAATTAAGCAAAACATTTCATTTTCATTTTTGTACTTATCAAATTGGAATATTTTTAATGCCAGACCAACTGCCAATTGCGTCGTTGGCCTGCAAAATGTAAACAATTAAAGCTGCCTGCCTGACTGCCTGTCAGTTTGGCGTGCCTCCGCCGCCTCAGCAGTCAGCATACAAAGTTGTCAGTTGGCGTTGCGGTTGTCCGTCTGTCTTACATAACCGCTCGCTGACGCCGTAAACAAGTGAATATCTGTTTATACTAAACTGAACCGCAGGTCGTTTTATTTTTAGCACAGCGAATTTATTTTCTAATTTAACACTTTTTTGTGATTGCCTTTTAAGAATCTTTGCCTTCTCCATTGCCTTTCCCTTCCGATTTCTTGTTTTTCGTATTATTCGTAATTAATTAATTTCTCACTGTCAACAGTTGCCTTTAGGCACATTTAAGGCGTATCGGGGCTTATCTATTCTGCCTTCGCGCGAATTCATTTTTTTCATATATTGCATAATCTCTGCTTTCATTCGTTCGGCCTTTACGAGTATTTGCCGGCATGTTGTTGTGTTGTGTTCTGTTCTGTTGTTTTCCTTTTTCTTTCTTTCATGAGCTATTTGCTGCAGTCTTGTTTACGTTAATTTATTTATGATTATTTTTTTCAGTTTTATTTCAATTCTCTTCTAAAGCATTTGTTTGTTAAAATTTTTCTACTGCGTAGTTTTCGTGTTGTGAGTCTTTTTCTTCTCATTTTTTTTTTTTTTTGTTGCCGGTTTATGCCGGTTTGTCAGCGTGTGCTTACGCTTACCAAGACTTTGTCGGTTTTGCGGTGCAGTAAGCGAGGGGCTATTCGGTTAGTTGAGTCATTTTTTATCTCTGAAAAAGTGGCTAGTTTGGTTAGGTGTGTGGCGAGCAAAATAAATCTATTTTTTTTATTTAAAGAAGTTGAAGTTGTTGTTGTTGTTGTCGGTTTCGTTTTTTACTTTATGTTGAAACTTTTGTTTTTCTTATAAAAATACGAGTTTAATTATTTTTTTTTTAATTTAGCTCTTGTTTATGTTTTTACATTTTTTCTATTAATCTAGTTGTTGTTCTTTGTTTTTGTTGCTGTTGTTGTTCAAATTGTTATGGCCACAACAAACAATTAAGTTGTTGTTGATTTGTTTGCAGTTTATGCAGATAATTCTAAGTTTAAATATTTGTAAATTGCGTTGTTGAAATACAAAAGTAAAAATAGTTTAGCACACTAAATAAAAAGCGGAAAAAATGCTGCGTAGAAATCGTTGAATACATTTACATAATTATTGGCACTTGGTCTGCGGAATGCAGTTTTATTTTAAATTGCGGATGCAATCGAATTGAGTTTTTTTGTTTTAAGTTTTAAAAGAATTCAGATTTATCTTCAATTAAATGGTTTTGGTTTTGTTAAAAATACAATAGAGTTGTTTAAACTTTAATGAGCAAAGCTATAACGCAAAAGTAAATAGGTTTAGAGTTATTGATTTAAAATCAAGTGAATTGAATGAATAAGTTCTCAAAATACATTAAGTTGCATTTTTGGCGTTTCGCTAAAAAAATCAATGAAAAGGTTTTTGTATGCATTTCGTTCTAAGGACTTTTGAATCGTTGATGATTTGAAACAATTTTCACTTTTAAGATTTTGAAAAAATATTTTCTTTTTCTGGAACAACTTAAAGTAAAGTGGGCAAAAGCAAAATAAAATACAGTTAAATTAAACTATTGTTCAAAGGACATGTTTTTTTTTTTTTTTTGAAATATATTTTTTTCATATTTTGCATATGCGAAAATTTTATAAAAAAAATTACGCAAATCTCTAATTGGATTAAAAAAATTGCATGATTTTAGGCGCATAAAACTTTTGTTATCCTTTTTAATCTTATTTCATTTAGAAATTATTACGAAATTTTATTATTTTGGCACGCCCTTTGGCATTAATACAATTAATTAAAATTTGCAGAACTAATTTTACAATAATTTTTTATCTGACTAAATCCGGATAAAATTGTACTACACCGCTTAAAAATTCAGTTTGCAAAAAAAACAACAAATTTAAAGTGAATCTTTTGTTTGCTTGCATTTTACCGATAATTATTGTTATCACGCATCTCTGGACGCAAACAAAAACCACCTCCACTCACGTTTCTGCTTCTGCTCCTCCGTTTGTGCGTCCGTCTGTCTGTTTGTCCGGCCGTACCTCAATAAATTTATTGTATTTATATAAATTTGTTGTTGTTGTTGTTGATTTTAAATGCCTTTCTGTGTTGACAAACAATTGCGGCAAATCGTACGATAAAATTATCGTTGTTTCATATCGTATTCGGTATTTGTATTCGTAGTTGTATTTGCATTTGTATTCGTATTCGCGCATAATGCAGCGCCACGTCAATGCAAAAATGAAAAAGCTCCTGGGCTGTTGCAGTTTGTGCTGAGCTGCAAAGTGCAATAACCTGCATGTGGTTCAAGATCGTTTATGCAGCGGCAACCACTCTAAAAAACATTAACGAACGTACGTACGCAAAGCTTTTTTCGCCTCTCCTCGCTGTCATTTTTGTTCACTCCCACTTTTCTTGTTTTTGTTTTTGTTATTGTTATTGTTGTTGCTAGTTTGTTGTTTGGTTTTGTACTATGCTAATACGAAAAGAAGCTTTTGCTCTAAACTTAACAGCTGCCTCGCGCGGCAATGCGTTTTGCCTTGAGGTAGGGTATGCAGGGTATGATCCAGGCTATTGCACTTTGCCTTGCTTTGAAGGCAGACGGTCACTTGACTAGCTTCGTTTATTTTTCTAGATACTTATTTATTTTATAATTATTTTATAGTTTAGTTTTCATATTGCAACTATGGAGTTTGTTTCTAAATAAATTCTAGTTAATTATGTTAAACAAAACTATTAATTTGTTGTTTAACTGGAAATGTTCGTGTTGAACCGGTTGATTTGCGGAAAAATATTATTGAAGTCTGCTTTAGAAATTATTGAATTATGCATTCAATATTGAAAACTATATAAAATGTTTCTATTAATCAACAAGACAAAATATAAAAATAAAAATGCGCCGCAAGTTTATCTTGTCCCATCAAAATTCTAAAAAAAAATACAGATCAAATTTTAATTCAATTCTACTTAATTTAAATTAAGATTTTTGTTTTGTTTATAATCAAACTGGTTAACCTAGTTTTTGTTTTTGTTCTAAGGCAAACTATTTAAATTATGCTTGTTTTCGAAAGCAACAGAAATAACCACAAACAAAACACAAAAACGAGAAAACTATGAAAATCGTTGTTCACGCGCGCCTTGGAATCGACACGAACTCTTTTCATTGGATTTGTTGTTTTGATACAAATCGTAATAATAGATTAAAAACAATTTTTAGTTTTTATTGTGTCAACACAAATTGACGATTTTGTTTTGTTGTGGTTTTTTTTATGTGTTAAATGGCTCATAAATCGTTTTTCCTGTGCGTCTTGCCAAGAAAAAATAAACAAATCTGCGTATAAAGTTAACAAATGGTTTTCTTTAAATTGTTTAATATTTGTGCACTTTACGTCTTACGTCGCTGTCGCTTGTCATTTGCAGCAATATCACATTTCATAGGAGTAGCAGCAGCAAAACGGCAAAACATGTTGTTTGCATAATGTTGCATAAGGCACATACGCGCCAAGAGCATTTTTTTCCAAGTGAAGTGTTTACGCAAGGCGTCCAAACAAGTTGGCAGCCAACAGAAACCAAAACCAAAACTGACGCCAGGATGTTATTCTTCGAAAAAACATAATCTTTAAATTTGCTCTTTTTGGTGGAACAAAAATGTGTCCATTAGTCAAGCGTTTAAAGATATCTTCAAGACTTCAAGTTTAAATTTAGTTTCTCTTTTTTATTTTTTATTAAAATTAATATACGAAATATTGCATTAAATTTTTAAATTTTTATTAAATTATAATCTTAGATAAAATGTTGATATATCTTCAGACTAAGATAATCCAAGACATTTGCTCTTATTAAAAAAAAATTTATATTACACATTTCTAATTTCAAGGTACAAAAATGTTAACATAACAATTCTTATTTTTTTATTTATAATTTTATTTTACGAAATAAATTAAATGATTATTAAATTGCTTTAAACAAATCGCAATTCCTCCCTATTTATTGCAAAACGCATACTCAAAACTAACAATTTGTTGCTGGCTGCTGTTGCTGCCGCCGCCGCCGCCGCTTGCCAATTGCGAGTCTAGTTGCGGCTGCTTGTTGTTGCTGTTACAATTTTAGAAAAACAAAAAATATTTAAGCGGCTGGCTGCTGCAGTTAGTCGTCGTCGTCGCCGTCGCCGTCTTTAGCTCGTGTCGCCACACTTTTTCGCATGCGATATTCGAAAAACGAAACAACCGAGCAAACGAGCGAGTGAGCGAATGTGCGAGCGAACGACGAATGAATCTTTTAGTGCATTTTTCCTTTGCTACACAAAATTTGCTGGCGAGTTCATTCACCCGTTGACCTTTTTTTCGCTTCGGCAGAAACTCGCTGGCGTGCAGCAGAGAGCAACGGCGACGATGACGATGACTGCCTCTGCTGCAATTTATTGCAATTGAAAACCAGTTCGTGTTGCTTGGCTTGGCGCTTTTTTGTTTTTGTTTGTTTGTTTGTTTTTTAATTTAGTTTCGTTTAGCCAACTTTTTGCAGCAAACACCCGCTTGCTGGTTTGCGTTGAAGCGAACCGAACGAGCGCTTGAGTTTAGCAAGATTTTGCAGCTGTATTTATGTTTGTGTCTGAAATCGCTGCACTTTGCAGCTTTTTTTTATGTATTTAAAATGGCTTGAATTTAATTTCTTTTTTTATTTCAATTTAGAACCACTTGCTACCGCTCCTTACATTGTACATAGTTGTTGGCTTGGTATTGTTGTTGTTATTGCTGTTTCTGTCGTTGTTGTGTAACATATTTCGCACAGCAGTTTCCAAACACATTTCCAAAATCATGTTCCTCCTCTGTTCATACGCTTCATTTGGTATTGTTGTGCGCGCATCAATAACTTTTTTCCTTTTTTTTTTTTTGAGATTTTCATATGAAAACTTACCTCTAGTTTGGCCCCCCAACTGTGACGTGGCAGATGAGAAGGCACTCATCTGCTCATTTTTATTTTAAATGCATTCCCGTTGAAGTGGCTTTTTTGTGTCAGTGGGCTCTACAGTTTGACTTATGTATTTTCAATGAAATATTTCGAAACATGGAATAATTTTGAATTACGATTTTTTTTTCAAACTTTCGGTTTTGCTTCGAGTTGTATATTTTTATTGATTTTTCAAAAAACATTTCTTTTAATGATTCCTGTTTTTTATTTTTCATTTACATGAGGTATTTCAATATTTTACAATAATCGCAATATTTTGAAATTCCGCGTTTCATAAATATTTTGCAAACACTTTTTAGTTTTTAAACAAATATTCGGTTATTTATTTGGTTATATATTTTGTATTTCAAATAATAAGTTTCGTGCAATTTTGTGGATGCATTTAGGGTCGAAAACTTTATTAAAACAAATTGCTCATTAATTTATAGATAGCAATAAAACCTTAATAAAAACAACTTTAAATGTTAAATTTAAAAATAATATCTTCTGAAAAATTAAAACTTTTAATTGCTCAAGGACAACGTTTTATAATATAAAAAATATCTGTTCAAAATGTTGTGCAATTTATGACTTTGGAACATTTTTCCCAAATTAAAATCACTAGTAAACACTAAAACACCTAAAAGCATGCTACACTAATTCAAACTGAACATTTTAATGACACATTTGTCCTTTCTAGCAGAAAATGTTTATGATTTCCGATAATATTCTTTTGGCATGCTGTGCTGCTTCATTATTCCGGTCAAGAAACTGCATTGACCTATTGTGGCACACAATGAAGTGCTCGAAAAAAAGCTCTTCGCTCTTTCAGTTGCGCGCAGCAGTTACAAGGCGAAAAGCTTGAAAACCGGTAGCGCAAGAAATGCAGCTGCCTGCTTTTGTGTCACTATTGCCGCCTTCAAGCCACGTTAACGAATTGCGCCACCAACACAAACCAACGTAACGTGGCCCAACAAGCCCAAAAGGCTTTTGTGCCTCTGCAGTTGTGGCTGCAGCACACTCAACTCTCGAATTTGATGCAGCAATAAAAGCGCAAAACTTTCACTTTTCGTTAACCTTAACAAAGAAATTTAATGGTTGCAATTTGTTCGTGTGGTTTAATTTTCTAAAGGTTTAAAGAGAATAAAAAATTTACGATTTCTAAACAATTTTTTTTAATTCTAAAGTAAGGATTTATTTTACAAAACTATTTTTTTTTTGTATTCGTTTTACTAATTTTGATTTATAATTTTTTTTTATCTCTTTGCAGAGGACGTAAACGTTTTGTCTCCGAAGGAGACGGTGGCCACATTAAGCCACCAACTATTCCAATTCGTGACTAAGGAAAAACAAAATCATCCATCAACAAACTTTTTGACTTATCACACAAGAAGTGCATTCTTTCATTACCAACAACAAAATCAACAAATACAAAAAAATCGCAAAAATAAAATAAACATTAAAAAAAAAAAAAACGCAAAGGAAAGAAAACTTGGAGTTATCACGAAAAGGAATGGGCAGATATTGATCTCGATCTCTTGTTCTTTTCTTTTTGTTCGCAACCACAATAACAATTGCAACAAAAGTAACCACAACAACAACTAACATCATAAGCGTACATTTTCCAGAAAGAAAAATAAAAACAAAAACAACATCCGAAACCCATCCAGAACCACTTTTTAACTACTATCAGCACGCTGCAACTGCAAGTTAAAATACAAATAAAAAAATTATGCTGTTGAAGACGACGATAAAAATACAAATACAAATACAAAAACAAATCAACTTAACTAACTAAACCCTCAACTGCACTTAATGATACCCTGTTTTGTGTTTGTGTTTGTTTTTGTTTGAAACGAAAACAAAACAGCAAACAAGCAACCACAATTTATAGAAAACAAAATCAAACAAAGATGAAACGAAAAGAATAAAATCACCAATTACATTTTTTCTTATAATAATTTTAACAATTTACGCTAAACACTTTTTTAACTTTAACTGATAATGAATGTAATTTTTAAGTTCTTCACCTTTTTTTATATGATATGATATGATTTTGAAATATTTTGCAAATTAATTTGATGTACGATGAAGTTCTATTTCTAGTAACCTAAACAAAAGTCTATGAGCAAATATAAGCAAAATTAAAAAACATAAATTGTAATTTGAAAATAAATAATAATGATATGTGTTTAAAAAATGCGGTGTGCTTGAATTTGAATTTTTACTAAACAACAAAAAAAAGGCATTTGTTTGAAAGTTGTTGTTTTTGCAACTTTGAACAAAGAGGTTTGTAAGAATGCATTTTTTAATAGGTAAAAGTAAACGTACTCGAATTGGAAATTTGATATTTAGAAAAAATTTGGAAACAACAGTTTAACGCATACATACATAAGCGAAAATTTGAAATTCTTTGTGTAAAATTAAAACAAACAAAAAAACCAAAACAGAAGCCTGTAGCGTTTGTTTCGAAAAAGTACAACTTAAATTTTAATAAGTAAATTTATTGCTTAAAAGCGCACAATTTAAGCGTAAAGTTAGAGCATACTTTCAGGTGCTGTTCGTATTTGCACAGCAGAGACGACAGTGAGCAGCAATAATAACAAAAAAAACTTGGCACACAAATCTTCATATACAATAAAAAAATCGTATAATGTTATTTTTCCAAGAACTTTTTACATTGTAATACGAGAAAAAGAAAAACACAAAAACTATGAATTTTCAACTTTTACATAAAATTAAGTGCAAACAAGCGTTTGGAATATTTTAATAACAAATTAAATTGTAATTGCTTTTGTTTTTGATTTTAAGTGTAACAATATTAAATTGGAATACTTTTTGGTGATTGACAGTTCTGCTAAAATTTTTATAAGTTTGTAAGTGATTTGACTTTTTTTTTCTTAGTGGAAATTGGAAAATTAATTTAATTTTGTAAAATAAAAACGCACGCGAGTTTGCTTCGTGTTTCTGTTGAAAGTCAAAATTTTAATGAAATTCATAAAAAACCAAAAACTAACGTAAACACAATTCAATTGTAAAGATTAGCTTTCAGACTTTTCTTAAGAGCATTTGGGATTCTAGCATTTTTGTATTTTAAAGTAATTAAAAAACTCTGCACTTGCACACTCTTGGCTTTTGGGGCTTTATAATTTTAAGTTGGAATTGAAATACTTTCATGTAACTTTACAATTTCAACTCAATGGAGTGCGCTAAATTTTGGAACTTCCAAAATTTGTTTATACTAAACAAGAGTAAATTTTTGTTGTTGTAAACTATACAAAACTATCGTACGATACATAATGAACAAAAAAATATATATATATCAAATATATTATATACATTTCATACTACTAACGATTAGCAAAAAACGTATTCTATTTACTATACAAAACAGATGCATGACGAAAAGCATTGCGAATAAACCAAATTTAACATTTCTAAGTATAGTGAGAAATAAAAAAAAACGAAAATATTTAAAAGAGAGTCGAACGAACGTAACGTTACATTATTAAAAACCCACTTGAAAAGAATCCTACTACAAATAAATACATTCATATATGTAATACATTATATACTACGATTACAAAATAAAACTATACTTTTAATTTGTTTCAATAAAAACCTATTAATGGAAAATTTAAATCAAGCATTTGTTTTAATTATTATTTAAAATTCACTTTATTCTTAAAATAAACTTAATTAAACAATTAACTCAAGAAATAGCCTAAATGTGTGTCTTACAATTACAAAAGTTTCACACTCTTATGACGGTCGCATGCCTCCGCCCATTTGCATGCTGGCCTGGGCCTGCGCCTGCGACATGGCATTCTGCTTGCGATAATTGGTGAAATGTTCCAAATACTGATTAATGGTATCGATTGGCTCGTATAAGTCGTTCTGTTTGGAGTGCATCATCTGTTGTTGTCCCATCGCATTGACCATCGGCTGTGGCGCAAAATATGACGGACACTCTTTTGGAATAGCAAAACCCAAAAAACTCATCAACAATTCGCGTATCATTTCCCAACAATAGGAAAACACAACGCACGGTTCATATTCGATTTCGATAAGAATTCCCTTAAAGTTCTCCATCATCGTCACGGATCCGAGTTTGATAAGAAAATCACCATACTCGAATCTTGTGCCCTTCGATTCCATTTTGGTTTGCTTCTTCGACGATTCGTACGAAGTCATCTTGAGCATCAGCAAATCGAAGAGAGTGTCGGCGACCAGTGGTATTTGTTTGCCAGTGCCAGTGTCGAGTATGGAAAATGTGGAAACTGGGAATTCAGAGTCGTGCAGCACATGCACTGCTTTTTGATGTGGCGTTGCTGTGAAGTATGTCTCACAGTCGACCAGAAACTGGCCAGTGTTGACGGCGCCCAACACTACTAGTCGTTTATTTAGATATTCGATGGCTTGAGCCGCGGTTTTGCCTTCGGGAATTTGATATGGGTACAGCACAGTGACGCCCATTTTAATATTTTTCACAATTTATTCAAGTAAAAAGAAACAAACACTTAATTTCGGCAAACGCGAATAACAGAAGATTTTCTTTTTTTTGGCTTTCTGTATTGCCAACTATTTAAGTGTACGTCAAAATGGTTGGCAAGGCGAGAAAATTCAGCTGTTTTTAACTTCCGGTTTAATTTATTAATTCCAACGAAAATTTTTAAAATAAGTAAATAATTCAAAGACGCAGTGTATTTCTACAACTTTCGGTTTACTTGACAATTCTTGTAAATGTTGTTATTATTCAATTATTAATTAAGAAACTAGTCAATCTATGAAACAAAATAAATGTTAGCTCTAGAAGGAATAACTAACTAATTGGAATTCAAAATAATATATAAAAGATTTATAACTTTTACTTTTACCTTAAAAGAAAACTTGATCATTGTGGATTTTAAGATAAAAGAAACCTTACCCTTAAACCAAAACTTTCGGAGAAACAGAATGCATATCGAAGATCAGTTGTTTTCTGACAAAAGAGAGCGTAAGTCATTGCTTTTCAAATATTTTATTAACAGATTTTACTAAATATATTGATTGTCTTCTCAAAGTGGTTGTATTGACTTCCATTGGATTCAACATATCAATTAAAAAAACAACAAATTGTTTACTTATCAAAATTTACTATTAGAAGTTGGAAGTTAATTCAAAGTACTAACTAATTTATAGAAATAACCGGAATTTCCATCAGAAGTTGAATGGAGCAAATATAATTCTAAAAATATAAATTTTTTAAGTATTATCAAACAATTGCAAAAATGTAATGTTAATATTATTTTCTTCCTTCGTTCTTCAATACCTTTTAATCTGGTTTTCTGTTTATCTAAACAAACGTTGAGTTTTGCTGTTTTGGCGAGTTTAACAGCCAGCCATTTGTTTAAGGCATTTATTGCTAATTGTTGTATTTATTTTTTTGTATTTGTTTATGTATTGTGTACTTAAAAACAATTGCTTCATGTCTAATGAATATATACAGGCATCTTTGCTCGCTATGCGTTTAAACATAATATAATACAATTTTAGCCATTATGCAAATATAAAAATATCCAGTGTTTAGCTACAAAAATATATGTATGTATGTTTGTATTTATGTATGTAGATCAATGGCAAAATAATTCTCAATTCGCTAGATGGCTATTACTTTGCGAGGCTCTTCTTCTCGGGCGACGTTTTTTTCGAAAACGGTTTCATTTCACTAATGTCTGACTTCAGACTGCGGAAAGACTTGCGCAAAGTATTGGTCACTTTCTTGGTATAGCTTGTGTTTGTGCTCGTAATCGAAATCTTGTCGTCAGCCTGAAATTTCTTATTCATTTTACCAAGGACATCGTTGTTTTTGGATGCGGCATCCTCGTTGGAAGAGCTGTCGGTGGAAGCAGTTTTCAAGTATTTACGATTAAAATGCAGTTGCGGTGTGCCCCATTTTTTTTGGATGAACGCGTCAGATTCGGGATCACTATCGGAATTAGAATCGGTCGCGCCATACTTGCTGTTGTATCGTCGTCGAATTTTCGCAACTTCATCTTCGGATGATGAACCAGCTGCGGCGGCGGCCCCATTGCTCGTTGGCGTTGCCATTTGTGAGTTATCTATATATGGAATATCATCCAGTTTGCGTGTTACAATCACCTCCGACGGCACGTTCTTAAGGTTGACACCCTCGATTTGTGTCTGCTGGAAGTCGATCGGATGTATCGCCTGATTGGGACTGCTATTGCGCGAAAGTTTGGATTTACGTGGTGATCTGACCTCAAGAACGCGCACGCGATAATGAAGAAGCTATAAAAGTGTGCCATAGAGTAATTTGAAATATCGGTTACATTAATTAAATCAGCAACTTACCCGTTCATCGTCTATAAACTTGGCTAAGTCATTTAATGGAATGCTAACACAAGTACCCTCCGCCAAGATATCGCGATCGTATTCACTGTGTACGGGAAACTTTTGCGTTATGGCTAACGCTTCGTTATCCTGATTTATCATTGTTACCTCATACGCAAAGTTGTGTTTCTTCTCTTTTATAGTTGAGGTACAAGTCATGGTGAAGAGAACGCGTTCTCGATCGTGCACCTCATAAAAGTTAAACATCTCATCGAAGACTTGAAATACGTAATAACCCGTCAAGGGCTTTTGTTTTGTGCCCATATTCCAAATCAAATCCATACTATCTGTGGCAAACACTTTATTGGCATGATTTGTTTCCAAGTGCTCTTTCCAGTTAATTTCGCAACCGGACCAATCGCAATCGCCCCACACGCGTCCCATAAAGCATTTCATCGGCTTGTAAACGCATTGCTTCTCATGCCAACCGAGTAGTTCTAACTGAAGCCGCACTGTACAACCGCCAGCGGCATTCGAACAGCGAAAGTGTGCCTTGGAACAAAGTGCCTCGACCGTAATCGAGCGTAGATCAGTAAATGGTTCCTGTGGAAATTTTGAAGAAGTAAAATTAAAGACTTTTTAGTCTATATGGGTTTGAATTCAATGTATTTTTGACGGCCAGACCAATTGTGGCAGTCAATAATTTTGGTAAACTTGAATGCATTTAATTAACATTTTCGTTATCTCGAAAAGTCATTAATTATATTAGGCAATTTATAAATAACGCAATACCATTCGGTTGAAGATAATAGCAACAAAACTGTAAAGCAAAAACAAACTTAAGTATTATCAACAGTTATATTTTCTTTACTTTAAAATATCAAGATAAGCCTTTTCAAAATATTTTAATTCTCATAAGACTGGAAATCTTGATGTTACGTCACTAAATAAAATATTGTACGTCTATAATATTAGAATGATATAATCGAGGTATTGACGTCAATGGAACTATCGTCGAACAAAGTATGTACAAACTCTTAAAGTATAATTTTAAGGTATGATTATTCAAGAGAACTCAACTTACCTTACAAAGTGGGCACAACATAAGCACTCTTGTGCACTGCTTGCAAATGCTGTGTCCCGTCTGGCATAATAAAATCGGAGCTTTCATCGGATAAGCACAGCCAGGACATTTAAGTTCTTCAATTAAGTGTTCGTAGTGTTTAGCCGAGATCTGTTTGGTCGCCTCCGGAGAGGTAGACATCGTTGGCTGTTCAACTCTGAGTAAAACAGGTGATTCTGGTTTCAACTGGACCGTTGTTACTTTAACCGGTTCCGGCACAATGACCGTGGTAATAGTGGTAGAAGTAACAGGATTTTCTTCTGGCGCAACTTGAAAAACTGAAGCTTGTGCCGTTGGCGAAGTTGGTGAAGTGGGCGAGTTTCCGTTAAGTGAAGAACGATTATCACCTACACCCAAACTGCGAGTACGGCTCAACATAGGTGGTTTGGGCGGTGGTGTCATTGGCGATCTTAATGGCGGCACATAGCTATATGCATCAGCCGAATTTGTGTCCACATGCTGCTCACGAATATTTTTGCGATTCTCATTGAAAATTTCAATCACTTCATTGTTTTCGTCGATTTTTCCGTTAAATCCGTTGTTCGCCTTAGTTTCTGTTATAGTTTTCCGTTCGGTTTTGGTTGCCGTTTCGGTAGTACCATCGGTGGAACACTCACTTATGGTGTTGGCGAGGAAGACTCGTCTCTTTTCGTTAATAACCTTAAAGTCCTTGATGTGACCAATGATTTTCAAATCGCGATTATATTCGTCGGACAAAGGAACTTCAGCGCTGGCACCCTCGTTTATCTTGGAGTTGCCATTCGTATCCTTAATGTTGTTACTGTAGTTTTTGCCAGTGAAGGTATGCCCATTGGTGCTCGAAGTGCTTGTGCTGGAAGAACTTGAGATAACATTATGACTGCTTGAGACGCTTGTATTCGATCGTATTGGAATGGCATTGAGATCAGCACCATTCTGAACCATGGTTTCGTGAATTGTATTCATGTTAATGACGTTTTTCGCTTCAGTCGATTGAAACCGGATTTTCAACAGCAAATTCTTCTCTCAATCGTTTAGCGCTTTGCTGTCGTTTGCAGAAAGCGACCATGCACTCGCGTTATTCAAAACGTAATAAGTAAGAGCTAAATTTAAAAAATCCATAAAACTTTCGGTCGCCAATATTACGAAAAGCCGCTTTTTTTACTCGCTCTTCTTTAAGTTCTAATTTGGCTTTATCTTGGCGCTGCGTATCTTATCATTGAACTAAGGAACCTAATTGTACAATTGTGTGAGACTGACGGCTGCAATCGATTTCTTCGTATGCGCAGCGGAAAGTAACTTAAAAAACTCAACAAATACAAAGCACAAACCAAAATAAACTAATATTACTTTTTAGCAAATCAACGACAGACGTGTTTGTAATCAGGGGATTTTTATCTCTGAGCTTCAATAGACACCAATACAAAAACAAAACGCGCCACGCATGTGATAAACATGTCGATATACGCTTGGGTAGGTTTCGCCGCTTCTACCGCGGGAAAAGCTCTTCAAAATTATGGTATTTTGTACCTTAACGTTTTCTAACCAACTAACGAGTCTAAGGCGCTTTTCTCTCAGACTGATTTCAGCAATAAATTTCGCGTCAGTTGTCGCCGCTGTCATCAGAATAATTACCAGATACAAAAATGTAATTAAGCCCTAATAAACATTATCTGAAATCTACAAAAACAAACGACATCGTTTAACGCTTTATCTCGCTACCAATTTTTAAGGCTAAATGTCGTTCTCCTTACTCTCGCAATAAAAAAAAATAGTTTTATAGCTATATTGCCGGTTTTTAAGACTGTTGCATGAGAAGCCGGTACGAATCAAAATTTTACTGGTTCTAAACTAAACTAGCTTAAGTCAACAAAATGGAACTCAACGAATGTCAAAGTTGGTTAAATTGTATATAAAAAAACTAGTTACAAAATCATATTTCGAGTTGAGTAATATTTTCATGAATATATTTTTTTCGTTAACTTTCAGTTCCTTTGGGATGCTGAGCCCAAATTTTAATCTGAAATAGATAACTGTATGCTGAAGACAACAAACAGCCCAAACCAGAGAAGTTTATTACCATAACTGTAAAAGTATTCTCATAAGTGCAAAGCTCTAATCTGTTAGTTTAAATATATTTGACAATCGTTTTTGTTATACATTCAATTGTTGTGATGATAAAACACTTTTAAGTTAAAAAAGCACAGAAATGTGAAAACTGCCACTGATTGCGGTATAAATCTTGTTGCGGTTTAAACATGAGAGTGTGAACTCATGAAAAAAATAGTTAAGCTTGTTTATAGAGTAGACATAATTCATTTTTGTTTAACTTTAGTTTAATACTTTCTGAACATAAAGGATTTGGAGTCACTCAAATTAAACGGTTTACATTTGCACTTAAAGTAATACAAAGAACTCTAGAAGTTCATGAGAATTTTACTAAAACGTTAGGAAATTTTAATTATTCAAAGAACATCCAGGACCGTCCCAGAAAGTTTGTTATTTTCAAAGCAAATATTTTAAAATCGTTAGGAGAATTCTAATTTATATTTTATTTCATCGGAACGTGTGGTCTATTATGTATTCAAAACATTTTTTTTTTAATTATAAGTCGATTAACTTTTTCACTAAGTACGAGAAGGCATTTATAAATATTAATTTTTGTCGTAAAAACCCGTCTCAACGAAATACGTCATTAACATTAAACTTTTCCAGCTTCAATGCGAATTCTTTCGTACCTCAAATAATATTTATCTACATATTTACAATTGATCTCATAAACAACGAGTTTCTGAGTGTGAAAGTGATTGCCCAGTTTTATTGCTTTACGCTATACTATAAATACAAAAATTATAGAAAAATCGGAATAAAATTAACAACGAAATTAACACGACAACGGTTCGACACAAACTGAGTTTGCCTCGCTGAAATGGTCAACAAACGACAATGGCGGTGGCGGCGGCGGCGGCGGTGTTGGCGAATATGTTGAGGTAAATGTGGTGGAGCCAATGACTAAAGGCAGACAGCTAAATTGCTACGACTTAGGCGCAAAAAATATCACAAGTCTTAAACTAAACATGAAGACAACAAAATTACGACCAGCATCGAAGACGACGCGTTGAAATGTTGTTGTTATTGCTGTACTGTCGCCGCCATATTGGTTTTTAAGCGGAAATGACCGCATTTAATACCATTGTTTCTTGCAACCGAACATGAAATGAAGTGAAGGCTTGCTGGTTGGGGAGGCAAAGTCAAGGACCTTGCCTAATACTTGTAGGAGAGACTAAATAGCGTGCCGCTGCTTTGGGAGTGGTATCGAATTTATGTACACGAGTTGGCTAAGGCGGAACAAAGTGGTTGAAAAATGTTTGACTCTGCACACTGATGGCATAAACCAACAATTGAAAAAAAAACGTTTACACTAATTTGTAATGAGCATTTTTTACGCTAATAAAATCTTGAAATTCGTGAAAATGGGTTTAGAAAAACTACTATTTATATTGGAAAATCTGTATACTAAAGATAATAAATCTTTCTTTTAAAATTTAAGTTTTATAATAAGAAAATATGCAAAATTACATAACATTGTTTTTCGAGGAATTCAAGTACAAGTATTTTGAAAGACTTATTTTAGTTTAGAAAAAATGTATATTCAATTTGCAAATAACAAACGAAACCATTTTAAGGCAGGATATTTATGCTTCAACAAATTAGAACCATGGATTCCAGACAAGTACAAAATTTTACATTTATAAACAGGCATAGAAAAATTAATAATAAAATCCATTAATAAAATATATTGATAAATTTTAAACAGCTTATATGATGAATAAAAAATGCGATATCAAGAAGAAAAGACGTAAATTTAGCAGCTACTAAAAATTTTGTGGTTGCAATGTTTTCCTTGAAAATTGTATCCTACATTTTTTTACAATACAATTTTAATTACAAGTAGTTGTCTTCAAAAGGTATGGCCTACATTTAGGTGCATGGCATTGAAACAATTAATTATGTAAATAAAAGCACAATAAAATTTGCATATTTGCAAATACCCGAAATCGATTTTCAATTGCCGCCCTAAAGTGCTTTTATAAAATTATTCTGTCCAGCAAATACCCAATAAAAATCATAGTAAAGGCATAGCATGCTTTTAGATATCAAATAAAGCGCTCGAAAAATTTGCATATATTCATATTAGAGTATAATTTAATACCTACATTTAAAATCGGTAACATGGCAAGTTTTATGAATTTTTTTTTAAAAGCTTTAAATTTTGATTACATCCTATTTTTTTATTAATGTACACTGAACACTTAAGTTTTATGTATGGATTGTAAAAAATCGCGCACACCACACAAACGTCAGCTTGAATCAAGAAATCACATTTTCATTTATTTACTGAACTCTGCATTTAAAAGCCATTAACAAACAAACGCGGCTAAAATTAAAAAATGCAATTTTTTATTTAAAATTTGAAGCGTAGTTTTTGTTTGTTTTTACGAAATTATGTCCGAAATTTTACATAATGAAAGTGTTAACCAGAAAGACTTGTTTTGTTAGTTTGAAATCACACAATACTCAACGACAGTCGAATGACAGTTCGTCAGGCGAATCGACCAAAAAAAAAAATCCAGTGTGGCAAATAAAAATCCGAGAGTAGTTTTTTCCACAAGAAAAAAAAAAACAACTAAAAGTACTACTTACACACGCCTAATTGGATTATGGGCGGTTGAATGTAAATACAAGATGCAAGAAAAAACTACGAGTGCCAACAAAATAACAAAAGCAAATGGGTTTCTTTTCCGCATGTGGCGGCGGCGGCTGCATTTTCTTTTAGCTGTACAAAATTGCTTATTGATTGTTAGGAAATGCTTATGCGACAATGTTGAAAATAAATGCTGGTTAATTAGATCTCATAATCCTCAGGATGATACAGTTCAGTGAGCAGACGATATACATACGAAGGCGCATGACCGCCCCTGAAATAAAAACAACACAATTATGGTTTCTTGAAACATTTTCGAATAAACGTTCATATTTACATATTGGAAATGAAAAGTGTGACCAGCTCCGGCGGCACATAGTCAAAAATTGGACTGTAAACTTTGGCGAAGCGTGCCGCCAACGAATCGTATGGAATAACACCCTCAGCGCAGCCGACCATATTAAATGCATCCTGCTCGTACGAACACAAATGCACAGGCGACAGTTTATACATGGGCGCCAGCACAATAACCGGCACCGAGTAGTGCTTGGCGGCAAGCCCGACAGTATGTGCGCCACATGCGGCACGCAAACCGCCATTGGCCAGAACGCTGTGTGTACCAATGATGACCTTGTTGACGCGCGACATCATCGCAAATATCGCCGAGTCGGGTATGACAATAATTTCTACATTGCCGGTGGCGAGGCTAGTCGCCAAGTTGTGACCCTGAAAAGAAGTGATTTAGAAATATTTCAGCAAGTTTTTTTAGATTAAAACAATATAAATCAGAATCCACTTCAACTCACTCTACACGCCGGCGCACATTCAGCAATGATTATAGTGAGAAATTGTCGTTTTTTAACAGCCCGTTTAAGGAAATTCTCCACGCTGCGTGAGTGTCCCAAAGTTAATATCACCTCGGATGAGTGTATGTGCTCCTCTGCTTGCACACAAATATTTTCCGAGCTTGTCTCCAGCTCCGTTTCGATTTCTTGCAAATGATCGAGCAGCGCCTCACGCAGGCCCGACTGCGGTTTCGAGTAATCGACGCTGATATCGCATTCACTGATTTGTGTGACGAGTTTGTGCAACGATAGCGATGCTTGTGAATCGTCCGTGAATTGATGCACCTGTGCGCAAGTGAAATTTGATTAAAATGTAATTTTTTGAGAAAAGTGCAATTTAATGTAACCTTTGCGTGCAAAAGATCAAATTCTTCGCGTATTAACTTTAGAATTCGGCGGGCAATATTAGCCGCCACAGTCTCTTGCGGCAACGCCGATTGCAGAATGTGTCCCTGCGTCCTCACAATCTTCATTAGCGCTCTTTTGTATTGGACATAATAGAAAACATATTTGGTTAGTTTAGCAATTTTATAAATTAATGCCCAATAAGAGCACTTACTCTGCATGCTTCCAGTCTTGTCCGTTAATGATTTTCTTAAACAATTCCAGGGTTTTTGTCGTAATGTTGTATGAACCTTCAACATTGCTTTGAGAACGAGCACCCAGAAGTATGGAGTCATGTTAAATTAGGCAATATTGCTTTGGATTTTAGATTTTCCTTACCCAACTTTGATGTTGTGTATCAGTTGTGCGACTTCTTTTGTGGGCAAATCCTTCATTTTGTTTGATTTTAATTTTTAAATTGCAATTATAAAACAATTGCAAAACAAACGTCCACGTTCAAGCAAAAAGATGATGAAATTTTGTTGTTATACTTGTTGTTGTCATCCAGCTGTTTTGGCATAGCCAAGCGTTTTTTTATAACCCAATTTACACTGGGAGAAGAAATTCTAAAAATTTTAAAATATATTCACATATATTAAATTTATTTCATATATTTTAGATATATCTTATTAAACTTTTTTTAATCATTCAATAAAACAGCAAAGTGACAAAAAAAGTGAATAGTACTAGTAAATTATGTTGTGATGATATATCAATAACTAATTTGATAAAGAGAAAAAAAAATCAGCTAGTATTATTATTACTACTTCCAATTGCTTGTTGGGTTAACACTTAACATTAACACAAAAAACAAAACAAAGCGATTTTAAAATCAAAATAAGGTCAGTGATGACACATTTGTTAGTCTATCTGGAACATGACTCAAAAATACAGTTTTTCAATAGGGGTTCTTTTTTGGCTTTTGATTATATTGGCATCAAACGTTTGATATTACCAGATCGAAAAACTTCTATAGGATTTAAAATTAAAATTGACCACCAAATTGTGTCAGTCGTGTTTCTTTCATTACACCTACACATTTGTAAGCGTTGCCAACTGTATGTACTTGACTGAACGAATATGAAGAGAATGAAGGAGACGCCGTCCGAAACGTCCCACAGTTCACTAAAATAAGTTATACAGTTCACCCGTTTTGGAAAATTTGGCAACTAAGTTGCATAGGTCATTCTTCTGGAAAGTGTTTGGAAGTTATTGCACTTAAACTTTGGGTTATTGGCAGCACTGGTGCACAGCTTTGTTCATTCTTGATTCTCGATTGAACGAAGAACGGGCGAAATAGTTAAAGTGGTTTAGAACAAACAGATGCTTTTTTGGAATTACTTTTTGGTTGCAAGTTTGTGAACCTTGTCTGCTGGACAACAAACAGACAGTAGAGCAGCCGAGTACAAATACAAGAAACCCTTCGCAAAGTGAAAATAGTTATTAAATAAAATAATATTTAAGTTTTAGAGTCGCACGCTCGCGTTATTCGTTTTGTCTTCGGTGTGTTTGCAATTTGTCGCTTTTCGCAAGAGAGCGAACCAACAAGAAACCGAGTGAGATTACAACTAAAATAAAATTGTCGGAAATTATGCAAAACTAATAGAATTAGCAAAGCCAGCCCCAAAATCGATAAGTCAAAGTATTCAAAGCGTTCTTCGGCGACGCATGCAAAAAAGGTAGGAACACTGTTTCATAATTTAAGTTTTTTTTTGGTGGAGTTTTTCTTTCTTTATATACAAGAAGTAATGTTTATCCCGGTTTTTTGCTGCTTAATGCAGTTGCAGGCAGCCTCTCGTTTTAGCCTCGGCGTTTATTGATTTTTGTTTTCGTTTTTCTTTTGGTTGACAGTGATGCCAATGTAAAGATTTGCGAGATGAAACATTTTGCCCAACTATTTTCGGTAAAATTCTTATTGGATTTTGTTCTGATTTACTATTACCAGGCCCGTATCTAGGGTAGGTCGAAGAGGGAAACTTTGTAAGGGCGGCATGTGGAAGAAGCTTAAGGGCGACATTTATTTTAAGTGAATACCTTTTTTTTTTTTTGTACAATTTCGTAAAATAAAAAATTTTATTTCTAAGAATATTTTGAAAGGGCGACAATATCGACTCTTAGCCCAGGTGCGAGAATTACAATAACTTTGGCATTGAATGTGTTTAAACTGAAAATAGTTGAAAGTTTCGAATCAATAAACCATCTTAAATATCTTATCTAATATTGGCACTGCTGGTTGGCCCATCATATTTCATACTAAAAACGATGCTGCGGGGCATTTCACCACTTATCCCAAATAGCTGATGAGTGAGTGCGTTTTTATTCGCACAAACAAACATACTTACGTATTATTTTTATACGCATTATATCCTTCACTTTTATTAATTATATTTTTACCATTTTTTTTTTCGTTTTTCGTTTTTGTCTAGTTCACGATTTTAGCTGCTATACTTCCCCCAGACGTAAATTGAAAAATAAAAAAGAAAACAAAACAAAAATTTAAACAAATTTGCTTTTTGCATACCGATTTTTATCTTAAAAAGAAAACACACACAGCATTGAATTATTTTTGTAATATAAAAATTTCGTTTGATCAAATTTGTGCAAGTTATTCATCTTATCAGAGAATACCAAATCAACTCTCGATTTTGTAAAAGAAAAAACTCAAAATTCAGATCATGCTAAACAACGCTACAAATTTTTCGCCGCATGTAAGTAGATCAGCAATGATGACAATACCTTTCTTTCTGTTATGTGTAACTAATTTATTTCTGTTGTAAAAGTATTTAGTTTATGTTAATTGAAATTTGAATATATTTACATACTATACTAAGATATACATATATAAAGGTTAAAAATGCCCGCTTCTGATTGGTTAAATTTTAAAAGTTTTGCTATCTAAACAAATGTGACATACTATCCTCCTATCTAAACAAAATCACGTTCGGCTAATTGCAAACATAAACAAATAGAAACCGCTTGTCTTTGTCGTTTTCATTATGCGCTCTCCTCTCTTATCAGTCAACATTTCATATTTTTTATTTTGATTGTTCAATTGTTTACTTCTTTTTTTGTTTACATATTTTTAGTGTGTTTTTTTTTTGCTCTTTTTAATATTGTGTGTTTCGCTCTGAATTAATTGTGCCGAAACGTAACCAAAAATCTTTCGTTTAAACTTGAAAATATATAATTCAAAACTGTTTGCACTTGTCTAAATATAACATATGTACATACGAGTTTGTGTGAGAGAAATATGCTCGATGCGCACACATGTTCTTCAAATAATTTGTAGTCAATTAAAGGCGCTGCTTATTTAGACAGCTTAATTAGTAGCACTAGTTTTCTAATTTTATGTTTATTGACGCACTGATAGGTTTATTATCTCATTTGATGTAGTCGTGGGTAAATAAATATTTCAAAGAATGAGTGTTTGAGTGGTTGGTTGTATTAATTTTATATTGAAAGTCTTTTTGATTGGCTTAAATAGTTTTCAAACAAAATTGATTTAAACTTTGAGTTATTTATTGTTTAAGTGTTTCGAAATTTAATCTAATATTAACTAAAACGTTTAGAATTAAGGATGCATTCTAAACCCTTTCTAAAAGGTTGCAACTAAGAAGCAATACTTACCGCTAACATTTCGAGCTAAATTGTTGTTGCTTTATAAAAAAACAAAATTTTTACTATAGTATTAATTTGAAATAACAATATTATTATTACAATTTGAAATTAGAAAAAAAAAATGAATGACGTAAGTACATAATTTTATTGG
This sequence comes from Suillia variegata, assembly GCA_949127995.1. Lineage (NCBI taxonomy): Eukaryota > Metazoa > Arthropoda > Insecta > Diptera > Heleomyzidae > Suillia > Suillia variegata. The sequence goes on along the minus strand of OX421846.1, from coordinate 43,435,892 downwards.
TCAGTCCACAGCTTCCCTAATCTTTGAACACATTTTTTTGCTCAAGAATTTTTAAAATTCAGTTTAATTTGCCACTACTCTAGTTAATTCCGAAAACAATTCGTTCTGTGTCCAAGTTAAAAATATACGGACAGAAAAACCAATGTAAAGGATCTTCCTTGCACAATTTGATAAAATCGTATTTGGTTTGTACTGCACTAAACTTTTGCCTGTCATTTTGATTTATAATTAAAGCAAAGTGTGCATTACTTCACTCGTAATAAAGATGTCAAACCTCGGCCGCCAGTGCTAGGCTGCAATCTTTTGGGACAACTCAGAGAAGCCATTAAAATGTCAAGTCAAATTGTGTTTTTAATTAAATATGAAATGTGTGTGTTGTTCAAAACAAAAACAAAAACTGAAACGTTATCGAGCCAAGACTAGACAAGACAAGCCAAGTCAAGTCAAGCAAATGATGCTACCGCACACAAATTGAGTTATCAATTAAATTGTCTGATATAAGTGCCAATTTGAAAATTTAAACAAGAGCAACAACAGCAGAAATGTCAATTTAATTTTGCCACAGTTTAATCAATTACCTGTCCGCAGAGTAAGACAACGAGCGGTGCACGGCACGGAACTGCACTGCACTGCTCTGCTCTGCTCTGCTTTGCACGGTATAAAACGGCATGACATGGCATCTCTTTTTCTTTTGCCTTTGCTGTTGGCTCGGATAGTTCTGGCTGGTATTAGCACAGTGTGTCCGGAACATATTGAATTTATGCCAATAATTCTAGACACTTGAGAGAGCTGCGCCACATGTTGTAAATCGCAGATATAAAACACAAAAGCAACTTAATTAAATTGATTACTAAATGTGTTTCGCAATGTGATTTAATTAAACCAACCAAAATCACATACATACATACACATTGCGTGATCTCGAACTGTAAAGATACACTTTGAAATGTTGCACAAATAAGTATCTAAAAATAATTAATTAATACATTCATTGATCGAAAATAAACGAAGAGTGCCGCAAAGTTTCCAATACACATCAAGCATCTTTTGATTAAACGAAAAATAAATGTTTTCATTTAAAAGTACACACAAAATACAAACACAAATCGCATGTGGCATTGACAAGTGCTAAAGAGCTACCAATTTGAATAGATTTTGAAGAAAGGCATGGTTCGTTGCCACGCCACGCCACACCACGCTAAGCAAAGGCATTTCTACGGTACTCTTACATTAAGGCGCAAAATAATGGGCACTTAAAATCTTAAATTGTGAATTAGACATTTAAAAGGTTCATAAAATATTTCTATAAAAAATAGAAAGTTAACGATACATTAACATGAAATTGTTACTTTAACATTAATAGTAGAAAATTGTTTTCTTTACGTTGTAAGTTCGTTATTAATCAACCAGAAATTAAAAATTTAGCTCGTTAAGTATTGGAAACGTCCGAGTGCTACTCCCAATTAATTAATTAATTTTCAAATAAGTTGTTGGATTTGAAACCCGGCACTGAGCTATTTTACCTTCATCTTTTTATTTAAAGTACTAATACGAATTTATAATTTTTCTTTGGTGAACTTCTTCACTAAAGCATATCTAAATATGTATAATTCTATTATTTTGGCTGTGAGTGTGAATTACGAAAGAGCATAAATACAAAATAAAAAAAAAACTTTTGTAAGCACTCATGTGCACAATTTGTACATTTTAGCTTGTTCCTCGTTTGTTGGTGTACATTTTCAGTTTCATTTGTAGTCGTTGTCAATTTTCATCCTTCGCCCTCGCCCTCGCCTTCATTTATCTCGTGTCTGTAAAACATGAGGTCAGTTTAAAATTGTGCTTTGCAACGACTGACCATATCAGGGCTTTTGTTAAATTGGTTACAGATTTTTTTTATATTTGTTTTATTCCTCCGTCCTTTATTAAATGCCACATTGCCAACAGAAACACATACATATGTACAAAATGTGTCACTTTATCTGCCAACCTTAGTTTATTTTTTGTTTGTTTTAAGTTTTTTGTTTTGTTTTGTTTTGTTTTGTTTTGTAACCTTTAGATTGCAACATTTCTCTTCACTTTGCTCTAACCTGAATTGTAATATGTAGCCCAAAAGGCACGCCGCGCCATAAAAGTGCTGCTGCTGGTGTTGCTACCATGGTAGTACATACAAATACGTATGTACGTACAAATACAGTTTTGTCGATGACTCGGAAATGTGGCACACAGTCATTTTTCTTTTAATGTTATCTATTTAAACGAAAAATCACAAAAGTGCCTTGCGGTTGCAATACATTTGAATACAAATTGAGAATTTCTTTTACAGGTCCTTGTGTATTTTTAATCGCATTTAAAAAAATAATAAGATTTTTTACTATTGTATAAATATAAATAGTAGCATTTTACGATACTAAAGTCAATTAAAGCTCTTTAACAACTTCTAATTATAAATCCATCTTAGAAAAAATATAAAAAAATCTTTTGTTCAATCAAAAAATTAAATCAAACTTAGTTTTATCCTAACCTGGCTCCAGTCAGCCAGTACAACCTAACCTAATTTATTTTAATTAATTAATGATTACAAAGGGTCGTCTGCATCCGCCAATTGTAAAAAGTTAAATTAACTTTTGTTGTTCATGCATAAAATCAAAATTAAATTTTAGTTGGTTATTTTATAATATCTTTTGTGTTTCTTATTACAACACAGTTTTTTTTGTTAGACAGAGTGGTTCTAGTTATTATTAAATATATTGATACAAAAATTAATAAATGTGATAGAAACATCCAAGTTTGGTTTGATTGAGATTTCGGCTGTAGTCATGTAAAAAACAAGTTGTATAATTTTCAAAGGAATACCGAGAAACGTTTATGCGGGGTCAAATGGAATGCGTAAAAGTGTTTCGCACAAATCTGACTTTGTTTGCCTTATTTTTGTTATCCTCTTGTTATTTGATTAATCTATTCTAGCAGATGCGTTTCAATCCGTTTTGCTTTGGTGACTTTCATTTAATTTTTTTTTCTGTTTGATTAATGGTATTGAATTTAAGTGATTTAAAAAAGCAGAGCAAAAATTTTTAACAAATAAACGAGCTCATTTATTAACAAATTAGGAAATGCATGAGCTTAATTTATTTAATTCTATCGGAGATCTTTTGTCAAGCACACCCAGTATACAGTATGCAATATGCACAAATTGGGTACAAGTACTACTTGAGATCCATGCAACCACTTGGCTTTTGTATTTTCCATGCATCAGTTTCCCCGTAAGGATTGCGCGGTATAGCTAAAATAGGCCTACCAACTATTTACCTCTGCTGTCTGCCTACCAAACAACCGACGAAACCGCGTCTAACAATTCAAAATAAATTATTGATTTAGGCACGTTGCCAAAAGCATTCGAAAAACAACGACAACATCCACAAAACAAAAACAATAAAAGTGCATTTTCATACACATAGCAACAAAATAAAACAAAAACAAAATAGAGAAATAGACAAAATAAAAAAATTTAAGAACTGTAGCAACTAAAAACTAGCAGCAACAAAAAAAAAACAACAAAAACTCACAAAGCCCGTAGGTACATTTCCGTCTAAAAGACAATTTAGTCATTTCATTTCTAAAAACTTCTAAAAATGTTGATTGCCGCCGCCAACCGCCACCGTGAAAAAAAGGCATTCAGGACAGGACAGGACAGGAGGAGCAGCAGAAGTGACAGAAATAGGAGGATGAGGAAATTCGACAGAACGAACGAACGAACGAAGGAACGAACTAACGAATGAAAAGCGTATTTTTGTATGTTTTGTATTTTTGTGTCATTCTTGGTTCTTGCTTGTTTGTGATTGTCATTTGGCAGTTGTGTGGCTTTTGCCGCAAATACCAGTGTTTGTGGGCAAGTTAAGGCGGGGCGTGGCGTGGCATGGCGACATTTCGAAAGTCGTCTTTGTGACTTTTTGCTGTTGTTTTATGTTTGTGCCGCAACAAACAAGAGCCGCAAATTTAAAACTAGGCTTAAATAATCATTGTAATTATTTTGAAGTAGTTGAGGGACAGCAAATGACGACCGACTGCAGCAGAAAATTAGTTTATGCCATAGTCGGCGGCGGTCACCGGTCGTTGTCGTCATTTTTGAAAGCCACCAAGGCTTGTTTTTTCTTGTTATTTTTTGGCTGAATCATTTCGCAAATGAGCTTACGTAGCGGGAGCTGCTTGCTGCTTGCTGTTTCTGTTTTTGTCGCATTATGAAGATTGATGAGATGCAAATATGACAGCAGTTATTTTTCATTATTAAAACCTTTTTCGTTCTAAAGTGTCACAGTAATTTATGTTTAAAGCCCTACATGCATTAGTGGACTACAACCCTTATTAAGCATTTTTATTTTTAAAGCAAAACTCATGGCGGCGGCATTAAAATGTTAAGTTGTTTAATGCCTTAAAATGTCTTCTAAAGCTTTTTTGTTGGCAAAACTGTTAACTAATTTCGTGCAAAACTGAAATTATGGTTTAGCTTTGTCAGTTGATTTCCTAGTTTAAATTTGTCATATATTTTTGTTGTTTCTATTGCTCGAATTAATTTTCAAATTGACAATGTGAACCGTTCGTTAATGTATTTCAAGGTGCTCACTAATTACTGATTAGTCGTTTATCAGTTTGTTTATTTACACAAATTATCAAACGAAAGCATTTTTATTTCAATTTTTCGATATCTTGTTTTGTTTTTTTCATTTCGCGAACTGTAGACAGGTCCGACTCGTTCGCGTTCCTTCGGTTTCTTTATATATTGTTGCTGGTAAATGTAATATCGAAGCAACGCGCACGCCAACGACAATCTGACATAAATGCCTGCGCTTTGACTGACTGACGGACTATAATGCGCTGCCATCATTTGTCCCACTTGAACTTGAAGCTTTGCCAGCGCTTGTAGAACTGCACTGAAATGCCATTTAAGTTTGCTATATTGAAAAATTAAATATGACAAAGTGCTGTCATTATCATACCGTGTTATCGACATTTAACTCAGAGTCGCTTCGGGTTTATGAACACTGAGAAAAATACTCGTTCTTTAATAAAATACCAAATACCCGGTTACAATTTGAATAGAATTATAAACTAAAATTTCTGATTTCTGAAATCCACTAACGCGTAGGTGCATCATCATTTTTATTTACGAATTAATTCAGTTCATTCACTAAACCTTTTTTTTTTTTCCTTTTCGAAATTTTCTCAACGCTGTCTCATTGCGCCTTCAACGCTTTGAAATAAATTTAAATTCTGTTTTATTTTTTTATCTGCTCCTTACGACTGCGTGTTGAGATTCTTTGACATTTTCTAGTTTGTCGTCTTTGCCTGTGTGCGTAGGTCGCTTTTGCCAGTTGAAATTGTAAATAGTTGATAGTGCAGTGCAATGCAGTGCAATGCGATGCGATGCGCTGTTGTTTTAGTAGCAACCGCAAATTTATTCTAATGCCGCCTGCAGCAAAAGCAAAAGGAGAAGTAGAAGCTTCAGAGGCAGCGCCAGTCAGTGTTGTCACATTAGTTTCACATCATTTGCATTTCAAATTACGCAGGGCATCAAAATTGTTGTTCTAGTGCCAATTGTTTAGCATTTATTTGAATTTACTATTCTTTCTCGTTTCGTTTTTTTAATTGTTAAATACTATTTCGATTATACGTGTATGCCCTTTTGTTAGTGTGTGGTGCAGTCTTTGAGGTTTAGCCAAAATTCAGTTGGAGACGAATACAGTCTCAAAGCTAATAAACAAATAATAATAATATTATCCTTTAATGTTAATGACAAATAGGAGAATGAATATGTCGTAAAAAATACACTTCAAATTTATTAAAAAATTAATTTAAGCTGCAGAATTTGTTGGCATTTGCAACTGATTTTAATAAATTTGTTAATGATTTGGTTATTTATATCTTAGTTTAGGTCCCACACTTTTTCCTCTAGCCTCTAAGGATATTCCAGTTTTTAAAGCCCATATTAACGCGCTCACTTTAGGACTTAATATGTGTTTTTTTTTGTTTTTGTTGGTTTGTTGGTAGACTTGCTTTTTGTTAACGCTCTTCATTCGCCAATTTCACGCTTTGACTTTGCAAAATTTAGTTTAACGGGTTTCCTTTAAAAAGTGTCGCACATTTGCCCAAAACGCGACATTTGCATTTTGTGCCTGCAATTTTATTTTATTTGTGAATTTTATTTTTACTTTTATTTTACTTTAATTACTTTTTGCGCCACTGTGTGCCTTATCGATTTTAAATTTCAAAAAAAAAATCTTTGTAATGCAGTCAGTTTTTGTATTTTCTTTTTTCTTCTTCTGCTGCTCCTGCTGCACTTTTCTACGCTTTTACACCATTGGGAGGCGACATTGGCAGCAGCAGGATGCTACGCGAAGCCATTAAAGCTATAAATTTGCAAACGTATAAAACACAGACACACACATACAAATACAACTACACGCGCTAGAGAAAACGTCTACTTCCGCACTACGAAAAGTTGTTGTATTATAAGAGGCGTTTATTTGCAATTGCGGTTTATTGCTACTTTTTCCGCATTTCCATTGCTACTTTGCTTTGACTATGGTTGCAACAGCATGAAAAACAACAACAACAGGAAAATACCAAAGTTTAATGAAAAACGTTTTTATTTCATTTCGAAATAATTGCCTCGTGCACTTTTATTATGAATGGGTGTTAATTTTTTTAAACGTTATTAACAATTTTAAAGTTGCTTCGCTTTCGCCAATATTTTTTTTAATACCCAATCTCGTGTTTTATTATTGCAAAAGTCATATTAAAATAAAATATCGTTGTTGTGCTAAAAAATTTAACATTCAAGCTTATACAAAAAAAAAAAAATAAACAAAGTGTTAAAATTTGTTTATTTATTTTTGTTGTGCATTTTTAATTGAAATTTTAATAGTTCAAATTAATTAATAAAAATATTTGAGTTAAAATTATTTTTAATCACATGAAAACACAATTTAATCAATTAATTCGTATCCATTATAAAAAAGGATTAAAACTATTTAAAATTTCTCTTTTTTAAGGTATATTTTACATATTCCAGCCATTCGCTGCAGATGGCTACACGCACTTTCATCGCGCATTTCGGCAATTATTTCAAAAACGTTGAAGTTCAATTTTTTGCTTGTTTAATGTCTTTAATAAAATTTATGACATTTACGCATGTTTTGCGTTGCGCTATTGGCTCGGCTCGGCTCGGCTCGATTCAACGTGGCTCGGTTCTTCTGTGTGTTCTGTTCTCATGGAAATGTGATTTTTCTTAATGCCTGCCTGTGGTTCATTTCGGGAATTTTATGTTTCACAAGCACGCATGCTTTTCACTCCGACTGATATCGAATTATATTCCTATATTATGATTTATTTATTATTTTTACTAAATACATACAGACACCGAGCCTGAGCACATGAATCGATTCGTCTATTTACTCTTTAATTTCCTAATCACATCGTTTTCCTGATTAATCGCAATAAAACATGAATAAAGACTACAATCCGCAATTGTGGTATGAAATATTTTTTTTTATTAAATTGAAACTTTGAAAATATATCGAATTTACTTAATATAATTTTTTATGGCTTATGTTGCATTTTGAGTGATATTCTAAGTATGCTCCTATCGTCCAGCAGCGCCCACACTCGCTGCATTAAAATGTCACATGTCTGCAGCTTTATTGCAGATTCCATTAGGTCCATAACAACAACACCAACAACAACGAAGTTGTCTTTCTACTCGGCAAACTTTTTTACTATACTTTATAGACTGTCTAAGAGTGTATAATGCAATTGGGGGAAAAAGTCTGTAGCGTTCAATTGAAAGAAGCAAGCCAAGCAAAAAACAACAAAAAAAAACAAAAAACACTGTTACAGCAATTTAAAAAATGCAATTTTGCAAAAGTCTTGTGCAATTGTGTGCGTGTCTTTAACTGTGTGGGTGTGTGTGTGTGTGCGTTTGTATGGCATGCGCTTGAGGCATTTCTTCCAATTGAGTGCGATTGTATTTCGAGTAGCTTCATTCGAGTGTTTTGAGATTAAGTCAAGTTGGGTTGAAAATGGGATTATATCAAGTTTGAGTTTCACTGGAAGTGGAAATTATGATTTTCCAATGAAAAATTAATTGAAAATTTAAGAGAGTCTAGTCTGGAAGTTCGGATTTAATTTTTGTTTAAAAGTTTTTAAAAATTCGTTGGTCAAAATTTTGTCTTCTTAAAACATTTATTTTTTCTTTATGTTACTTCTTAAATTCTGATAACAAAAATTATAATTTTAGAAGATAAAAAAATTGCGTAATCCGTGACGTATGAGTAGCTTTAAATTTTATTTTTTTCATACGAAAGTGAAAATGCTGACTAAAATGCAACTAATTTGCATAAATTAAATGAAGCAGGCAAATCGCAGATTTTTTGGATGTGTGACCAAATTCGGCAACACGTGCCTCCTAAATTCGTAATTAATTAATTGGCATGAAAAACCGACATGTGCGGCCATTTGTTGTTTAGTGTAATTGGCAGGCAGCAGTGGCCAACAGCAAAAACGCATTTCGCTAAAATTGTCAAACGTATTTAAAAATTCAAAATGCACGGCAATTTGGTTTGCCGTTGTTTTGGTTGTTTTAATTGTTTTGCAAAAACAACAACAACAACAACAACAACAACAACAACAACAACAACAACAACAACAACAACAAAATAAAACTTATAATTGTGTTTTAATTTCTAAACTTATATAAATTGGGTTTTTGTTGGGTTGTCGTTCGTTTTGTTTTAAACGATTTTTAAACAATTGCAAATCGCATTTTAATGAGCTTTGAAGTTGTCGTCGCTGTCGCTGCCGTCTTCGACTGTAACCGAACGATATAATGCACGATATGATGCTCGCTGTTGTCACTGTCAGCACACCCTGTGCACAGCACCTTGATAATAAATCAGTTGTTGTTGTTGTTTTTGTTGCTGTTGCTGCTTTGTACATCTCAAATATGACATGGCATAAAACAGATTTTGTGTTAATTAAAATTCACACATTGACATTCGCATAATTCAAATTCGCAAATTGCAAGCAACAAGAGTGTGGAGCATGTGGCATGCTACCAGACCAATACAGGCTAGGCCGGACGTCTGGTAGTCAGATAAAAATGAATTTAGACTGGTCGTGCAGTTGACATTTCTTAGCGTGCGTTTGCCAACAAAGCTCTTGAGGTGAAAAATGCATAATTTTGTCGAGTATTGATTAAAAAATATAAATAAGATATTAACAAGAGCGCAATAGGCATATCATTTGGTAAAATCATTAACAGCAGTTAGCCGGTCTAAGTTCAAACAATAAATTGTGTCTGTCTTAGGTCATAAGCCAAATCAATATGTGTTGCGCCTAATCTTAAAACATTTCGATCACTCTATCACAGACGTATATGTTTTTTTTTTTAAAGCCATTTAAATTATTTGTTATTTTTCCAAGCCTTTCTCCAGCCACAATACAATAAATCTTTTGCACATTTATCTGCCAGAGAGAAACAGAAGCAGAAGTCGAAAAAAATCGATTGACATTTCGAGCATATCTTTTTATACGATTACACAATAGGCGGCCGCCATCACCCTCACAAAAACCAACGCCAGCGACTTTAGTGGAAGCACATCCCTTGGCGCCATATTTGATTTTTTTCTTCTTTTTGCGCCAACGAAAAAGGCTCGATTGCTTTTAATAAAATCCAAAAATTAAAAAGAAGTCATAAAAAAAGTAAAAAGCAGATGGCTAAATCACAATTGACCTTCGAACACTTCGATGCGAGCGAAAATAAAAGCTAAGCGATGACCCACGGGCACTTTACACTAGTCTGTAAAATGCAAAATTTTTATCTGCATCTGCTTGCTTAGCTAACATAATCGTAAATTTTGTATGCGCATATATGCATTTTTTATAATTTTATTCTTTCAAAACAAAAAAAAAAGGTTCTAAAATTTACCTTTCAAAATATTTTAATGAAACAAAATTCGAATTCTGCAGCAAGCGAACCCACACCTACACACACACCCATGGACATTTGTTGTTATAACATTTTGACGCTACCCATCAGCGTGTACCTTAATCACCACCAGCAGCCGTCGTCGTCGCTAGCACACATCCTGCCTACTTTGCTTTTCCTCATGATGCTGCCATCTTGCTTATCTCCTGGCCATAACGCTTCAATTGCTGCTACTGCTTCTACTGCCGCTACTACTGTTACTTTCGTTCGTTGTTGTTGCTGATGCTGTTGTCGTTTTAATCATGATTTTCCATGAATGATGCAATTTTACTGCTTTGTTTAGTTGTCAGTAGTCGCTAGGGGGCGTTATGATTTCCTGTTCCTGCTCCTCCTGTAAGTTTGATATCTTTAGCGTGTGAGATCGTGTTGCTGTTATCCACATAAACGTAGAGAAAAGAAAAGAAAATTATAGAAAAGCATTTTTTTAACAAACATTTTTTTTTATTCATAAAAGCCGAGTTTGACAAAGTTTAATTTTTTTGTTTATAACAAAGTTGTAAATGTTTAAACACACAAATATTTTTATATGAAACAATTTTTGAAACCACATTATTTAATACATATTTGTTGATATAAAAAAATAATTTATATAATCAATTCAAGGGCTTTAGTGATTTCGATAAACATTTTTCTTTCGGTGTACTTATTCATTTTCCTTTCTTATTTTTAGTATTTTAGTAAAAAAAGAGCTTGCCAGTTTTCTTTTTGCATTACTAACAGCATACGCTGGTAAGAATTTTTTTGTTTTGCACAGCCCAAAAGTAAACCGAGCAAACATTTAAATTTTACACAAACAAGATTTGTGCGCACGTTACGAAAAAAAGAGAAAATGTTTAAATAACTTACTCCTCCACTTCAAGCAGCATTGCGTCCTAATCACGAGGCTTTTGACCTAAATTTGTGGATTCTCATTTTTTGTGCTTACTTGCAAAAATTGCTCAAGTTGGTGTAGGTACTTGCTTCCTTTTTCCCCAGCATTTTCTTAGGGTTAATGCAGTCGCTCTGGTCTTGCTACTATTTCCCTGCGCAATTATAAGCAGTTTTCTTTGTTTTCTTTAGTGGATAATTTTAGTTTTATTAACAATTTAATATTTTTGAAGCATGCAATTTATTAAGCCAGTTTTAAAGTAACTCATTTTGATGCACCCATTTGCCATTTTACCATTTCACCATTTCAGTAATAAATTTCGAATTGGCACTTGGTTGCGTATGAGCAATTTTCTTTCATATTAAACTATCATAATTAAAATTCAAGACGCGTACAAAAAGTATTGCTCTGCAACATTTTAACGACCATTAAAGAGAGAACAAAATAACTCAAAACGAACGAATGAACAAATGAACGAGAGCGCATAAACCATTTTCGACTCGAGACGCTTCTGATGACTTTCAACGTCGTTTGCCGCGCCACATCGCGTCTCGTCGCGCCACATGATAAAGTTTTTGTGCTGCAATTGATTCAGAATGAAATTCTCCTTATTGAAGACACGAGTCGGTCGTCGTCGAAGAAGAAAGTTTTTAAGCTGCATTTTCTGTGGGGCGAAAATAGTTTCGAAAATTGAATAAGAACATTTTTTAATTTGGCCAAAACTTGATGCAAGCAAGTTTTTTCTTTTACTTGCCATAATTGCGAAAATTGAAAATGGCTCAAATTGCAGTTATTTAAATTAAACATTTCGTGTTATGCTAATAAAATAAATTCTTAAACGAATTGAATTGTGTGCCGAAACTTTTTAATTAACATTTTGAGGTTTGTTGTTTTGCTTGCTTTGCCTTGAAATAATTAAATTAGTTAATTGCAGACTTTGGAAAGCCAAGACGAAAATTTTATTAAAGGAGAAGATCTGCTTTGTGCGGCACGACCTACGAAATAAAAAGAACGACTCCTTTGAAATGAAAAAACTATTTTTACAACAACTAAATATGTGCAACTTGAAATTAAGTTCGTTGTTTGTTTCTTTCTTAGTTTGTTTATGTTATGTTGGAGTCGGAAGTACTGTGCTGCTGAGACCACGTTTCGGTCACTCACAAATAATTTTTAATGGTTTAAAAAACATGAAATTTTAAATGGTTTATGAAAATATTTTAAGTGAGTTTTTATGTGTATGAATAATATTTGCTCACATTTTTGCACATCTACTCGTTCATACTAAATATAGGCTTTATGTGTGCACAAACATCACGTTCATCGGAATATGACCGACCTCGAAATAAAATTTAATATTTTGTTAAATTGTTTATCACATGAAAGTTTTCACTGGTTTTGTTAACTGTCTTACGTGTGACTTGTGACTCTCGTATGTGTGCAGTTTAAATTTTAAAATTTTGAATTATATTTGTTGTTCCATATTCAAACTCCTCTGGTAAATGATATTGGTTGTATGTAACTTTTTGCATTCTTATGTGCGAATCAGCCCACATTATTATATACATATATTAGCTTAAACACGTCAAAATGTTTGAATTAATTTACCTAAGGATGCTTTTTATTTTAAGCACACAAATGCACGAGTTGTGTGAAATTACGAAACGTCGTGTTTAACGAAGCGTTAAGTGCAATTCGAAAGTACAAGCGTCACCGCAACACATTCAGCTGTCAATAATGACCATATGTCAAACATGACAGCTTATTTCAGCAACGCATTCAACACACAATTACAAGTGCAGACAGACAGACACACAAAAGAAGCATAAGACAGACAGACAGACAGACAAAATGCTTAAGCAGTATTTGGCATGTATCCGTATTTAAATATTCGTTTTGTTTAATTTGAATTTGCATTTTTTTTTTGTTGTTCGTGCGCTTCTTTACAAAATTTTTGCTGATTCCGACAGATTTCTTTGATAAAATTTCATTACATTGTTTTAACGTTGGTGTTGTTGTTGCTGTTGTTGCTGCTATTTTGTTGAGGAGCGTGCCGCTGTAATAGCGTCAAGTCACGCACATTTACAACAGCCGTCGTTTCGTTTCTTTTCATTTCGTTTTGTTCCGTTCCGTTCGGTCTTCTTTTGCACCCGGGTGTATAATTTCACATGTTTGATTGTGCGAATGTAAAGTGCTTTAAATTTGCACAAATGTACGTGACTTCCGGTTAGTCGTTTTGCTTCAATTTCACTTTAGTGCTACTTTAGTACTTTGCCTGTCATTTTTGTTTGTTTGTTTATTCATTTGTTTTGCTGGAGGGTGGTTGTTGCTTCAACTTGACTGTCTATTGAGACAAAAGGGTTGCTTCTCTTCTTCTTCTTCTTGCTGTTGTTAGTTTTTAATTATTTACTTTGGTAAAGAATTTTGAGCGCTGTAAATTATATTTGCCTAAATTGAAGTTGTAGTTAAGTCGTTTTTATTTGTTTAGGGTCTTACGCTGCGTATGAGTGTTATTAATACGAAAAGTTGTTAAGTATACGTCACGATTGCACTCAAAATAAATTAAAAGTTATGCCACACCTTGTTGTGTTTAATGTACTTGTGTATTAAGTAAAATATAAACATTTTTATTTTTCAGAATTTATTTTTATTAAATTGTTGTTGCTTTAAATAACCTTTGTACGTCTTAAAGTGCAAAAAATACAGAAACAACAAATGATTACTTTGAATAACAAAGACCTAAATAAAGATCAATTTAATTATCAATTACATCATGTGGAATGTAATGTGTCTTTTTTTCATTTCAACAAATTGAAAAATATTTTATTGGCATTTCTTTGGTCAGGACCAAACAGCAGCAACCTGCAATAAACAGATTGCATGTGTTTAATTAATATTAAATTAAATCAACATAATACAGGCCAGATTATTGCCACAACATCCACTTCGCATATCTCCGCAATTGTCACTGTCTGCCAGCGTGTGTCCGTCGCGTCCACTCGGTAAATGTTATTAAAAAATATAGTTTAATTAATTCGCCAGCGTGGCGCATATGCGTCTGCAACATTGTCACTACACACACACTCAAACACATACAAACGTTTAAGCAAGCAACCAAAACATGTCATACTGCTGCATATACAACAGCTAAAAGCAAAGGATGCAGTAAATGAAAAAAAGCCAACATGCTGTTAAAATAAACTTGGCTTTAAATGACGTTATTGACATGTTGTAGTGCTGCTGCTTTGCTGTTGCCAGTGGAGAAATGCGTGTTGAAAAATGAAAAACTTGAAAATGCATTTTAACATTTTATTGCGCGTTAAAGAGGCGAGGCGACATTAAATTAATGCAGGGGCGTATTAAAATCGAAACTCTTGCGAATCAGCGAGCGAATAAGCGAACGAGCGAGCTCTTCATGTATGTATGTATGTATATATAAACGTCAAGTGTGCTACTGCTGCCGCTGCCGCTGCTGCTACTGTTTGCTGTATAGGTTATGCGCTTGAGCTGCCATTCCAAAGGGATTTTAGATTAGCTCGGCTGCTTGCTTGATGGAAAATTATATCCACAAGCTGAAAACGCTTCGGTTGCTGGTTTTATTTTATAATATTGTTCATACGAGATAAAGTTGCTCGTGGCAGTTAAAAATGTTGTGATTAAAAAAAATCTATTTTGTCTGGTCTTATTAAAAATAATTACATAAGTAAAATAGTATTAAATGTCTTAGGGAAATTTATTGTATAAAAGTTTTATAATAATTCATTTCAATAACATTTTCGGCATTAATTTATAATTTAAGAAGCTTTAAATTAATTAATTACATAATTAAATGTGAACTTCCCGACGAAGACACTCAACACAATCAGAATTAATTTGACAAGCAGAAAGATATAATTTAATTAACGGCAAGCTAAAGCTAAAAAAATGTCATTTTGCTCAGAGAAAAGAACCCTAACAAACAATGCCACTCGCATTCGCTTTCATTTGTCGCGCCCTGCGAAATCCGTCGTCGCTGAGAAAACGAAAATAGTTTTTCTTGACTTGACTTTTTCACAATTTTGAAATGTCATTTCAGCTGCTGCTGCTGCTGCTTTTGTTGTTGCAACTGACATAACCTGCTGCATGTCTTAGACATGTGCGCCCAACATTGAAAAGGGTGTCACTTCGAGCACCCCTTCCCTCTTCCTTGTTGCACGACTGGCAGGCAACCCCGCCGAAAATGACAAAACGACACCGACAAACAAGCGGCAAAATAATGCAGAAAAATGTGCAATTTTCACTTGCACCAAAAGTGCGAGAATTGTATCTTTTCGTTGTTGTTAATGTTGTTGTGATTTTGTGCAATGAACTGTGAAATTTGTACATTAAATAAAATGAAAATGATGAGAAATGCAGAGAGCGTGTCCCGCCGCCACAGCCGCAGCCAGCCGTCAAGCAAGCAAGTAAGCTAGCACAAAATCCGCGAAACAGCAGCGGCGGAAAAAAAGGAAAAAAGGCATAAAGCCACTTCGTGTGCGCGCACTGCTTCAGTTGCACATTTTGCACGCTTTGTTGCGATTGTTTTTTTTTGTTTTTGTTATTGTAGCTATTAATGAGTTCTGCACGCAAGCAGCAATCTACAATAAACATATTTGAGCATTGTGTCTGTTCTGTTCTCTGTTGGCAACACGGTTTGCCACTCACTGTGCCACTGTGTTCACATTACAAAAATAAGGGAAGGATTTTTGGTTTTTTTTATTTTAAGATTAAAGGGAGATTGTGGCAACATATCGGGTAAAACGACTGACTGACTGACTGACTGACAGACAGACAGATAGAGAGACAGAAAGCCGGAAAGCAGGACAGTCATTCGAAGACATTGTCGCACAGGTGCAAAATGATTTTTTTTTGATATGTTTTGTTATTTTCGGTTATTGTTTTTTGTTTTTGTTTTGGCAATTTTATGTGCAGACAGACCAGACAGACATTATCAAAATTTAACAATTAAGGTATTTTGTTGTTGCTGCTATTGCTGCTTTGATTTATGTGAATTTTGTCATGTGTGCATTATTGTTTTTTGTTAGTTTATTTATTTTTGTTTTAGTCAAGCACCCTTTTTTTTGTTGTTTGTTGTTTGTGTTTTCTATTTTTTTTTTGTTGTTGTCATATTTTGCTATTGCAAAAGTTTGCCAGCAAATAAATTAATTTCTTTCAACGACAATTTATTTTTAATTTTTCACCTAAATTAGTTGCAACGGTCGGTCGTCATGCGTGACGTATGAGTGACACGCAATTATTGCCATTATTATTATTTCTTTATTTATACATAGTACACTCGTAACTTAGCGTCAAGAAGAAACCAACCGCAAATCATTTAATCTACAATAAAACACAACAAATTTATTGCTCATTATTTGCGTCCGTTATTATTAACCCTCATTAAATTGTATTTAAACCCAATTGCTTCTGTAATGGCGCTGCCGCACTTCCTTCTCTTGATTGTGTAGGATCAAAATCAATTTGAACTTTCTCGTTGTGTTGTTGCTGTTGGTATTTTAATTTTGGTACACTTAGCAAAAAAGTGTTTGTTGCAGAAAAAATACTTAATGACTTATGCTAATAAATTCCGAATAAATTTTTGTAATATTTATGAATTTATATTTGATGTAATTTTTTAACTAAAAAAGCTCTTAATTTATTTTTAATCCGTATGTTACGATTTATTTATTAGTATCATTATGGCAGCATGTATCTTCTAATGTAATCTATCTAATGGATACGAAATACTGTCCAAATATAAATCGAATTGATTTTTTCGTTCATTTAATTTCCTCTGTCAGTGTATATAATGGATTATATTTGACTTCAAAGGTTTCTCGGTGAGTTATGGAGCCTGAATGTCCGTCTTTTATTATTAAACGTTGGTTGCCACTAGAACCAAATTAAAATCTAAAGAAGATCATCCTTAAATCCCTTCATCTAAGACAAACAATAACAGAAGTTAAAATGTTTCAAAATGTTTTAATAATATTAATTTTGTAAAAATATAAATATTAAATTAATTAAAGTTTACTGAGTTGAGTGTAGCGCCTGAAGTTATATTTATAAAAATCCGCAATTAATTTTATGTTGCAACCGCATCAAAATAGCATAAATCCACAAAATGTTGTGCGTGTGTGTGTTTGTGTGTGTGTGTGTGTTGCGAGCTGTTTCGTTCTAATACGCACATGACCAACAACTACAACAAAAACACAAAGACGACACTTCGCCCTTTTCGCAGCAAAACTTTTTAGCAAAAAATCTGTTCAGCAGTGTCAGCAAGTCGGATAGACAAGCAGACACACATGCGTGCCACGTTTAGTGAATCTGTATGTGTTTGGTGTGTGTGTGTGTGTGCCTTGCGTTTGTGTTGGCTTCTTCCTTCTTTATCTAATTTGTGTGAGGTGTGCGTTGCAATTTCGTTTTGATTTTCCCTTAATTTTTGGTTAGCATCAATTTGATTTATTTGTTCAATTTGTGCGGCACGCCGTCAAATGTTGCCACATGCAAAAATGTCTGCATTAAGCCGCCTGGCCCAGAGGATGCTGCTGGTGCTGCCGCTGCTGCTGCAGAGTTTCGTTTGTGTTTTATCTTTCGTTTTATCTTGTCAATTTGTATGTGTATTTTTTTTGTATTTTTTTTTTTTTGGTCAAATTTAATTGCATTTTTGTTGCTCTTTATGCGCAAAGTGCAACGTCGAGGCGACACTTTTTCTTGCAGTGTTGCATGTTGCACATTTTTATGAGAAAAAAAATAAAGAAGCGCATTGCTCATTTAATTAATTTGCAAATTTGCTTATTTTTATCCAAA
Organism: Suillia variegata; assembly: GCA_949127995.1. Lineage (NCBI taxonomy): Eukaryota > Metazoa > Arthropoda > Insecta > Diptera > Heleomyzidae > Suillia > Suillia variegata. The sequence goes on along the minus strand of OX421846.1, from coordinate 43,418,160 downwards.
TGATAGACAAATCGAAAAGGCATATACATGCTTACAATCCGCTGCCGACCTGTATAACCACTCGAATTTTTCATATATATTTTGTAGGACTTTATTAACTTTTTATAATCAATGACTGCCAAATTTGGAAAATTATACTTTTTTTAAATTTCGTTTAAGCGCGAATTTCTTGAAAGTTTGTATGATTGTATGACAATTTGTTGCTTCAGTTACGCTGTTTTGTTCCGATGACGAATTGTTGAGAATTACGATTTGATTTTAAAACAACACCTCATCATTGGGGACAGTATTGACGGAATTCACCAAATAAATAGCCAAGTGAATGTTTCTTCGCTACGCGGCATGTACAAGTGCTGCCTACGTCTGTCCAACTCACGTCCTAAAGTGTTTTCAATCTTTAGCTCATTTTTGTGCGCTTTGTGACTTTTCATATTTATTTGAATTTATTATTTATAATTTGTTTTCTTTTTTGTGTTTTGCGTTTTGTGGTTTTTCGCATACATAGTTTGCTGCAATATGCAAAATTAGCGTAATTTATCTGCTGCCGGCAGCGTTGAGCATTTTTTGCTCTTCTGGGGCGCTACGCAATTTTGCTGCTGTTCATTTTGAATTCAGTTTGATTTGGTTGCGCCGCGGCATTTGTCGTCTTTTTGATTTCCTCATACAAGGCGAGGCTCGCCTGTCTGCCTGCCTGTGGAATATATTCGAATTGAGTTTGACCGATCAGTACTTGGCCAATTTGAAGTATTTTCGTTGCATATTTGCGCTATTAAGTTGTCAATTTAATTTGTTTGGATTGTGTTATTGTGCATCGATTTCGAATTCGATTCGTGTTTAAGTTTAAATTTATTGATTTTGCATTAAAGTTCGCAACTTTAAAAGAAATAAAGAACAATGAAAATGTATCCTGACTATTACTACGCCGCGCGGAATCATTATACCAGGCGCTTGTTTGCCTACAAAAGTCGCTACATGCCCACGATGCGACGATATTTTAAAAAAGTGAGTTCGAGGATGTTCAGTACAAAATTTGCGATTGTTTGCATTTGAGTTTCTTTTTTAAAGGACATGGCGACTTTTTATTAAATCAATTTAGACTTGGACAGTTTTATAATTAAAATTTTTTTTTAAGATCTTTTCGTAATAAAAGTAAAATGTTCCTTTAAAGTTTTAATCTTTTTATTTTCGAATTTAATGGAAAAAGTTCAAAGATTTTAATAGAATATTTTTCGAAGTAAATTCAAAATTATAAAAAAAATGTCCGCAAGATGTAAATTAAATTTTTTTTCAGCATGAAAATAATTTTTTTTTCCGACTGTTGCCCTTTTAAGCTAATAAACATAACTGTTAAATAATTTGCATGTTTGCCGAAACGAAGTACTAAAATAAACAAATTTTTTTCGGAAAAATAAGAAACAATAAATTACAATAAAATCCAAGAACAAATTTTTTCTTCATAACTAAAATAAAATGCTTTTATTTTCGACCTTTATTCCATAAAAGGTTGACCGTTATGGTCCTTGTATATATATTTTAATCGGGCTCAAGGTCCTTTTTAATATAACAAAAGCAATCTTTTATGTTAATGTCTTCTCTTCTTGGTTTCTGTTTTCTCGTCTCTTAATATTTTAAGATTCTAAGCCCAAAAAATATTAGCAAATAAATATTTAAACCATCAAAATGATTGTTTTTAATATATTAAAAAGGACCTTGAGACCGATTAAAATTATAACATAAGCTCGACTTAACTAAAACTTTAATTTATTAATTTATAAAAATAGTTTTGTTCTTTAAGAAAGTTAAATATCCCATCCTTTATCACAAACTCAGCAGATATTTTATGTATTAGTACGAGTGTATAGGTATACTTATACATATGTATAGCTATAATATACAAACGAAAACAAAAATTCCTATCAATTGAAATTTATTTACCCTCAAAAAAGGGAATTTAATAATTTACCTAACCTCCTGAAAATGTTAAACAAAATATTTAACACTGAACCATTGCAGCATAGAAAAAAGAGGTAAAAGCAATAAGAATAACAATAACAAAAACAAAAACTGTTCGTTCGCAAGCATTTTAAAATGTCATAAATTTCAATTTACACCTTCATTTAAATACTTAATCGCACTTTAATTTTCAGCCAAAATGTAATTTATTCAACATTTGCGCTTGTGTAGTGCAGCACAAGCATTTAAATATACAAAAATGCATTTCTACACACACATACACACGCACGCACACACACACAGCGTATTTAAATTTTCATTAAGCAAATTCCTTGCAACAACAAACACGACAAACTAAGAAAAGAGTCGTCGTCGTCGTACAGAAAATAAGAGAAAAAAACCTCATAAAAAAGATTTTTCAAGAAAATTTACTGCAAACAACTTTTTGGTTGATTGCAGCACTACACACATACACATACAAACACACACACACACACACACACACAACATCTAGGTTTGGTTATGGTGTAAAGGAAAGGAAAGGCGAAGATGAGGTGGCTGATTATTGTTGGTGGTTTGTAGTTGGTAGTGAAGTGAACTGAACTGAATTGAACTGAAGTTGTGTGCTCTGCGTGCATGACAAAAGTTGATTTATAACACGGTTGGTCATGTCAGGCCAGGCGCTTGTTATCGCTTTGCCTTAAGTTTTGCCTTAAAACTTTAAAACTTAAATTTTATTTTAACTGAGTTTTATCAAAATTTATGTTTTTTTTTTCAATTTTCTGTTCTAAAAATTATCTTCTTTAGCTACAGATTTTCAATTTTGTCTTTAATTCAATTTGACAGAAAATGCATTGAAATGGATTCAATTAATTTTAGTCTCATTTGTCTGAAAGCACTTTTTTCTGTCAACAAAAGTTTTTATTTGTTTCTTTGGTTTAGAATGCGTCTTGTTTTAAATTGCAATTGATAAAAACATTCTAAATTTTTATGAAATGTTTTTACTCCCCCCCCCCCCGCCACTTCGAAGCCCTGCTTAGCGCAATAACCTTGCGCGTAGGCGTTGATTTATGCGCGAAAAACAAACCAAACTTTCAAAATACTCGTTCATATCTAGCCTAATTCCTTGGGGGCGTTTTTGGGTTTTCATTGCCTGATTGCCAGCCTTCTGCTGCAGTCTTGTTAGTTTCGATAAACAAACGAAAAGTTGGCGGCGGAATTGCTTGCTAGCAAAAACTTTTTGCCTGCTTTCAGATTTTTATTTTTTTTAAATCAATTTTTTATTTTAGTTTTTGCGTGTTTTTTGTTTTTGTTTTGCTTATTCTAAGTATGCGAGACAGCTGAAAGCACCGCGCTGAAATGACACTTGAGCCGTGTTTTGTGCCCCTCCTCACTTTCTGACTTTGCATGTTGCACTTTTTGTTGTCCTTTTGGCTTTTTGCGCTGCATTAAGGAGTAACCTTTTTTTTTCTTTCTTTCTCCCTCTCTCGATATTTTCTATTTCGTGCAGTTTGCCGTTATTTATAGTTTCGCAATAAATATGAATAATAAATGGAGTCAGCCGTCGCGACGGTAAAAGTGGATGGCGCAAAATAATACAAACATTTTGTATTGGAGCATTCTTTTGCGCATTTTGACGCCTAAAAGCCGGCAGTGTTTGTTGTTGCTATTGTTGTTGTGTTGCCAATAAACTATCAAATTTATTTTGTATTTTTATCCTTAAATAATACATTTCAAACGCATATTGAAGGCGGTGAGGGGCGAGAGGAGGGTTGTAATTTATGCACATTTATACACATTACATCGTACAATGCCAGTCGGTAATTTGCCTAAAAATATGCAATACCTTTCTCGTTTACTGCTTCTCGATTTCTACTCGGTTGTGTTGTAAATTTCATGCTTTCTGCCTGTCTGTTTGCCTGTCTGTCTGCCTGTCTGTCTGCCTGTCTGTTTGTATATCAACTGCTTTCGTATTCATATGCCCAACACACACTCACAAATGTTCTTTTACTTTACATTATTTATTTATTTCATTAATTCTCGTTTTACACTTAGAATTTTTCATTTCGACATCCTTTTTTAAGATCTTTAACAAAAATTATCCTGCGTTTTTTTCGGAATTCATGGACTTGGTAGCTTTGTATATTTTCCTGTCGACGATTTGTTAGGTTCGCTTAGTTCGCTCGGTTCGTTCGGTTCGCTTTTGATTTAAATTACTTTACCGCAGCAGCTTTTGCAACAAAAGAGCAGCGAAAAGTTTTTGTGAAAATTTCTCAAGTGTGAAACCAATTTGGGTTGTTTTTTGTGGCTGTGGCTGTGACTGCGACTGTATCTGTGAGTGTGACTGTGTGTGTGTGTGTATTTGGATGTGGAAAACATTAATTTCAAAATGAAATGATTAAAAGTTTTACATTTGCTTGGCTTAGTTGTTTCTTGTTGTTGCTGTTGTAGTTGGTGATTTGTGGTTTTTGATATAATACCCGACATGCTGCTACACAATTTGGGCGTTTATTAAAAAGGGGTTTCAAATTTGCACGACAATGTTCATGTCGATAAGGCCACGCGTTTCAAAGTGAATTCGAAAATACAGAGTAAAAATGTTTCTATTCCACTTTTGAAAATTAACTCTATAAATTTGAATATTCATTATATTTAAAAGTAAGCCTATTTATGTGTTTAGCACTGTACATTCTGGTATATCTGCAAATTATGCTATTATATTTGAAACGACTGTTTAAATTAGCTTTTTGCAAATTTCAAAGCTTTCTTTTAAGTAAATTCTCTAAATTAGCAAAAATTTAACGGCTCGTTAAACGCGGAATTTTAATCATCGCACATAAGCACCCGCAACCGAATTTCCTATCCACCCCTCCACTTGTCGCGCTGTCAAAGAAAAGCGATAAAAATTATATTGAACTTTGTTTGCATTGGCTTTTAAAAAATCTTTATAGCCTTTAAGTGCTACAATTCGGTTTGGTTATGGTTAAGTGTCGATGGCTCTAGCCACTTTTTTGCCCAAACAAAAACAAAAATAACAAAACCATAAAAGCGCTATTCTTTGTGTTCGTATGCACAACAAACAACCTTTTTGTTGTTAGTTGTTGTATGAACAAACATTTCAATGAGTCTTAATAAAATGATTGAAAAGTCAAACAGACAATCAGAACCTTTTTTAATATTAAAAAAAAAAAACAAATCGCTGCACCACTCGACATGCTTCTGGAAGCTGTGCTGTTTCTTAATTTGGCCAAAAATTATTTAAAACGTTACTACAAGCTTCGCTGTCGAACATTTCGTTTCGTTTGCATTGCAATTCAAACTTCTCACTCCGCGCTCGGTCGCTCGCTCGCTAGCAGAACACCAAAATGAGAAATAATAAGTTTCTGGATTATTGCCAAAATTTGCATTTAGAAAGCTGCCTTCGTAGTCAACGGTTCTGTTTTTGTTTTTGCTTTTGCATTTCTTGTTTACGAGCAGTATTATTTGTTAGAATAAATGAAAAACAAATCAGCACATTGTTTGCGCGAACAAAAATTGCTGCATTCTGTAGAGTTTTTATTTTTGAAGTCGAAAGTTGCGTTTGCAATTCATTCAATTTTCATTTTTTTAATGGCGCAGTATTTTTTCTTGCAATTGTTATTCACAATTTTATTTATTTTTCGAGCTTTTCGAAACGCCGCCGCCGCCTTTGAGTGAACTTCATAAGTGGAGCAGATTGGAGTGTTAGATAGAAATAGGTTCGACTTGTTATGCTATTTTGGTAGTAGTTACATTTCTTTTTGGCCATTAAATTAAACACACTTTTTGCATGCATCTATCTATAAATTCTCGATATTTTATAATTACGTTTAGATATTTTCAATATAAGGTTAAACAAATTCAATAAAGTTGATTCGAGTTGATTTCTCATTTCTGTTGGCAACATAAAAGTAATTAATTTAATTCTTATAGTTATTTTTGAATCGATTGTCCATAGAGAAACCTAATGAAGTTAGTTATACTACTTAAGAGGAGCGGGTGATAAAGAAAACTCTTCGGTGAATAATATAATAAGTGAATTTATATTAGATTTGTTTCCTAAATATGAATTTATATTAATTTTTCGAAGTTTCAACAGACATACAAATAAACCAAACTTAACACTAGAATGACTAGAGTTGTGCACGTTGTTATTAAATTTAATGTAGTTTAACAAATTTGATTTTTAAATGAATTCTTTAAAAAGACAAACTTATTTGATTAACATTATTTTAAATATATTTATTTGTATTACTATCATTAGCAGAGCATTTTTTGGTTTTGTTTATTTGCTGTGTTATTATTAAACAATGTTGTGTGTAATTAATGTCTATCAAAGCTATTTAAAACAAAAAATATCGAATTAATTAAATAAAAAAATTCAAAAGCAGAAAACAACAATTTAAAAGCCGTTCTGTATTTGTTAATAATTAATTTCAAGCGGAAATAAAAACCACTGCACTCGTGTTTGCTGTCCAAATAATGCTAAACTAAACTAACGAATGATTTATTTACTTACCGAAACCAAATCACAAAATGACTACCAACCACAAATTGAGGCGCTTCGGTGTAAAAGTACACCAACTCACATGTACACAATTTTTAAATACATATAAATATAAAAGCAAAACTATTTACAATTGCTACTTGCTTAAACTTAAACATATTTGGAAAAAATTAAATAATGTACTTGTGGGTTAGGTCACTTTTGTACTAAGCGTGTTAGTAATATTCGACTTAACACTACCATTAAGTATTTATAAATGTGTCTAAGTATTTATGTATTGTATGTGTGTATGTGTGTGTAACTTTTAGTTTAACTTTAAATGTTGCTGCTGTTGTTTTTAATTTTAAATAAATGTGTCAATAAATGCAATTTATGAATCGTTTAAACCAACAATAACAAAAAAATTAAATAAAAAATCCGAAAAATAAAAGCCATGAATATTTAAATTTATCTCATTTAATTTGTGTACTTTTTTTATTTTTCTCGTTTTCCGACCGAATAACAACACAAACAACAACAATAGCCGTTGTTAGCACCATCCGTGGACAACATGAACGGCTACAGTCGTAAGTCACCGTCAAAGCGACGTTATGAGGGATCGAAGTTTTCTGGTTCCCGTGAGTATTATCCTTTTCAGCTTCTTCTTGTCGCTTGTCCGTATTTATTCGAAATCGTTTTTCCTTTTTTTCGTTATTACACGTTTTTTAAATTTTCATTTTGTGCATTGCTTGTCATGCCAATTAATTTGTTTATTCTGATTATTCTGCCCAATAACGATTCACTGATTTTCTTTCTGTGTTTTTCGCTGCAGTTCATCCGAAGAAGAAACCACGAACGGGCAAGGAGCGCGTTCCGCAACCAAAGAATACGGTCGCCATGCTGAATGAGTTGCGTCACGGCTTGATCTACAAATTGGAGTCGCAGACGGGTCCGGTGCATGCGCCATTATTTACGATTTCGGTCGAGGTGAGTGTCGAGTCGAGTCGAGTACGAACGCACGGACAAACAAACGGAAGTAGTGCTTTGTTTCGTCCATTTTAAGTTTCGTCGAATTATTTTACTTCTTTTAATTCTTGCAATTCTTTTTAATGGGGTTTTCGTTGTTGCATATTGAGTGCTCTGAAGTACTGTTCTGGTGCTCTGGTGCTGGCGCTTCATGTCGGAAATTGCCATTTTTCGTACACGTACCAACGATTCTGTGGCTTAAATCAATGCTTTTTATTATTTTTGTGTGGTGCTGCACTTTTCAGACTTTTAAAATTTTATTTTAATCTTTTTTGCTTTTTTCCCTTTTGATGCGGTTTTGCGCTATGTTTCTTTTTTCAAATGGGATTGAAATTCGTTCTGCAGGGATTTTCGACCACATTGTGCTCAGGTTTGCTGTGATTTATGCAGCACAACTGGAATTTTTGCACTTTTATTTGTATGTGATTATTTGAAAAAAAAAGTATTTGCTGTACATTTTTAGTGTAAGTTGTGAAATTAGTTAGAAAAATGCGTTTCTCGAAAAGATTTTGTGTACTGACTGACTGACTGACTGTGTGCAATTACGCCAAGTGGAATTTACGCTCGGAATAACACGTTGGCAATATGTGCTAAGCAGGAACTTCTAAAATCACTCAACCCGAATTGTAGCAGCTTATTGCGTTAAAATTAGAATCTAAGTAAAAGTATTTACTTCTCCAAATTAAAAGTTCTTTAAATATTTACTTTTATGCTGTTTATTATTTAATTTTTCTTTGTTAAAAGCTTATTAATTGTTTTTTTTTTAAATATTAACATAAGAAAAACTTAGACATTTTGTTTAGACTTTGAATTCTTTAATTTGACTTTTAAATATATAATTTTTATATAAATTATTGTACTTATACTTACATATTTATAGGATGAAAACCAATTAAACTCCTTCATGTTTGTATTAGACTCTTAAACAAATTCAACAAGTGCAACTCCACATTAAAATGTTTATTAAGTCAACAAATAAATTGGAATGTTTGCCGCTTGAACGAAATTCTTTTACGTTTGTGTTCGCCATCGTAACGATCTGTCCCAACCTCATTTTTCTTCTTTAGCTTCTTGCGGTCTCTGCTTTAATTACACAAATTTCACTTAATTTTAGTGTTCTTCATTTAGCGCTTAGTCGCTTCTTCGTAAACGAGCTTGTAATTAAATCTTTTAATGAAGTTTCATATTATGAGCAAACTTTGTATTTTTTTACGCTGTTCTTAGTTACGATTTTTCCTTTCCTCTTTTTTTCGCAAGCAAATGTTAATAGGTCAAAGGCATTAAAGATAATTAAAAAAGATAACGTTTCGAAACACAAATGACTTCTACGCAAATTTACAAAATATCAAAAATATTTGTTACGGTCATCGTCATCGTTTTCCAAATGACAACAGCAAAGTCAACAACATTTTCCGATATTGTTTGCAAATATTTTCCCATTTAACATGTCCGCGTTGCAATTTGTTGTCGTGAGTGTTTGTACACTTAAAAAAAAACTTTATTCAAAATGTTAATTATACTTTTTTCTTAAAATGTATTTAAAAAAATTCTTCTTTATTTTTGGTTTAAATAATTTAAAGTTAACTTAAGACCCATTACGAAAATTCTGCTGTGCTTTCATTGAAATAATTGATAAGAAATTTCGTAATTTTTACAATGGTTTCTTGTATTTTTGTTGAAGTGTTCTTTTTTATGTTTATTTCTCTTCACAAAATTAATTATCCCCAATAAATATTCAAAATTGTTGGTGTGCTTTTTTCCCCACGTTGCAAATAACACACACCCTTAAACATTAGCCCTGAACCTATACAAGGACATTGTCCATTCGTCGGTCTTTCTGTCCAAGTAGTTTACGATGTCCCATTGTCATGAAACCGAATTGCTTTGCATGTGCTCGCTCTTCTGCTTTTTGTGCCTTTTCCGCCACTTTCCTCTTTTTTTGTTTCGCTGGTTGGCTTATACTTGTGGCTAGGCCTGTACGTGACCATGGTAAATCTTGTACAAAAACACAAATGCCAACTCATTAGTTTTGCAGTGTGTGTGTGTGTGGGGGGTTTAAGCTGGTCCGGCAGGATTTGAAAGTTTTATCTGGAAAATATTTGTTTAATAACAACAAAAAGTAAACATTATTAGGAAGAAAAAAGATTTGACTTGGCCCCGAATTTTCATTACCACTCTTGTATGGCTCATTATGTGTGTGTGTGAATTAACAAAAGGCGATAAGAAAAAAGAAAAACTTCGAGGAAAATAGGGGCAGAACAAGTAATTACAACAGAAAATTAGAAAATCGAAGAAATTTCGCTGATCGTTGTCGGCTGTGGGCTTATTTGGTCGTGTGGAGCCAAAGAGCGACTTTTATGCCGTGCCCTTCTGAACTTTTTCATTTAAATAACGAAATCTCTTACGCTTATTGGAAAAAGAGACAAAGAGTAAACAAAATAAATTCAAGCTTAATGTAGATTTTCTTTTGGGATTTATATTTAATTATGCGCATATTAAAGAATTTTAGCAAACCAAAGCAAAGCAAGAAAATGTGTTCGTCTCAGCCGCCAAAGCAACAATCAAAAGTTAAATTATGCAAAGCAGAGCGGAGCAGCTAAGAAGAAGAGAACAACCACAATGCTCCTGCCGCTGCGCAAATCGACAAGCGTTTTGTGCGGCGCGTTTTCGCTCCAACTTTAAATCAATAAACTCTAAAAATGTTTGACGTGAAACTTCTTTGCGAAGCCGCATTGTTTTATTTTTCCCTCTTTTGCATTACGTTCGTTTGGGGTTTTGTTTTTCGCTTTTCAGTTCTTGTTGCAGCGTTTTCTCTGGTTCGGCAGTGTTCTATTTTTGCACATTTTCAGAGACGCACTGCAGCAGCTGCATTTGCCGCACACGCTTTTGAGGTCACCAGCAGGCACACAAGGAGGCAGGCTGGCAGGCTCGGTCGTCTGTACCATCGTTCGTCTCCCTCTTGTCCGGCTTTTATTCATTCGTTCTGATTGTTGTTGTTGTTGTCGTTGTTGTGGTGGTGTTAAGCCAACGGACAGACACTCGAGGCTAGGATGGTTTTTGTTGCTGTTGAAGAATTATGGAACTGGTTTGGGAAATTCACAAAAAAAGTTTTTGTGTGCGCGTACGTCTGTGTGTTTGTGTGTTTGTGTGAAATACAAGTGTATGCGTGTTGGCGTTTATTTGGCATTGGTATTTTCTCGTTTTTGCTGATTCTCCTTCGCGAGCATATGCGCCAAAACTGTTTATTGTAGTGTTTGTGTTGCACTTCTTTTTATTTTGCTTTGTTTTGTTTTGTTTGGTGTTTTTTATTTGGCTTTGGCAACTATTTCCGAAATATGTTTACATTCAGCTCTGTTAATGGTAGTGGCACTGCGTGTGTGTATGTGCGGGGTTGTAATCTCTTTTCTTTATTGTTTTGGCGTATTTTATATTTTTTTTACCAAGTTTTTCATTTAATGTGGAATTTTAATGTCGGATTTTTTTACGAATAATTTGTTGTGTTTTATAGACAAAGAGTTTGTTGTTGTTTGTGCAGTAGATGTATTTAAGATTTGTGTTACTTACCCACCTCGCCTCAATTATTTTCCGTTCATGTCTGGCAAAAACAAACGCCACCATAAAATTTCCTTTCGAGTGGACTTAATTCAATAAGCTTAGGCATAATTTTTTTAAATTTAAAAATTGTATATTCAAAATTTTGGAAACATCGACCAAGTTGTCTTTCTAAATAAATATGTTAACGGTTTTTTGTTAAATAAAATTTCAAAATCTGAATTGTTGAATTTCTGTTCTGCATATTAGTACGAGTGTATTTTGTCGCATCGCAAATGACATGCATAAATCAATTTAATGACAGCTCTGACGATGATGACTGACAGTTTAGCATGGCTATTTGCCATCGCCGACTGGTCTGGTGTCAATAATAAACATATCGAAATGATGTGTGGTATCCTTTTATTTTTATTTTTTGGGTATTTTGCTGCTCAATCATCAAATTCTGTGGTCAAAAATGAAAAACGATCAAAACCAATGACACATTTTTTCTCGGTTTTTTGGCATTTTGAAGTTTATGTGACGCTATTAAAAGGACTCTGTGTGATATTTCGACGGACGCAAATTGTTCATATTAATGCTTGTCATTACACCCGTCAAATGGCCAGCAGCAGAATACCAACAATAACAACATTGAATGCCACTAATGCATTTGCTAAGTATGCGCACAAATATCGAATCAGCAAACTCACTCGTAATGTCATTTAAAAGAATTTTTCGAAAACGACGATGCACTTTGAATTCGTTTTCGAATCAATTTGTGAATTGATGTGAGATGTAAATGGGGCGATTTTTGTTGTAGTTTTGCTGCAAGATTTATTTTATCTAAAATTTAATTATCGAGACAAAAAGTTTTACAATTTATGGTGATTTATCGAGGCGCAGCAGCAATGCGAGAAGCTTAATTGAGTGCATTAAAATGGATGTGCGCTGCTCTCATGTCGTGCATGAAGAATTTCATCTAAAAATGTGTTAAATTAATATTTCGTATAAATGTATAAAAACAACAACAAATATATAATAATGCTCCAAAATTGTTCATGATTGTAATGATTCGAACAAATCAAAAATAGCTCAAAATTTATTTTTGAAATATGAAAAAATAGGAAAATCTCGACAAATTTGTTAACGCTTTCCCACTTGTGTCTGTCTGTCTGTCTGACTGACTGTGTTAATTTTATTATTTTTACAAGCAATTTAATTTGCGATTCGCTATTTCTAAAAATGTAGTTACAAAATAAATGAATGAAGGCAGGCAGGCAGGCAGGCAGGCAAATTGCACCGAACGAGGTATGAAATTGCATCGTTTGGTCAGCGGCAGCCATTGGCCCGCATCAAATTACGAGGTGGCGCGCCAACTAAATTTGCAATGTGTTGGCAACACTCGGTTTGTCAGTTGGTTGGTCGGGCAGTCGGTTGGTCGGCCGGTCTGCTGCCGTCAATACCAAAATTGATTCGACGTTGATGCTGTCTGTATAATTAGATTTTGCTGCTGCTGCTGCTGCTAGTTTTTGATAATTTTTTTCAAGTTTCTTTTTGGAAAAGTTCTACTCCCACACAGAAATGTTTTACTAAGGGATTTGCTTGGCTTCACTTTGATTTCATAAATATTCTTTTTTAATTTTTGGGAGAATCTACGCCAGCCGATTTCGCTGCGGAAATGAACAGCAAAAATCATTAGAAATTTCATTTTGTACACTTTTTTTCATGTTCGAGTGGAAAAATTTTATTAATACTAAAAATTGCAATTTCGGCCGTTGTTTTTGTATTTTACTTGGATGTAGTAAAACTTTACCAGTTTTATGTTTTATTTTGTAATATCATATTTATGCTGATTGCTTTTTTTATTTTAATATTGTTTGGCTAAGGGTCACAATTCTGTGAAGGTCAAATTCTAATAACAAAAATTCAATGTTTGATAACTTAAAATAAAACTCACCCCTTCTACACTTCTGACCCAATAAATTATTTGAAAATAGACTGAAAATTTTATTAAAAAAAAACCTTTTTTGGGAATTTCGACCCCCTTAAAAAAAATTTTAAACCAAACTACTCAACACACACACACACACACACCGAGCTCACACAAGCATTTACATAATCGCTTGCTTTGGCCATAATCCGCCTTAAACTGTGCAGGAGAAAATTTATTTGGGCACAGTTGCAAAGTCAGGCATGTCACCATTGTGTATGCCGCTAGATGGCGCTGATGGTGGTCGGTCGTTTAGAAAAGAAGCACTCGCTGCAAAAAGGACACTTTTGCATTGCATGCATTTTTACAACTATTGCAACTGCTGCTCGTGTTGTTGTTTGACTTTTTCTACTTTCCTATTTTTCTACTTTATCTGCATTTTCTTTCGTTTTTATTTTAGTTTTTATGTCGTGTACGGTTTTTTCTACATTCTTTTTTGCATACATATGCAAATATTAACTTCCGCTCGCTGCTAGGATCACTTTAAATCAAGGTTGTGCGAAGGATTTCTTACCTGTGGCGTTATTATGATGAATCTGCATTAAATTACATACACACACACATGAAAAACACGCGCTCCCACACACACACACACACACTCATACTCAGAAAAGCACACAATGTCAGTAATTGTGATGAGTGCATGCAAATGCAAATGCAAGTGTATGTGTTTGTGTTGTGTACATTAGAAAAGTGGGTGTGGTTCGCGTTGCATGATTCGAAAAAAAGTCGATTTTGTGGCTTGGATATACCAACCAACCACCTTCCGCTTTCTTAAGAAAGATTGAGTGACACTGATGAAGTGCTTCTGCTGCTGCAGTTGCTTTTCTTGTTGTTGTTAGCTTTAGTTGTTAGTAAACTAGACAGATTGGTGGTTCTCCAACAGCAAAGGTGAGAAGTAGATTTGTAACAAAAACACTTTCATTTTTAATTAGAACTAACTCGAGTGTAAATTTTGTAGACTTTTTAAAGAAATTCAACCCCAAATTTAAAAATTTATGGTTAAAATGGTTTTCTCTGATTTGAGTGAAATAAAGAAATTTTTTGTAATTGTAAAGAAACTTAATTTACCAAATACTTTAATCAAATTTGTTTAAATTTTTAAACGAAATTTCTTTTAACTAATTTTGTGGATTAAAATTGCCAGTTCTGTCTTAAAAAATTTTTACTGAAAACTTTTTATTTTCGGCTTACTAAAGATAGTTAAAAGTTGTAGCCAGTTCCTACCGACATGCAAAACTTTTATAAAATCTAAAAATTACATTTTTATAGTGTCAATGTAGCCACAAAAAACAACGATTTTTTAGGTCATCATGTAGTTTTACCTACTCCCTGGCACTCTGCACTCTTTACCACATTTGCCACAATTCCATCATCACAGTTGATTTATCTCTGCTGATGAACTACGTCATCGCACTCAAAACAACAACAACCACACTCGGTGTTGACCGTCGCGATGGCGGCGGTCGTTCCAACTGCTGGCATTGCGCCGCAAAGTATGCTATGACTTAATGTGCATGCGCTAAAATCCAGTCGGCGGCATGCGTTGAATTTGTTATTTTTTGCATAGTTTTGTTTTTGATTTGTTTCTTCTTCTGCCGTTGCTTGGTGTCAGTTCATGTTGGCTCTTACATTCACATTCGCTCGCATTTGGTTTCCGTTTGTGTTTTGTGATGCGTTGCTTTAATGTTTTTCCCTTCCGCAGAATTTCGGATAACTGCGGACGGGTTTTTGCTCGATGAATTTGATACTTTTCAAAAACGAATATTGAAATTTTATGTGGCGTTATTTAATGTGCACCAGCACAATTGATTGATGGCCATAATCCGTACTGTTGGACATGTGCCAACATGGCATAAATCAATTAATTAAAAATACATACATTTATGCTAGTTGAGATGTCGTTGTTGGAAGTGTCGAACTGTGTTGCATATTTTTGGGTGTTTTTTTTCGAACTCTCAGTATGCAAAAATATTCAATTTGCTTAATCTCTCACAAAAGGCAATTATTTACAAATGCACTTTTAGAACCACGAAAAACGTTCGTGATTCAAAATTATATTTGCATATTTTTAGGCATTTGAATACTTTTACATATTAATTAACAATATTGAATTTAAGGTGCAAATTGGAAAAATTCCATGTAAAACGACTTTTAAAATGTTTCTTCATGCTGCCCTTATTTAATATTTAGCTTTAGATTTATAACGAGTCGGCACTTGATTTATCTAACTACCAATCCTGTCTCTAAACGACCCGACCCGCATCTATTCGTTAACATACTCTCGCACACGATTTGTTCTTCCGAAATATTTTGGTGTTGTATGTGAATATTTGGCCCCGATTCCCAACAGGAAATGGATTTCATGTCAATTCGAACATTACACATTCACACACAGGCACAAGCGCTCTGTTTGCATACAAATACATTTGTCTCGATTTGAATAAATTGAAGAAATTCCAATGAATACTGTGCGATATGATACGATGCGATCATCGCAACAAATGTGGGTTAAGCTTTAAACTACCAACTGCACTTATACGTTTAACACACACACACTCACATATATATACATACATATATAGACACAACTGTTTCTACAATATTCAATAGAACCGTACTCGAAACACTGACAAGAATATTGACTATCTTGAAATTAACATTCAATCGCAAACACATGCACGCACAAAAGTCTATACAACAAAAAAATACACACACACACACTATTTCCAACGCATTTGCATAAACCATGCCCAGTTTTACACACACACGCACTCTCGCATGCATGCATGCATGCATACGTAAATCGTGGGCTGTGCCGGTCAAAAGGTGCGAATATTATTTTGGGGAACCACAAACCGGTTGTGTTACTATGCACATATTGTAGCATAATTTTAGGTGCACAAGCGATGCCATCAGTTGTTGTGCTTGTTTGTGTTGACTGCCAATAGCATAATGATTACACGCCTAAAAGCATGCTTTTGTTTATTTTCTGCAATAACTGGAATTAAAAAAAGTGTGCATACACTTTGTTAGTTCTCAAACCTCGCGTACCGGCCTATCGGGATAGCATAAATTGTTGATGCAATTTTCTGCAGTAACATTAAACAATGCCGCCAATTAAGGTGTATTAGTGTGCGTAATTGTTTGCTTATCTCTGTTTTAAATAATTTATTGATTAAATCGACCTATTTTGTAATACCAAACTTTAATTACACTAAATTTAAAACCTTTTGAGAGTACAAAGTTACTTACCTTCTCAAGTTGAATTAAATTGTATAAAATATTATAAGAAATTATGTTTCCGTACAAAGCTCCTAAAAGTATACTTGATTTGATTTAAGAGTAATATTTAGTTGAAAGAAGCATTATAAATCTTGAAATAATTGAAGAATACTCGTTTTATATTTTTCATTTTCGTCCAAAGATAACTTTTAAAAGTTTTTATGTCGCCCATTTGCATTTCTGCTCTTTTGCTCGGTTGTGATTAATGCTGTCGCTAATGTTCGTGTATTAATGTCAGCAGTACGCTGAATGTGAATGTGTTTGTGTTGACAAAGCAAACACACACACACACACCAACATACAAGCACACCAACACCAATACAAGAGCACTCAAAATTACGCTTACATAGACACTGAGCCGGAGAAATGTGATGATTGATAGCGATGGTGGCAAAATGACGCTTTTTCATTTAAAGGCAGCTTTTCTGTCTTTTCCAATTACAACCGCACGCAAACACAAACACTTACACACACACACACACACACACACACAAACGAACAAACTTACCACACAATGTAAATATTTAGCGTGACTTCCGTTCTTATGCATTTAATTAATTATGTGTAATTTTTAAAAATAATTATTTCGCTTAAGGCCACGTTATCGTGTTTGCGCGTCCTTATTCCTATGTGCGCTTACAATTGTGACGGGGAATATGTATGTCTGCCATTAAAAACCGTTTATTGACCTTGATTAATTTTGGTTGGGCTTTAATGCTGCTTGGTGATCCTTTGCTTAATATTTTAATTACCGTCAAATTGACTCTTTTATTTTTATTATCTTCTATTAGCATAAGATCGTCTTTAAATTATTCAGCTAACTACTTAACTGTAAAATACTGCCGTTTTTTTTTTTTTCTGCTGCTGCTGCCTTTTTAAGTAATTCCACTATTTATCATTTTTATTGTTTTGCTTCTGTTCGCGACGTGGATTTCGCTGTAACACACACAAACGCAAATACAAAAACCAAAATCAGCGCGTGTCCTTGATGCGTTAATTACAACAACCGCAACCGAGAAAGTGTAATTAAAGTTTTGCCGCGTCGTTGTTTAGCTATAAAGTTTTCTTCGCGCCGCTTTTTAATGAGAAATTACGTTGCCCATTCCACTGTGCCTTCAACTGATTAGTGACTCTCTTTTTAAAGTAGCTGACTTTGATTTGATTTGGTTTTCATCAAAAAAGTTTACTTTGATGAACATTCAAGATTTATAGAAAATATTTGAAATATTTGTTAAATATAACAAGAAATATTATTTGTGTTCCTTTAACAAAAATGGTTACTTTTGCTTAATATTTTTGATTCTTTTCGAAAAATTTTACATGTTAAATATTTGAAAAAATTTAATTCAGACTTAATTTTTTTAAATTTGTCTTTAAGAATTCGTCTAGTTTCAATTTGAGTGTATTTTTTCAAAAATGTCGGTTATTACGTTCAAATATGTCTGATTCGTAGTTTAGTTCGAAATCAGAACTAGCAAATAAAAATAAATGTTCTTCTTAATACTTAATAAGAAAATATTTTCGTTCGTTCGTTTCATTTAATTTCAGGTGAGTGTCGAACGAACATTTCAATTTGCTTTAAATTGGGTGAGTTATCAAAATACACAATTTACGAATGGAATTTCTAAACGAAAATTCCACACAAAGTGTGGCGGCACATATGTGCTGTGCAGTGCAGTGCTGTGCGCCTGCTATACACGCTCGACTAAACGGCAAAGCGTATGCCGTGGCATGGTAATCTTTTAACCTTATTTCCTCTTCCTTCTCACTCGCAGATTGAGATGATAATATTCGAAATGGCTGAGTTTTTCTGCTCATAATTTCCTCCCTGCTATCAAAGCGAAAAACTAGCTTTAACTCTTGGAAATGAAATCGACGCCTCTGTCGTCGTCGTCGCCGTCGTTGGTAATCAATTTTCCACTTGAAAAGTGCATTTTTCGATGCAGTAGTGTGGCAGCATCAATTTGTGACGCTGCTGTCGCCATTTTGCTTGTTGTGAGCTTGTGTAGGCGGGTGTGTGTGTGTATTGAAAATAGTGAAAAAGTTGCACGCGCCGAACTCATCACATACTAACATTCTACCAACACACACACACACGTAAAAATCCGGCTCAAGCATCCACGCACACACACACACACATATATGTACATATGTAGGTAAAAAGTCAATCATTCACCAACGATAACGTCTTTTTCTAGTTGGGTGTGGCACTATGTGGGCGTTTGGGAATGTGCCTCGTACAGTGTTGCTAAATTTACAGTCAGGCTTACCGTTTCTTTAAATTTCCTCCTAGTTCGAATAACAGTTTCTTTTCTACGAAATTAAAAATTTTGCAGAATAAGTTAAAACTTTTTTGGGAATAGCAATAAAGGAAATTTTAGTATTCGAAAAATTTCTTCGTTTTTGTAGTTTACAATTTTTTCGTTGTAAATACTGTTTTTGTTTTTTGGGAACAAAAATATCTGGCAACACTGCTCGTATGTGCTCTCATCGTGACTAAGCCAGAGCCAAATTTTATTTTGGGTTTAACGCAGTTTTGGAATGTGCAACGCCAACAAGGAAGCAGTCACGAAGTCATAGCTCAAGCGTTGTAGATGCTTTAGAGCTATTGTTGTTAGTGTTGCTGTTGTGTCTTAAAAGCTTGTGAGGCGTGTGTGCTGGCTTCGAGCGTATTTTGGTCTTAGTAATTCTGTTCTTTTTCTTTGTATTTTTTAATATTTGTTCTATGCTTTGGTATCTCTTTCACATTTCTATTCATTTCAATTACTTAATTTTTTTTTTCTTTCGTTCGTTTCTTTGTAGTAATGTTTTTTGTTTTACCTCTCTTTTCCGGCTATTTTTTTTTTCGTTGTACGAATGTGTTTCTTGTGCTCAAGTTTGCCCGGTTGATACCTTGAGGCCAAATTTTACACTTGTTTTTGTTATGGAATTTCGTCTTTTGTTTATTCTCGGAATTCCATGCACCTTTGTTACTTGTTTTTATTTTTTTCCTCTTGTTATTGTTTGTGTTTGTATGCGCTTGTATGTAGTGTGCTCCCTCCTTGAAGTTAACTTTTTAAAGAAATCAAAAAATCATATCAAAAGCGATGAAGTGTCATAAAGTTTTTGTGCGAGACACCTTTGCAGTCGGAGTTTTTTTAATGGAAGCAGTTCAAGAGTTGTCATCCTTTTGTTTAAGTATTTTTTTTATGCCATACAAATTAGTTAATAATTGCGTTTTATTAGTGAATTATTGCGTTTATAAATACAAAAAAGTTGTAATATACAAGTTTAAGTTCTAGGAACTTCTACCATCGAGTGTAGGCTTAAGGGAATCCATTCAAATTTAAAACCATTTTCTGTTTGTCAACCTCATCTCTTTTCTTTGACATCTCTTATATTAATTGTTATAACTAATAAAATATCCATTATCAATTGTGAAAACATTTCAATCTGTCTAATATTTATATTTTTAAAATATGAGCCTCCCAATATTCTTCTGATTAAATAACATATTTCGTTGTTGGTTTACCTTTGCCCCAATTTGCTTTTGATTTGATATATATTTTCCTTTTGCATATCAATTTTATTGCTACCAACTCGTAATTCCTCAGTGTATCAATGCCACTAGGATCCCATTAATTAAAGCCAGTCTTGTATCATTCAACTTGATAATTGTCATAGCGTGCAACCGACACTTGCGACACCCAATTAAATGCGTTTTCTTATTCTTCTTCAAATACAACTACAAATACAGCGACGACTCTTAACAACACACGACACTTTCTGTTGAGAAACTCAAGCGGAAACTCAAGTAGAAAGAAAAGAAAGAACTGCTTCCAGCTGATTTTAAGCGAATTGCTGTTCCACCGCAAGCAGAGTTTACAAGAAAGAAAAGAAAGGTGTCTTCTTGCCACAAGCCCGCTGCATGTCTCATGCAGCGCAATGTCGAATTTCATGACAATACTTTAGCCACTCGCCTAGGTCGATTGTGCACAATATCCGGTGGCGCTGCTCCTGTGCGATGCGGTGCTGTGTCGCTTGTTTGCTAAGGATTGATTCAAGTTGCAAAGCAGCGATAAAAATCGTCTGCGGAAGTTAATAGTGGTGGTTAGCTAAATAAATACGCTGTTGTAAAATGGGGCAATTTATTTAATGCTCTGAACTTGAGACGAACTACCATTAAATAAAATTGGTTTGCCCATAGTCGAGCAATAAACAGAGTAAAAAAAAAAAAAAACAATTTGCAACAAAATGAACTTATCTCTTAAACAATATTACTTTTTTGTTTGTTTGTGTTGATAAGGGACAAACAAAAAAGAAAAAACAATGCATTTTAATTTTCCTCAACAATCAAGGTCAGCTGATTGATTTTTCTGGCGGCACTTCACAGTACCCACCCGCTTAGGCTGTCATTGTAATGATTCTTCCATGTTTCGAAAGCTCATCGTCACCACAATAAACAAACAAATTGACAGAAAAAAAAAATAACATCCAACCCAAAATTACGATATCGCGAGTTTGGCACTCATCTACATTTTATCACCTCCCCTGCAAAAAAACGCAAAGCTTAATTGAAATTTCTTATCTTTTTTGCTGTAAAAAAATAATGTCATGACAAAGTAATTTTTTTTTCTATTACTAACTGACTGACTTAGTTTCTTGCTTTCCATGCTTTGCATTTCATTCTCATTTACGAAATGTTTATTCTGGTTCTTGTCACAAATAGTCTCTAATAGAATTTAGTGCGCACCACTCACAAAATGACGAATGTGATTTTTAATGTTTGTTGTATTACAACAGCAAACAAAAAAAGAAACAACAAAGAAAAGGGTTCCACTTTAGGCACCACTGTTTCGAATGTCATTACGACTTGTCATTACTTACTCTTATTTTCATTTTTGTTTTCATTATCATAAACAAATAAATTGTCTTATTTACTTATTTATTCTTTCCATTCTTGTGTGTAGGACATTTCAATTTGCAATAACAATTTTTATGGCTTATTGCAACAACCACTTATAATATTTTTGCTTTTTTCTTCTGATTGTGACAATTGACAATTTTCGATATTCGTGTCAAAATGCATAACATTTTTGTTCTTGCTTTGTTCCTTTCATTGGTTTCCAATAAATTTTGTGCTATTTTCTTGTTTCGCGTTTCATTAAGAACTCAACTGCGGCTGCCATTTGTATTTCGTAATATTTGTCGCAAATGTCGCATTCGTCTGACAATTTCCGCTTCCCTTTCGCTTTCGTGTGCTCGGGCGTAGGAATTCTCTGTACGCGTACGTACGTGGAGTATTTACCTTGGCTTAAACGGCGCTGATTTTAGGTCATAAAAGTATGCCTTCCCTAATGGCTGCTCATTTGTTGAATTGATGATAATGCTGACATGTGTTATTTATTTCGTGGGTAATAATCGGTTTTTTTTATGACATTTGAAATTGATTTCGCTTTGGTTGTTGTATGTACGACGAGTACTTTTGCGTTATAAAAACAAAATTATATAAATTTAAGTGCAAACGAACGTGATTGAAAGCATTTCTTCGTTTGCATACTATTAAGATTTTCACTTTTAATGTTATTAATTATTGCATGTTACTGCTTTAAATAATTCAGAACATTTAATAGTAACCTTAACTTTCTATTGATATTTTATTCATACTCAGCCATTTGTCAGCCAGAATGTCATTCATACGCCATGTAGCGCTTAAGTGGCCACCAAACGACATGTATTTGTCATATGACCTGTCACGTTTTTAAACTGTCTGTGTTTTTTTATAAATGTCAAAACTGCTCATTTTACATATAAAGCAAATCTGTCACACGACATTTGACACTTAAATACAAATGTTAAACTATTCAACATTATTTTTATTAATCAATGATAATATTTAATTTACAACTCTTGAAAATTATTTATAAAAAGTTTATTTTTGTATTGAATGTAAACAATGGACCACGTAGCTGGGTTTATCTATTGATAAGTTTTTGCTTTAATGCCATAATAATGTGAGCTGTCATTGCCAAGTAATTTCAGTTTGAACCTAACCACACCCAATTAATATTATCACTCATACGACATGTAGAGGCGCGTTTAAAATTGTTACGCCCAGTGTGAATGTTGAACCATTTCGCATTGTTAATTTATAATTTACACATAGAAAACACAAGAGCTCACAAACACACTTATCCAATATACATTGGCACACTTAAACACACAGAAAAAAAAATTTGAACATTTTACCAAGAAGATTTCTTTTGTTTTTCTTTTGATTTTACTCTTGTGAAATTTTCTTGTTTATGCCTTTGCAAATAAAAGATAACTGCCAAAAGTGGTGTTGCACTATAAAAATTTATTTTTGTTCAACACTTGTGTATGTACATGTGTGTACTTATACTCGTATGTGTTCCCTGGTTTGAGTTTATGTTATGTTTGCCTTAAGTCGGCCGGCCTATGTGTGTTCTTTTTGTAATTTAAAGTGTTTAACATAGAAAAGAAATGAAGCTTCTTTTCCCGAAATGCTTCGGTTTTTTTCTTCTGAATGTAAACAAAAAGCTTCTCATAAATACATTGTGTGAGTGGCGGTAATGTCGACGTCTTTGTCGTTGTTGTTGTCGTAAATTTGAGCGTCTTGTGCTTGCTCGCACCACTAACGCCATTAAACACAAATAAGGATATGCATAACATTAGCTTTATTACCTACAAATTTTGTTTCGTTTTTTCCTAGTTTTTTTTTTATTTGTTGCCAGCGGAAGTCGCAAGTGTGGCTAACTTTGGCTATTCTGCCTAAATGAGTCCACTAAAATAGCTTTATTGTCGATAAAATCTGCTCCGGAGCGCATAACAATTTCGTTTAGTTTGGTATTCGCGGCGCAGCGCAGCGCAAAAACAACTTAAAAGATTATTATGAAAATGTCTGAGAGTGCAGAAAAGGACTAAGTCCGTTTGGTTGGGTTTTAAGTGTGAAATTATGAGATGCCTTGGTGACAATATTGAATAAATTATGTGCACGTTTGGAGGAGGCCAGATGAGCAATAATCCATTTTGGTAATTGCAATTTTGAATTAATTATGTCGGCACAATTTCATAAGCAGATCAACAATTTCCAAATTAAGTAATTACTCTTTTAATTTGCTTTGGTCTTCTTTTTTTAATCAATTTTAACAAATTAATTTTAAAAAGTAAGTTTTGAATTTTTAAACAACAAATTATTCGTAAAGGATTCTTTGTTTCGATTAGTAATTGAATCTATTATAAATACAATACAATTCATTGGCGAATGTTTATCAGCGATTTGCTAACGATATCCTTTGCGCATTCGTCGTAAGCTTTAAATAAGAAAACTTGATTACTTAGTAAAAAAACAAAACTTTGTCTGTCATTTTTGTCAAATTAACAAAAACTTTAGTATTAATCTAAATACAAATTTTGACTTAGCTATCAGCCTTGACTTGACTCACTATTTTGTCTCTTATCTTAACTCATAAAATCATCAAAATTTCTTTTAATATAGTGAAATAATCTTTTCGGAGCGCACTGATGTATGCAATGTATGGAATAAGTGTTACTTTCAATTTCGTAATCATTGTGTGTGACGTCGCTTCTGCCCAAATGTTGCAAATAAATTTATTCGGTTATGACATGTGCGCCAAACATTATAATCTTAAAAACTCCATCCTTTCTGCCACACAATACACCCTTAATATTCGGTTATGGTTAGCCCGAAAGAGGTGGAAATGGGAGTGAGATACAAAGCAAACCCTGCCGCATAATACTTCAATGCCATTTGCTTCGCTCATCACTAATTTACAAAAAGAAATAACAACAAAACGCAACAACGCCGCGCGTATCTCACCACATAATCCTGTGAAAGCCTACACCGTCACGACTTCCTCTTACAACGCTAAACATTTTTTCGGTCATCACATTTTTGTTGTTGTGTTTTTTTTTATTAAGGTTATCGCAACAGCAGAAAACAGAACAACAGAAAATTTATGACTCGGCTTAAATATATTGACTGTCAAAAAGCGTGCTGCGAAAACATTAATGGGTCGGTTTGAGTTTTGTTGGCTGGCTGGCGGGCTGGTTGGTTGGTTGGTGGGTTAGGTAGTCCCTTGGCGGTTATGAAAATGTTCAAAAAATGTGCGAAAATGCTTTCGGCCATTTTTAGTTGAAACGAGTATAAAGGAAATATTTATTGTATTTATGAAGTGTTGTGCGGATTGGTTAGACGACAACTTTAACAGATTTGTTAAGAATTTTCGAAGCTTAAACGCTTTAAAAATATTATCTATATGTAGTATTAAATTTACATATTCGCTTGAATATCTACACTGGGAATCTTATAACTTGTACGTACCACAAGTCAAACTAACCCAGAATGACTTTGCCTTATATGTAGACTGTGCAAGTTGTAAGCCGCAGCATATCCTTTTATCTACTCGCACGCATCTTATGAACTTTAGCATTTCCTTCCGCCTGCTGTCGCACTTGGTCATGGAGCAGGAACTTTGCGCCGAGTTAGACATACACAGCCCCCTGCGCTTAGCGGAAACTTTATTTAAATTGTGCTTGAAATCCGGAAGCACGTTAGTAATAATTTATACCGCAAGTCAACGCAAAAATCAATGTGGCCACTTGAGCACATCCAAAAGCCGCCTTGCCTTGCCGCCACTCAACTCCAACTCGAAATCGAAACTTTGCGATTTGTGAAACGCCTCAATAATTTTCTTATGCTTCGTTGGGACAATTACACTCGTAAGGACAATTACGCGCGCCGGCCGTCAGGACAATTGTTGACCATTCATCATTGTGGGTTTCTGTTCGGTTTTGTTCTGTTCGGTTCGAGTATTTTGAATTGTTTTGCTCCGAGAACTCAACTTGAGACGTCAAGTGGCATTTAAACCGCTGCTGGCCATTGTACTATTTTGTGGTTTTATGTTGCACTGCTTGAAAGGACTCTTAATACCTTTGTGTGAGTAAGTGTGTGTGTGTGTGTGTGGATCGATTATCTTTGTCTGCGTTGAAATTTGCGTGTCAAATGTCGATAAAATTTATGGCATTGATTGCTGCTGTGGTTATTTCTTGGCTTTGTATTTCTTGGGTTTGGTTGGTTGGTTGGTTGCGGTATTTCGGTCAATGCGGACATCGTTATTTGTGGCTTTCAAATATCTGCTTCCGTTCCGTTCCGTTTGGATTCGTTTTTTCTCATTCATTTTTATTTAGCTCATTATTTATTTTGTCTCGGATAACAAATGTTCTTTCTTTTATACTTTCGCATAATTATTTGTCTAGCAACCTCAAAATGAGATTTTCATTTTTTTCTATTTCTATATTCGAATAAATATTGAACTTTTTTAATTGGCGCAAAATTCGTCTCCGGTTTCATGTTTGAGCTTGGGAAAAATACGAAATCTTTTGATTTGCGGTAGGTAAGCAACTTGATACATTTTTTCGATAACTGAAAGTTTTAATTAAGAAAGTGGTTCGTTAAGAAAATAATAAATAAAAAAGTTAAAAAGAGAAGATGAAAAGGTTAGGAAAAATCAAATTTAATAAATATTTTTTTTATTTCTATTCGTTTGAACGTTAAATTAGAAATTATATTATGCAACCTAAGAATTCAATTTATTTACAATATACGAGTAAACAATCAAAATGCAAATAATAAAATAAGGTGTTCTCCACCTGACTCCCATACTTAGCATTCAAAAAAAAAAAAAAAAAAGAAAAATTGATTCTCTGCGGCTTTTGGAAAAATTCGAATCAAATAGGTTTATTTTAAGCTTAAGATGTCCTTAATTTGAGCCCAATCATAATTTTGATGCACACTCGTGCAATCGTGCCTAAATAGATTGAAAACTTTTAATTTAAAAATCGATTATTCCGTTCTTGTTTCGTAATTATTTGATGCCTAAAACTATGCTGTGACTAAAAAAGATTGCCTTGACTGTTATTCTAAATTGGGTTTTTTAATTATACTCGTATGTTACGAGGTGGTTTCAAGAAAAATTGTTGCTTTTTCGTTTTATAAGCTTAAAAGTCATTTGTTTGTTTTTGTTGTTGTTGTTGTCCTTGTTTACCGCCACAAATTCCCCAATCCAATTAACAATCCAGTCAGTCAGGCAGGCATCATTTCCCATCTTACTTTACTTTGGCACAATTTTTATGCATTTCTCCACTTAAACTCTGCACGCCCGGCGCACATACCAAATTAAATAACAATTTTTGCCACTTTTTCACTTTTTCTTTTAAGCTTTATTTTTATTTCGGTTTTTATATATTCCCTTTTTCGTTTTTATTTTTATTTTGCTGTTCCTTCCAAAGGACGAGTTGGTAAGTGGCTGCCGCGCGCGTACATGTGCACTTGATGTCAAATTAATTATTCAACATAACGTTCTGGTAGCGCTGCCGAGCAGTCGCCATCAACGACCGCCGCCGCTCTTCATGTCACTAAAAATTATTTTTCACTGCAGCGTATATGAAAGTCGACGATTGCCGCACAACACTGCAGTACAAATCAGCAGCAGCACAACATGCCGCAGACACTTTTGTTGGTTGAGCAAGCGCCTGTGCCAAAAAAAGAGCATAAAGTATTGCCTGCCTTTTCCGCCGTCAGTAGTCGCCTCCTTGCTTCGTCCTGCTTTTATTGTGTTCCACTTTCCACGTTTTGTTGTTGTTGTTGTATTGTGTTGTGTTGTGATGGTCCTTTGGGTCCATAAATTATGCTGCTCGTATATTTTTGGTCGTTGGTGTTCTTTTTTATTTATTTAAAAATTTTTTAAGTATCATAACTACATATTCTCTTTCTTTTTGGCATGCCATGAACAATGTTTGTTGTATCCTGTGAATTGTGGTCATATTAATTATTTCAAAATTGCCGAAATAGGTTATGGCAGCTCTTAGCGAGCGTGGAGCTTTGTTGCAGTAGCAGAAAAATGATTTCTTGCCTCGTAAAGCAAAATCTGAGATGACGCGTTTTTTATGCATTTTAATTCACATGGAAATGATAAATAAACAATTTTTTAATTACATTAATTACAGCCGAAATGTTGTTGTAGATAAACCACCTTTAAGTACTTTGTTGCAGGTGGTGCGAGGTCGTGGGCGATGTGGGCGGGTGTTGTGCTTCACACAAAGTTGTGCGCAAAAGATTTAAAAAATTTACAAGTGAAGGTGTTTCTAATTAACATGCAAAACAAACAACCGTCCTGTGCATGTGTGTATGTATGTATGTGAAAGTATCTTTCCTATTTTTTGCGTCTGTGTCAGTGCACAAGTGTGCGAGTGTGTGCTTAATTATGCAACTAATTGGCAGAAATGTTTCTGCTGCTGCTTTGGACGGAAAACCACAAAAAATGCATGTTGAGTTGTTTTTGTTGTTGATGTTGTGTGGTAAAAAGGATTTGCGGCGGTTTTAGATTTTCGTAAAGATGATGCTCCGTTTTGTTCTGGTAAACGCTTTAGTCGCGGTTGTTTAATTCCTACACAATGTGTGGACTTAGTCGTTTTACTATTAAAAGTACAAAATTAAATTTGTGAAAAATTTGTTGCTTTGGCTTCCCCAAATGATTATGAAATTTCGTACAAAAATACACGATGGAGAGTGTTTTTCAACTGAATTGGCTCAGTAAGAGATTAAGCTTATCTTTAAAAAAGTATCTTATAATATTTCGATTTCTGATTAAAATTTTTTCAATTAAACTTTCAATTTTGTTGATTAAAAGCAACCGTATTTATTAAGAATATAAATTCGAATAGATTTTTTTTTTCAAATTATGAACAGAAATTGTAGGCTATGTAAGGAGTTAGTTGTAAAATGATTGCATATCCGTGGGCGTATAAACACAAATGGGTGTAATTAATGGATTATGTTTCCATGCCCCGTATACATGCTACCATAACATTCAATAAGGATATTCCTGCATGAGCGCTTCGCTCGCCTAACACGAGCAGAACAATGCACATCCCGTGGTAATTACTCAGTGGCGCACATACATACATGCACACAAATAAACGCCTTGACAAATGACAGTTTTTAGCGTCCACTGACAGTGCAAGAACAAAGCGAGCACTGCGCGTTTTTATAACAACAACAATAAAAACAACAACAATAACAGCAACAACAATGATATAAACACAAAACGCCTAAAACTCTGCTGCTGGCGCCGACAACATCAACAACAAAAACAAGAAACGCACGTGCCAATTGACGCGTAATTATTTCATCACTCATGTACAATCAAACATACACACCCACACACTCACATGTCGGCAACTGTAGGAAACACACACACAGTGATGTCTGATGCCATGCCCACGATAAAATCGGTCGGTTACATATGTCAAGAGTCGAAAACACACTTGGACACACAACACACACACACATGCACGTGTCGAACATTTCGACATTCGCAATCGGTATTCGCCTACATTAGCCTTGCCTACTGCTTCTGCTTCTTCTCTTTAATTTTGTTTTTGTTTTTTATTTGCATATTTATGGGCACCGCGCCTTGACTATTGTAGAGACATTTTGGCCGCTGTAGACGTGTAGACGGAAATCGTTTGCAGTATTTTAAAATTGTATTTCTATCGAATGGGCTTGAAATGGTATCCACTTCACTATGGGACACTGACAGAAAAAGTCAAACATTTTACTTATATTTTATCTATTGTACAAATTCAAAAATATTTTTATCCATAAAGTTTGGATTTATGTAAAGTTCATTTGAAGCTTTTAAAATAATAATTTTAAAAAGATGTTTGTCAGTTTGAATTCTTTACGTTTTTTAAAAACTTAATAAAACGTTTAGTTTCTCTCTTTGAATTCTGACAAAATTTCAAATTGTATTTATCAGTTTTAAATTGAATGTTCCTCATGTGTATCGTAACAAAAAAAGTATTCAATACGATGTTTTTTAGTGTTATATGTAAGTTCTTTTAACATTTTTGCAAGTGTACTGCGCAAAGGTTCATTTGAATTTTGTATTTCTGCAAGTTTTGAGCGCAGCGCTTCGTCCTTTTGTGCCCTAATGCCGCAATATATCCTTTTGATTTATAGTTTACCACTGCTGTCGCTGTTTGTAGCTGCTGCTGTTGTTGTTGTTGTTTTTGTTGTAGTTGTTGTTGATGTTATTGCGGTGCTTCCTCTCTAATGCACACTATCGCCAACATTTGTGTGTATGTGTGTTTGGCACACACTTATACTTCTGCACAAATGCATTTCCGGTTTTGGAGGCTTCAGTTTAAATTTTAGTTTTGTGCCGCGTGTGGCAGTTTATTTCACTTTTATTTAGTTTTTTTTTGTTTTGTTTTTTGTTGTGTTTTTTTTTTGTATGTTTTTGAATTGCAAAAGGTCCTTGCAGCGTTTTTCGCGTGTGTGCGTCTGTGTATTAGCGGTGGTACTTTAGAGTGCTCTGGCAGCGTCAGTCTGTGTGCCGTGCCAAGTGTCTGTATGTACTCGTATGTGTGCTTTATTGGATTTCTGTTTTGCTCCGCCTGCATAAATCATTTTGAAGTGTGTAGGGCGCATACTCGCATAAAATCCGAACTCTGCATACCGGAAACTCGCATAAAAGCCTAAATAATTTTTTTTTGGAATTATAATTAAACTAAAAAAATGTATGTAGAAAATCCTAATTGCATTATAGACTAATAAACATAAACATTTTAATAAAATTTTATTGATTCTTGATTTGTTCTACAATATTTTAGTTTTCCATATTAAAACCTTTTCATATTATTGGTGTAATATTGCATTCACATGAATTTATCTTTCATTTGACATATTCTCAGTGTACATATTCAACAAAATGATTTAGTTTGTATTTTATATGTTTATTGTTATTATTTATCTGTACCGAGTGGATACTTGTTATGTTGCTATTTTTAGACTGCACTGCACGTTCATAACACTTTGTTGAAATGTGGTTATTTCAGATTTATGTCTGTGCCTGCCTGCCTGACTGCATTAAAAATACAAATTAATGCACTTGATTATGCGCCTGAAAGTATGCCGAGGTATGGCATTTTTACGCCCACATATCAGCATTTTTTCACACACAACACAACACAACACAAAAACAAAAGTCCTTTTTATGCGATTTTCAACTATTTATTTGCATATTTTGCACAACACTAAACTAAGTCACAGCACGCGTCATCATTGCCGCTTCATTTGCAGAACACCGCCATGTCATCATAAATTAAATCAAGTAACAATTTTCATCTCTCCTCCCCTACCCGAAATTAACGTGAAAGTTCGCGCCTGGCTGTGTGTGTGTGCATACAGAAATTGTGACATGCAGTAAATGCGTCACCAGTAAAGCGCAAAAGTGCATTTTTGTCGCGTTGGTGGTGCGATTATTCGTTAGTTGCTTTCGCTGTGCATAACTTGGTGCTGTAGGGTCTGGTGGAGCGAGTTAATGGATGTAGGTGGGAGGGTGTGTTGACGTTACTTTGCTGCAATGAGTGCATCCATTAAGCCGGTCACAAAAGTGTAACTCATCGTCCATTTTCCTTACACACAACTGCGTTGTTTGTTGCGTTCATGTTAAGTGTTTTTTCTTTTTCGTTTTTTAGCGTTTGTTAATTTTTAAAGTAACATTTCAAAAGTTACATTCCAAATGCTGCACCAGTAACGCTTTGTGCACTACAGCACCGAATTCCAACAAAGCCAGAAGAACAGCAGGTCAAAGAGGATAAAAGTATTAAAGTATAAAAGTATCCCCGCAAGTATGAGCGGAACAAGATTTGTGGTTTACCTTCCTCTGAGATTGTTAAATGGAATTAGTGCTTGGAATTATTACTTTTAAAATACAAGAAAAGATTCAAAATTAATTGTATTTTCATTTAAAAATTAAAAACAATTAAGAATTGCACAAAAGTTGAACAGATAATCTTCTGAAGGTGCAAAAAAAAAACCATCCTTAATGCCATTCTAAACCAACTAATCTGTTGCTGTTGTTGTTGCTTTTCAAAATAACAGAACAACAACAAAAAATGTTGTGGCTTTTTGCGTGCTTTATAAAATGCGAAACCAAAAGCCGCCGCTTAATTTACTCCGCATTCAGCAATTTGGTCGTGTTAATTCCAGCTCCTCGCGCAATAAATAAAATTTTCCGCCTATCATTGACTTTCAATACTCTCATTTATTTTTTCGGATATCCATGCCACGCACAACGAACGCTGTACATTCCCAATCCATATTGTGCGCTTCATTTGGGAGTTGCTATCATTTCATGTTTTTCTCAACCTATTCAACTTTTTTTTTTGTTTAGCTATCGTTTTTCCCAATCCCTTTTTAGTGGTCGTTAAAAAAATGTCAACCGGAAGGGGGGCATACAAAAAAAACGCTAGTTGTTGGCCCAATGCCTGCCCGTTGCTGAAAATACGCACAATATACCAACACTTAAGTCTTGGCCATAACAAGCGTTCAAATATTTACACTGCCAAATTGTGGCGCACGTGTGTCCTGTGGGCACTGCAACACTTTGGCTGGCTTTGCTCGGTCTGGACATGCAGCAGCAATGAACATTGCAGTTTCCAACTGACCAACCGGCCGCCCGACCAAACGACCGAACGGTTTTTTGTGTGACCGACCACGAACTGGAAACCAATGTGCTGATCTGTTGTATGCGCCGCAGGTGATGCCAAATTACATATTCTGTGCAGGATTTTCGTTCTTATGCGACACTAAAATTCTGCAGCTGTAATTTGATTTGTGTAGTTGAAATTGTTGATTTTCTAAAACTAAATTTTCCTTTCCAAAAATATTTCAGATTGAAAACTTTTCCTCTGATAGTTTAAAAGCGTTAATGGAGCTTACATGCAAGCCACATTAAACTAACATGAAGTTAACAGAAAAAATGAAGCGATTTTATTTGTAGTTTTGGATTTTAAACGATATTTTATATATGTATATTTCAGTATATGTATATATATTTTGAGATGTCAATTTTTCGTCTTGGATTTCGAAGAACACGTCCAGGCCAAGAAATGACGATATGCAACATTTTGTGTGGGTCGATTGAAAAATGCCATCAAAGCAATTTTGATTAAATTAAAACATTTATCGACTTTGTCAACCGGAAATAATATAATTTTATCTTTCTATAATGTTGTTGTTTTTGTTTTATTGGTTTTACATTGAATTTTCTGTTTTTGTGCAATTTCAAAGATTGTTTTTGTTGTTGTTGTGGTCTGCCATACTCGTACGTTTTAATGCAATTCGCTGCTGGTTAGCTGAAAAATTTGGGGCGTCGTTGTCGTAGTTGTACATATGTAGTTGCTGTTGTTGGTGTTGTCGTCGACATGTTTTAAAATTCCCTTTATAAGCGCCATTCGGCCACTTCCGCTTCGGCAACCGGAACGACGCATGCAGCAGCTATTAATGGTGACGTTTATCCTGTTTTAGTATTTGGCTTTAGGGTTTGCTGCACAAGCTTCCGCATGGCTGATATTTTCATCCGGTTGCGGTACATACACATACACAAACACAAACAAACACACACCACACACTTGCGCATGTACTAGATTTATATGTGCATATTTGGAAATTTTAAACTTTTCGCAGGCTTTTGTAAAGACTTCTTAACTGCTTTGAAGTAAAGTTTTTCAAATTAAAAAAGCTAATCTTACGCTAACTACTAGCACTAAATTTAATCTTTAGTTCATTTGAAGCACCATTAAAGCGCTCAACTTTGCGCTAATAAATTAAAAGCGCATCTCATTTAGTTTAACGCACTCTTAGCGCGCTACTGCCAGATACACGCCTTCTTCGGAACATCCCTCGCCCGACTCTCTCTTTCGGCTTAAAAAGTGTAAACAAAGTTTGGCAGCTGCAGGAGCTGTAGCAGAAGTATTATTCCTTACAGCAACTTACAAGTCACTTTATCCAACAAAGCAGCATTCCTTTTTAGCACACTAACACGCAGACATACACACACACACACAGCTACACTCAAACTGGCGCACTCATAGACACTTGCTCCTCGTACACGTACACTTAAACAAAAAGATTTTGAAGAACAAACAAAAATTCTTCTCGTTTTCAACAAACTCAAACAAGAACTCAATTCAACTCTACTACCCAAGACAACTAAAAATGCGGAAGTTTTATGTGTTGGTTTCTGTTTGTGTGTGTGTGTCTTTTAACTTAAATTTCATGCGCGCGTCAGTTGGTGTGCTTTTTGCCATCGTGAGCGAGTGTTGGGCGCCTTAAAGTGACCCAATACCCAGCAGTGAGAGAGGTACACCAAACTACGCCCACATGCAGACTGTGGACACCACATGTCGTTTATTTCGCTCGTTTTATTTCTTAAAAAAATTCTCCAACGAATTTTTTTAGGGCATTTTCTTTCTCCCTTAGCTAGGTACATTTGCTCAACGTTTTTTCTGTAAATTTTTTGTTTGTTTGTATTTTTTCGTCACTTTTTGTGGTATGTGTGCATGCTATTTTTTTTGAGTTGTTTGCTTTTTAGATATTTCTTTTTGGCTACCTTCTGCATATAAATTACTTATTATTTTGCAGTTGTTGTTTTGCCTCATCTACATTTTTTTGTTTTCAGTATTGACTTCAAAGATTTGTCTACGTTTTTATGTTTTTTGTTTTTGTACTATATTTTAAATTCATTAATTATTTTAGTACGAGAATTTAAATGAAAATGTTCACCCTTAGATTTTATAAGTGGTCGGTCAGAAAATGTTGAGTAGCTGAGTTGAATGAATTTTTTTTAATTTTAAGCTGACTGTTTCGATTTCGACAGCACAAATATTTGTATCAAAGCAGATCATACTTGTTAACTGATTATTTAGGACGATATACATAACTGTTTAAATAAAGTTCAAATTACAAATGCTTGATACATATATACAATGTTAATTAAAAATGGATCATATGTTGCCTAACCTAAGGCGCTATTAATCAAATGACAAAATTAACTTAAAAAGTTTTCTTTAAAAAATAATGAACACGAATTATTTTGGCAAATTTTTAGTTTAAAAATAAAACTCTTTTCGAATTAAGCTCCATTTAATAAAAATTTAAAGGATATTTGTTTGCTCATCTACATAAATTTAATAAATCCTTAATGTCCGCTTTGTGAATTTCGAATTTACTCAATTCGATATTCCCAATTGAATAGATTTTATGGGAATGCTTTTTACCACAAGCAAAAAAGAAACGCACAAACACGTTCAGCTGCATATGTTTGCAGCTGCAGTGTGGCAATAAAAAAAAAAAAAAAAGCTCATGAAGAGCAGAGCAGAAAAAGAAAAATGAGACCCCATTATAACTCGATTTGTTAGACTACTGCGGCAGTCATCGTTTGCTGCTGTTGATATAATATGGCTCCGTAGTCTACCGCAGACAACAACAAATCACAGCAGTGATGCCAGCCAGATGCGAGGGAACAAAAACAAGCTTACGAACAAAAAAGAAATAGCATGTCATAAACAAACACACACACACACAAACATACACACATAAGTAAATAGTGAAAACTTGACGAAAAGGGGAAGAGAAGTCGAATTTATAATAAAATCCAGCATGTCAACTGAAAAGCAAGCAAGAGTGTGTCTTAAATTGAATAATATGTTGAGATAACGTTGCAAATATTTGTCACTCTCCCATTTGTTGCAGATCTTCTTTAAACATAAACGAATTTTAAACTTAAAGTACAAATTATGTTGCCTACTTTGAGGCGTAACACAAATAAAATTAGTTTTGGTATATATTTTTTATAACTTGAATGTATAAAATTAAAAAACTTTTGTTAAATTAATATTATTTCGCATTTTTTTCTTGCAGGTTGATGGCCAAAAGTACTTGGGACAGGGTCGTAGTAAAAAAATCGCACGCATCGAAGCAGCCGCTACCGCTCTGCGCTCTTTCATACAGTTCAAAGATGGCGCCGTACTTACACCGCTGAAGCCGGCCTGTAATTTGGATTTCACGAGTGATGAGCACTTAGAAAATGGTACTGTAAATGTTGATAAAATCGGAATGGATGAATTAGTTGAGCTTGTAGATGAGTTTTTAAAGCATGCGAAAACATTGAGTTCCCGCCGAAGCAAGTATTTTTTTTATTTTTTCATTTTTTATTTCTTTATGTATAACTTTAATTTTGCATTTAATATAACATATTTTTTTTTATAAATTTTACAAATCAAAAAAAATATCTTCCCATACCGGGAATCGAACCCGGGCCTTCTGGGTGAAAGCCAGATATCCTAGCCACTAGACCATATGGGATATTACTTTTAAAAATCCTTAGTTTTAAGAGTATTTTTTTTTTAGATTTTCCATTTCTAGCTTAATTTTTATGAAATTAAGTTTTTAGATATTGAAAATTCTTAATACTAGTTGAACATTTTTCAGAAATTTAATTAGATTTCAAATACGTTTCATTCTTTTATACTTTTGTATAAAAAAATAATATTTCCCATACCGGGAATCGAACCCGGGCCTTCTGGGTGAAAGCCAGATATCCTAGCCACTAGACCATATGGGATATTTCTAACACTTACTTGGAAAACACGTTCGTGTTCAAAAATAACATTTAAAATTTGCTCAACATTTGCGATTTAACATTTTAAATGCATCTTTCTCTTACTTTATCGCCTATGAACGTGTGCACATTTTTTCCTCTCGATGCAGAGCGAATGTTTTTCGTCTTCGTGTGTCCTGTGTGTGTGCTGGTAGCAACATATTTATTCCCCTTTATTTTGGTGGTATTTGAACAAACGTGCTAACAACCACATACACACACACACAAATGCATTTTGATTTCATCGTGTTCCTATTTTTCTTTTGGATTTTTTTTACACTGTAATCCTGAAAGGACCTTGATATTTAGTGAAAGTTTACGTGATTCGAATTACATGCAATGCTTAGAGCGTTGCATTGTTTTTGGAAAAATCAAGATTACTTTCAAAATAAGTAATTTGCATTTTAGTGAGTTTAAATAACGAAGGAAATAATAATCAAACCATCTATATACTCGTATGTATGCACATACATATGTAGGCATTCTTTTCTGGAGTGTAAACGGATTTCAAAGTAAGAATTTAAATCCTAGTTATTGTATAGAGATATGTCCCATTAAAAAATGTTCTTCATTTTATTTGATATTTAGAAAAATAGAGATATGCAAATTTATTGATTGAATATTTTTAGTTTTTATAAATGAAAATAAACAAACGGTTTAATTTTAGAAAATTCTTTAAATTTTTGTTATGATTATCATTTTTGTTTAATATTTAACTTAACATAAAACTGTTTTCTGTTATTTAGAGCAATTTTAGTTTGTTTCTTCCTTTTATATTTTTAATTGCATTCTTTATTCGATTTAGTTAATGTTTTTATTTAAATAACGGAATCGAGTTTACATTTTATGTTTTGTAATTTGTAAAATTTATTTTAATTTTGTACGTATATAAGTAACATATTTATTAACAAAACATGCGAAGAAACTTAAGTCAGAAATTACACTTTTGTGGCTTTTTGAAGAATTCTTGAGACCTTAAAAACGTGTGATACATAAATATGTACATATATCACAACATATAAAGATAACATAAAAAGGAAATTTAAATGTCATAAGATAAATGTCAACTTAAGTTTCTTTGTCATACAAATTATAAAAAAAGCCTAAAAGCCAAGTGTAACAAAAAACATTTTATATATTTTTTAAAAATAATCATTGTTCGCTTGGCTTTTTGAGGCTCCCTTAAGTTTTTTGCGTATTTAAAAATTATTTCTTATTTTTTCAATTATATTTTGAAAACCATTTCCGTATATTCTGTTTAACCTTGCTTGTTCTTTTCAAACCTTCAATCCCGAAGACTACTCTCAAAAACTAAATTCAAATCCTGCGATTTCCTGACTCAAATCTAATATCTCTCTTTAAAAAACCCGAAGTAATAAAAAGGCTTAACTACTTTAGATGTGAACAAAGGTACCATCACGATCGATGGCCAGAAGAAGGTGCCCGACAAGGGACCGGTCATGCTGCTGTATGAGCTTTTCAACGATGTTCATTTTGACTGTTCGACAATTGATGGCGCGCAAAACAATTGCCGCTTTAAAATGTCTGTCACTGTGAACAATAGCAAATTCGATGGCACGGGTAAGTCGCGACAGATTGATGCCTGCCTGCCAGCCAGCCAGCTTGCCAACAAGAATTGCAATATTAAAATATAAAACTATTTTCAACAGGCCCATCTAAAAAATTAGCCAAAAATGCTGCTGCCAAGGCCGCACTCGCATCGCTCTGCAACATCTCGTACAGTCCGATGATGCATCCACAAAAGAATATTGCGCTTCCGATCGACGACAAGACATCGTCCATGGAATTACCACAGATACATGCGGACACCATTGGGCGTCTGGTGCTGGAGAAGTTCATGGAAGTGATTAAGGGACAAGAATCGTATTCACGGCGCAAGGTTTTGGCCGGAATTGTCATGACAGATAACTTGAATTTCAACGAATCCAAAGTGAGTTGAGGGGGAAAAAGCATTTGGTCGTGGTTTTTGTTTCTATGTGTATTTGTGAGAGTGGGCTGTGTGTGTTTGTGGTAGATAAAAAATTCAGCGTTCCGAACGTATGTGAAACTATGCATTTGTGTAGTCTCGCTTGACGGCAAGCTGTGTGCTTTCGAGCGTTACAATCCGCGTTTGGCTCCGTGGAATATTTCTACACTTTGACATTAATTGCATTCCATTTCGTTTCACATACACATACACATCCACAAAAACACACACCACATTAAAATACAGTCAGAGTCTTATGTACAATAAAGTGGCGCTACTGATGTCACAGTTGCCAAAATAATGAAATTTTCTAATTTTGACAAGAATCCAAATTTCCCCAGATTTAAATTTTCGTTCGTTTGACTAGACCTAGTCTTGGAATTTATGGGCGGGTATTATGGTGAAAAAGGCAGTTAATAGATTTAAATATTTTCATGTAAATTTTTGCGCCTACAAAAAGAAAATATGCGATCAATAAAAAAATGTAATTCTAATTTAACTGTTCTTTTTAATTTGTAGGTCATATCGGTCTCCACTGGCACCAAGTGCGTCAGTGGCGAACACATGAGCGTTAATGGTGCGGTGCTCAATGATTCGCATGCCGAAATCGTCTCACGTCGCTGTCTGATGAAGTATTTATACGCTCAGCTGGAACTGCAATGTAGTCAGGGTAAGTTGGTCAAATGCCAAATTCATACACACATATACACACGTACACATACGCGCACACACACAGAAATGTGAAGTGGCGAATTATTTAACTAAACTAAAAAGATTAAATTTTTAATATTTTTATAGAATACTTTTACAATTTAATTTTGTTTTTCTTTTTTATTCAAATACGTTTATTACTACTAAACTCTTCCACTAAGCCAAGCTGTAGTAAAAAAAGTAGATTTTTCCGCTGGTAGTCGTTGTTGTTTTCCATTCATTTGGTAGTACGATTTTTGTTGTAGTGCTCTTCCTACTTTTTCATAATTTTTATTTGTCTTGAATGCGGTTTCTGCATTTTTATTTTCTTTAAACCTTTTTCACTTCTTATTTTTCGCACAAGTATGAAGTTAGAAAAATGCAGTCGGAAGTTGTTTTCCGTTGTTTTTTCTCTTTCTTTTTATTATACTTTTTCTATTATTTACTGTTGTGCTGAGAAAATTGTATGCATTTTCAGTAAACATTTATTTTTTATTGTTCAAGCCTTCTGAGAAAGTTTTGCACATTTAGTTCTTTATCATTTGCAAACAAGCACATTTGCGGCTTGCTACTTGCTTACCTAGTCTTTTTTGTTTCGTATAATATTTTTTTGTAGACATTGTGCCGTGTATAATATTTTATAAGAGTTAAAAACACTTTTTTTTAATTATCATAAAAAAATTCTTCCCATACCGGGAATCGAACCCGGGCCTTCTGGGTGAAAGCCAGATATCCTAGCCACTAGACCATATGGGATATTGATAACGACAATTCGCATGACTTTTATGACGTTAAGGCCATAATTCTCAGATATGTATTGTTAGTGCTAAGTTCTATCAAATTTCTTTTTTCTCTAAATTATTAAAAAACGTTTAAAGTGAAATATTTAAAATAATTAAACTTTCGGGTCGATTGACTTAAAAATTAATCAAAGCTCAGTTTGAAATAATTTAAGAAGAATGTTAATCATTACAGTATTTGAGACTTTGAAAAAAATAAAAGAACAATATTTTTAAACATAATTAACATAAATTTAAACGCCAAGTTATATAACAAACTGTTGGTTGTATTGTGGACATATTTCAGAAATATTTTGCTTTGTTTTACATAATTAGAAATGGTAGTGAAATAATTCAGAAACATGCCAATTAAATATTCTAATGAAATATTTTTGCAATATGTTCCATTTTATTTGCATACATCATAAAACATTCACGATAATAAATTTTTTAATATCGAAATTTGTCTACAATCAAACGTTCACTGATCGGACCCTGTTAAGAATTATCCAAAGCATGATACTTTAAGAGCTTCTACTTTTGTTACCCAATGCTTAAACTTAAACCTTTTTATATTTACAAATTTTTATTTCTTAGTGAAATCTGTTTCTGATCACTTGAACCTATAATTTAACCATAGCCTATGTCTGGTAGAGTATCGAGTTTGTTTCTCTTTTCAAAACTTCAATATTTTAGTTTTGCCTCTGATTTAATGTAACCTTCTTTTGTTAGATTTTTTCTTTTGCATTACTAACACAAATTATCGAATATTAAACAAAACCGAAAAAAAATGTTTTTTTTTCAACAAATAATTTCATCAATACTAAATCGCAAAAAAATTCTTTAACTTTTTGATTTTTATAGCAACAGCAAATCAGTCGATTTTCGTGAGGAATCAAGACAATGGGCAATACCCGTACTCACTAAAATCCGGTGTTCATTTCCATTTGTACATCAATACAGCGCCTTGTGGTGATGCACGGATTTTTAGTCCTCACGAAAATGACACTGGTGTTGACAAACATCCCAATAGGTTGGTAAAAAAAAACAAAATACTAAGGATTATTTAAATAATAATTTTACTGTAGAAAACAAAAGTAGACCATTTACTACGGGAATAGAAAAGAAGAGTTTTCAGCGGGTTTTGCACAAATGCACGAAAACACACGCGCACAAACTACAAAAAAAATAAATTAAGATTAAATTAAAAAAAAAAAATAATTTCCCATACCGGGAATCGAACCCGGGCCTTCTGGGTGAAAGCCAGATATCCTAGCCACTAGACCATATGGGATATGCTATGTTAGCTGGCAAAACAAGTGGCTTAACTACCTGAGAGTAAGCGTTTAAATCGCAAACTGACATGCTCTGGCATGCATCGAAATAGAGAGCCACGCCCACTGAAAACCCTTTTTTCTATTCCTACTTGAATATTGTTTTTGTTTGGCAGCACACACGAAAAAAAATGTAAAAATAATACAAGAATTTTTGCAATTTCTCCGGCAATGCTGTTGTTGTTGTCGTTGTTGCAAAGCATAACCAAAAACAACAGTGTTGCCAGATTGCTATAAATTTTGGCATATACCAATGAAAATTTTACATTCATTAAAAAAGAACTTAACCAATTTACTTTTCAACTACTAATTTTCGTTTTTAACAAAATCAAAACAACAACAAAAAAGTATCATATATATATTTATACATATGTATAATTTTTTAGTAACAAATAACTCAACTACAAAAATTCCAATTATATACGTGGATATATATTTTTCTTCTCTTTTTCTCCGTTTCTTTTCTAATATCAAAACGAAATTTTTGTTTTTTATTTTAAATTGCGTTTAATTTTGTTTTTATTTTTGTTTTTTTTTTAAACATTTGCTTTCATTTTCTCCTACTTTCTTTACGTTTATACGTTCGTTCCGTTTCGATGACTAAACATTTGCGTTTCTTGTTGGGTTTCGGTTCCTGCGTTCGTTCGTTCTGCGTCCCTCTTAAACAACGTCTGCGTCAAATTAAACAAAATACAAAACAAAAATGATATTACAAACTTTTATCTACTAAAATTGCAAACAAAAACACTCGATAAAAAAAAAACGTAAAATTTACTGTCTTGTACACTGTTGTGCTTGTTTTTGTCAAAATAACTGCGTAAATTTTTTGCAAAACCCGTTTTTTTCGAAAACTCCTTCACGACGTTCAGAAAAGCGCGTGGCCAACTGCGAACAAAGATCGAATCGGGCGAAGGCACCATACCAGTGAAGAGCAGCGATGGCATACAGACATGGGATGGTGTATTGCAGGTGAGTCCACCCTCTTTGTTTTATATGTAAACGAGTTTGGTTTGCTTGTAACTTTGCAGTCTTCTGTAACGAACTATTCAACCTCTTTTAAATAAGTGTTTTCTTTAATAATTAATCTTTTTTATTATCAAATGTACATAAAACAAAATATTTAATTACATTTAAGAGTTTATTTGTTAAAATTAACAGATTTTAAGTAAGAAAAGGTGTGACTTAAACTTCCATTTTACTTCTCTTTCTGGCAACGCTGGTTAATTTAACTTTTTTCTATCTTACTCTTTTAACCTAACTTAATAAGCTTAAATGTAGATTTAACAAGTGGCTGTAAACCAAAGCTGTTCAAAAGCTTTTCTTAACATAATTTGGC
Source organism: Suillia variegata (assembly GCA_949127995.1). Taxonomy (NCBI): domain Eukaryota; kingdom Metazoa; phylum Arthropoda; class Insecta; order Diptera; family Heleomyzidae; genus Suillia; species Suillia variegata. The sequence goes on along the minus strand of OX421846.1, from coordinate 43,376,210 downwards.
TGCAAAGTTGAAAAAGCTTTTTCTCATGTTAGCCAACAGAATCATGTAGAATCGCTAAAAAGTTGGACTTTTTATAATAAGCTTTCCATTGAAACATTTAATTTAATTTTGTTTATCGTATAGGGTCAACGTCTTCTTACCATGTCCTGTTCGGACAAAATCGCCCGATGGAACATTGTCGGCATTCAAGGATCTCTGCTCGCGTCTATTATCGAACCGATCTATTTGCATTCCATCGTGCTGGGCAGTCTGCTGCATCCGGAGCATATGTATCGCGCCGTGTGCGGACGCATCGAAAAGTCCATACAAGGTCTACCGCCTCCGTACCATCTCAATAAGCCACGATTGGCGCTGGTCACATCGGCCGAGCCACGCAATCAAGCCAAAGCACCCAATTTCGGCATCAATTGGACCATTGGCGATACTGAGGTTGAGGTGGTCAATTCGCTGACCGGCAAAACGGTTAACAACCAAATATCGCGAATCACTAAGCAGATCTACTTCATGAAGTACGGCTATTTGCTCAAGAATTTGCCCGGCATACAGCAGCGCAAGCTGAGCACGGACTATGGAGAGACTAAGTCGCGCGTCAAGGATTACCAGGTGCGTAATGACATAAAACATTTTGTGACATTTATGACCAACGAATCTTATTTTTTCATATTTAGATTGCCAAACGCGAACTTTTTGCTGCGTTCCGGCGCGAGGATCTCGGCAATTGGTTAAAGAAACCAATCGAACAAGATGAATTTGTCATAGAGGTATGACTACCTCCAATTGAAAATGTTTTTCAAATCGATGCTAGCATACCTAAGCATAATTTAAATTGCTCTAGAATATTTCTAGAATAGAATGTAGCTAATATGCTGGAACTAAGTAAAGCAAGTATTATGGCGTTTTAGTCTAATTCACTGCATATATAAGTAAACAAAACAAAATGAAAAATCTCAACAAAGTAAATTTAACACACGAATGAATACAAACAACAAAAGTTTAAATTTCAAATTTTTAACACAAAATATTTAAAAAACAAAACTTAAACTCTACAAAATGATACTAATTAGCTTTAGACTTAAGCGAACAATTTAAAAGTACTATTTAAATGCAATTAAATAATTTCGATAAACCAAGTCAAGAGAAAAGTATAAAATCACAGTTTTCCTCCATTGAAAACATTCAACGCTTTCATAGTTACACTCAGCTACACAAGAATATTTCGATTAATGTTAGATTGAATTCTTTCGATTTTGACAATTTATGTTTTTATTTTATGTTAATAAGTTTGTACTGAAAGGATAGGATATAGACTGGATATAGGATATATATACATATATATATATCCTTTTGCAATATCCTTTTGAATAATGTTTTTTTAATTTATTTTTCGATTGGTTAAAGTGAAATTTCATTGAAAATCGATTTGTTGTTTTGCAAATTTGTCTGAATGAATAAATTAATGACCTTTATTTTTATTTTTTAATCATTTTGAGTGTATATAAGCAATATGTACATCGTTTTTTTTTAATAATATAGTATTATTGTTTTTCTGTTAAGTACTTTTGTATGTATGTATTAAACAATGTTTATGATTTGGGGTATTGAATACTCCATGATTCTATCGTCATAATTTTAATACTGTCACAGTCAATAAACATGATTTTTTATAATTTACTTACGCATGTGTTTGATTTGTATATATTATTTTATACTCGTAGTCATTTTATATCCCTTTCCCATTACATATTTCATAATCAATGTTGATCGTTTAGAGACAAATTCGGGTGTGCTTTTAAGTATTCGTAATAAATGACTTTGCTGATCAGAGTGAAGAATATATTCTCTGAAATCGAAGTGGTAAAATTTAGTTTCAATTATATTCGGCATATTGAGTATTGATTAAGTGGAACATCGCTTAAAAATACCGCTCGATAAACCGAAGAGTTTTTCGTTGAAACGTTATTCAATTATCAAATTAATTCTATTTAAGTTTTGCACTAAACTGACTCTAAATATACATTCATACATACTCGTATGTACGTGGGTGGTTCTACAAGTTCTTAGTCTACAAAAGACAATTTTGGGAAAGTGGTTATTTATTTCTTAACATAGTCTCCTTTTATCTCGATACACTTGACTTCTTTAACCCTTCTGAAAACAACGTTTTCTCGAGGTCTGCAAAGTAGGCTTCCATCGGGCGGTGAGGCTAAGTTTTTATTGTATGTGGCCCACCCTCGTATATTAAGCTAAACTTTTTTGTACTAATTAATGATCGACTTTTTGAAAAAGGAAAACTGTTTTGGAATTTCCGAAGCGGAAAGTTTCAATTGAACTGAATTCGGTTAAGTGACTTAAAATATTTATTGTAAAGTTTTCTCTTCCAAACAAATTAAATAATTTAATTTGATACTTTGCGAATTGTGATGATAAAAACTTTGCTAAAATGTGAAAACGTTTTGTTTTGTTTTTTTCAATTAATGGAAATTCGAAAGATTATTGGAGAATATAGTATAAAAAAAAGTATATAAGCATTTCTACTGCTAGTTAGTATGACATTTGTATGACGAAAATTAGAAAAGAAAACTAATTTACACTTAAAGAAAATTTCTAGCATAGTTAGTAACTGGAAGAACGCTTTAACTGAAAGAACTGCAAAAGTCAAGTAAGCAAGCAAAACTTCGGTAGCAGAAGAAAAGAAAGTGATGAATTAACGAATCATAGTCTTTAAAAATTTAGCGTAGTATTTTTACAGTTACTTGAATACATTTTTAGCCCATACCATACATACCCTACATTTATACATACCTACATACATATACATACTTCCATACATACATAAAAATACTGACAAACAAACGTACATACGTGCATACATACATACACTGACATACACATATAGCAATTTCTTGAAAATAATAAATAAATAAATAACAAATTATACTTAAAATCACAACAAAATATAATAAAAATAAAAAATATATATTTGATCTTATATAAAATACTGTGATACTAAATTTTACTAGTACTTCCAGCATAGCTGCATTTTATCCATTCTAAAATATTCTAAAAGCTGATAAAGAAAAAAGATACAAAAAACTATATGAAAAACAAAAACAAATACAAATAAAATACAAAAATGTTGCAACTTATTATTAAAACATGTTTACGTAATACAATTATATTTAATTAGTTTAGAAATTGCTAAAGAAAACGAAAACCAAAGAAAACTAAAAGAAAATGGTTAAAGAATTTAGTTGGATTATGTAGGCCGAAGCAATAATATTTCAGAAATTATTTACGAAGAGTGCGAAACAATTAAAACCTTAAAAAATAAAGTAAAAATAAAACAACAAATACAATATTATAACTCCAACAACTGCAAAAATAAATCCACTGACAACAATTCCGTACAGCAGCGGCAGAGGCAGCGAAAAACAAATACAAACAAATGCAAAGATATAAAAATGCTTTTAAAAATTACAACAAGAAAAAAAAAACAAAAGAGAACATAACTTATAAACTAGCTGAGCAGTAAACAAACCAAATATTCTTTAATTAGAACAAAACGAAAATTCAAAATCCTCCAAAACCGTTTGTAACCGAATTTGTAACCCATTTGAAAACGAAAAAAGGAAAAATTCCGAAAATCACATAAATACAATTTCCATACATTTTAAACTAGTCTTAAAGAAAAGAAAAGTGGAGGAAACTCACCACAAAATAATTCAAGTCACAAACTCTTTTAACCAAAAATACTTCAATTAAATTAAATTAAATTAGAAAACAAAAACAAAATAAGACTTAAATTTATTTGCGCTATTTTCGAAAATCAAAAAACTATTTACGCCGAATAAATTTAATTTCTGCTTTTAAGGTATTTCGAAATTGTTTGAACAACAACAACAACCACAACACTTACTTACTATATCTCATATGTATGCCAGGAGTAAAAAGAAAAGAAAGAAAAGATGAAAAAAAAACCTTAAAACTAATCCAAGATCTTGTAACTTTCTCTCTTAAAGCCTTGCAAAATCAATTTTCTTTTATTGATAACTAATCACAAGTACACTAACAACAATGACAAAAGCATTAACTACAAATTAAACAAGCAAACAAATAAGAAGCAAAATACCGAAGAGGAACATAACAAACTTTGCTAACGAACAAACAAACAAAGAAAGAACAAAAAACAAAATCAACTCACAAATAATCTTAAAAACAAAAATTCTTTGGAAAACCCAAAAGGAAAAGGAAACGAAATATTTGTTAAAATAATACCAAATGCTCGCTCTCGCATAATAATTTTTAAGTAGTCCCAGTTGCTTGTTTCCAAAATTTGAATATACTCTCTCTTACTCTCTCTCTCTCTCGCTCTTTCGCTCTCTCGTAATATACCACAAAAGTAAGCAAAGAGAAAAAAACTGTTTTAATTCTTTATTAGCGGAAAATTTATTTTTCAAATATACTCGAAATAAAAGTGGAAAGAAAACGTTTTAACCAAACTGCAAAAACAAAAGCAAAAACAAAAGCAAACCAAATAATAAAAGTTACAAATTATTTATTAAATTTAGATTTTAATTACTTAATAAAAAAGGGTGATTCTGAATTAAGAAAAACTTAAAGCGCCAAGTTGTTTCATTTCTAGTGTTTGTTGGCACTTAACAACAATTAAGGTTTATCATTACTCGTGAAGTAGTTTTCTTTTATTTTCTTTTAACGATCCATTGGCTTAATTTTTGATTTGAGTTCATGGGGCCATGGTCATCAGGGATGTACAATTATGAAATCGAATTGAAGGAAAATTTAATTTTCCTATGCGACATTTCCTTTCTCTTAAGAAAAATACAATTCGACATACAGTCGAGATGTTTATTCAAGGATTGGCTCTCGAAAACTTTTGAAAATATTGATTCTATCTGTAACTTTTCTAATTATTTATGTGTACCCTGTAGGAAAATAAAAAAATTTTTCTACAACTGGTTGCAATTCCGAATTTTTCATAGAGCGAATTTACATATTTCATGTGTAGATTCAACTAGTTTAAAATGTAGTTTTTTATCATCCAAATTGTAGATATGTATTTTATTTTTAGATTAATAAAAAATTCATTCGAAATTGTTTAATTATCTACTAAAGTAAGTACTTTAAACTAAGTTTCATTTAGTTGAAAATAAACTACATTTTAAAATAGTCCAAATAGTTGTTATAGTCAACTAGTTGAGCAATTTTTGTCAGGGTATCGATTCTGAACTTAAATTTTTTCAAAAGAAAAAAAATTTACTAATTTATTTCTTATACAAATTTGATTGTTTTATTTAAGAGAACTTTTATGAGTTTGTTTTGCATTTTGAAAATCAAAACTTAAACTCGAAGAAAAGTACATATATGAAGTACGCCTATATTGCGACTGTTCTTAAGATACATTGTCGCAACATTACCGTACAGATAAATTGTTTATGCGCGAGAGAACCCATAGACGAATGTACCTTAGCTGACAATTGAACATTCAAAAAATTCATTCATAAATAAACTTTTCGATAACCATTTACAAATATTGAATATTTATTAAAAAACGAAATATTGAATCATTTATTGATTTGTGTTTAGAGGAGCGTTTCTAGATTTCTAATCGCCACTGGATTGATTTGATAGTTGCTTCTGTGTGTGTTAGTTTACACATATAACCGTATTCAAATACAAATGCAAGATTTTCGAAAGGATGTCCTCTTTTATTCTAGAATTGGTTCACGTTGAGCAGAAAGGTTGTTGACATTGGTTAACAGAAATTGTAAATAAAAACGTTGGTCCAAAAAAAAAAACACCTGTTGTATATTGGCTTATTCGCATGAAGCGGATTGTAATTATTGTCAAATACGATGAACTCAAAACATTGCAAGCAATGCGGAAATAGCAATTTTTTGTAAACAAATAAATCGTAACCGATTTATGATTACAATCAGGCAGAATATGAATAAGTAAATATGACGAATGAGGTCAACCAATGCAGAAGCCGCGATTGATTCTCGGTCAAGCTTTTGGTTTCTATTGGCCTAGGTTAGGAGCGGGTTACGAAGAGTAAAAAGTAACCGCTGGGCGTTGCCAAAGATACTTATCTTTCCTTAGATTTTGGTTTGGGTAGGAATTTGAGTTTTTAGAAGTTCGTTAAAAGAAAAGACTTTAAGAATTCGTAAAAAAATAGTGCGCGATTTTTATTAATCTAAATAAATAAAGTTGAACATAAATTAAAAAACTGGAGTCCATTATTATCGCCAGGATAATTTGGTAAATATCAACATTGAATAACGAAGAACCCGAGGAAGAAACAAATAAAAAAAACGAAAGAAGTCCCAACAAAACTTTTTTCCAACACACCTGACGACGAACGAATTTGATTAATGAATAACTTATTTGATTTAATTAATTAATTAATTAAGCACTCACGTACCAGTGAAAAAATCTCACGCAAATAAAACAAGAAATTACCGGAAAATTACCGTAACCGATTTTTCCGCCCGATTGAGCAATGTGGTCATAAATATAATTTATTTTTGAGTCTGCCCTTTTTTCACTTTTTTTACTTCCGTGAAAATCTGACAGTTTTTTCACCAAAATTTCGAAAGAAAAAAACGCGTTAAAAACCACATTTTTGTTTTGTCTTTTTTGGCTGGCTGGCTTCTTCTTTTTTGCTTCCCGCCCCTCGTTTACCACCTCCCTCGCAATCAGGATTTTCCCGTGAAAAACATATTTTCACAACTTTTTTGGTTATTAAATTTGTGCTGAAAGTGAGTGACGCCCTGTGTGTGACTCGCATCGGTTTGTGTCTCTGCTATTTCCGGTGTAATTGTCGTTGTTGCCACCTATTGCGAAAAACAACTTAGATTTTTAACTTGAACCATTTTTGTTCGGTTCTGTAATTTTGATTATTCCAAGTGATTAGCAGATTAAATGGAAAAATGTTTTGTTTGCAATTCTGCTGAGCCGCATTCTTTTATGTAATATGAAATAAATGCATACATACAAATATGTACATATGTATGTGCGCACTAATGTTTTGCACAAAAGTTGGACAATAGTGATTATATTAAAATATAGGACGATGGTTCCTAAGATTTTATTAAACATAAAATAGCAAACTTTTAGACATATTTTGGCAAAAAAATGTATTGTTCAATGCAATGTATGTATGCATGTATGTATGTATGTATGTATGTATGTATGTATGTATGTATGTATGTATGTATGTATGTATGTATGTATGTATGTATGTATGTATGTATGTATGTATGTATGTATGTATGTATGTATGTATGCATATGTAAATGATAAGAGGATTTTTTAACATTTTTTGAATTAATCTAAATTTTCTGAGATCGTGCTTTAATTTCTCGTATAAGAATTATCACTATCACTGAGTAAAAAATTCGAAATATTAAACAGAGACATAAAGTATATCTCTGTCAAAGTACACAACATTTCTCGAATTCTACAGGAGATGCAAAAAAAATAAAATGTGATCAAAATCAATATGAATTGTTTTATAAGCTTTTAAATTTGCTTAAAGGCTCTAATTATGTGAGGAGGTGTTTCGGAAAAAATGTTGGATGGAGCCTTTGTAAATTTTGACAGCGATATGTACGATTTTGATTATCTCACATATTACCAGACGACCCAAAAAACAATTATAGTTGATATCGATATAGCCTACAATTTTAATTCTCGAAGCATTCTCAACTTAAACGATGAAAATTCGTACAGGAATTGTCACAGTGACAATACTCGACATATTGTCACTCGAACTCAGAAATCTATCGAGATATTTTCATATATAATGAATGAATGACTGTAACTTTAAGAAACCATGCATTTCGTTGTTAGAACAAGCTGAAGTTGTACTTCGGAACAGATTAAACATTATTTTTTATTTACCTCGCTGGCAAAGAAGCCTGGTTGCAACCATTATCCGAAACACGCTGTCAGACATCATACGATGCAGGCGATGTCAACTCGGTGTCACTCACAAAAAATCATAGGAAACAGCGGCGGCGACAATGCTCCTCCGCTGATGCGCCAATCACGGCACAACGCACTGAAAAATTGGCCACAAACGGCGACAGGAGAAGCCAAAGTCAGCGTTCGCGCGCGTTCTTAATTATTTTGTCATTATCAGAAACACGTGGTGGAATTAAGCGACGGCGACACAGCCACACAAATCACTTTAAATACTCTGAAGACATCTTTTTTTTTTTCGAATAGTTTTGTATAAAATTATCAAAAATGAAAATTAGTTTTCCACGCATCGGCGACAAATACAATTGAGCGGCACCACCGCGGAAGGATGCACCACCGCTGCGGAGTATCTGTCTCGATCGCGGTCTCGATCTCGGCAGCACCTACACGTGATAATTTAGAGCAGATTGTCGCCGTGTGTCGTGGCGTGGAGTGGCGTGGCGTGGCTGATAATATTTTTAGCGTCTAACCATTTGCAGCTGTGATGATTTATTTTTATATGTACATCATTTTAAATATTTTTATTATTTTTATTGTTCAGTTTGGTAAGCGTCGGCATGGGGGAGTAGCGTGTGTGTGTGTGCGTGTGTGTGAGGTATTCAAGAACGGGGTATACTCAATCATAATTATGCGATTTGTTGTTGAGCATAGCTGGAGGGGGACAACTGCTCAGAGTGCGACGTTTCGAACTAATTAAATGACGTACGCGCCTGCTGTCAAATTGACGTATTGTCAGTGATGTCACTGTGACGGTGTGTCTAAGTAAATTATGACATTTTTATATGATTTTATTTGATGTTGCGAAGTGATTTATTTTTTAGAAGGGTTTTTGTGATTGTTGTTGCGCCGCCGCCGTCGCCGCCGCCACCAAGATGCCCAATTGTATGCGGTGGTTGTTGCTCAGACTAATTAAAAGGCGTGTCGCCGCGCGATTTTTTCCGGTTGAAATGATGTCTTCTGCTGCTGCGCTGCACTTTTTTCGTCGACTTTTCACTGTTGATGTTGATGTCTTTAAATTTGACGTGTCTATTAAGCAAAAGTGTTTTTGTTGTAGTTGTAGTGGGGCGTATAGCTAACAGATGTGAGGCGTCAAATCGGAAGGATTAGTTTGTCGTCGTTGAAACATGAATCCGCTTTTAAGTTAAATTTAAGGGCGGTGTGGGGTTGTTGTTGTTGTCCGCTGAAATGCTGTTAATGTGACAGCCAATTTGTTGTTGAGTCGATTTGGAATTAGTGCAGACATATGGTTTCGTGTTGCTCTCATTGAATGTACTCTTCAAATAATTTGTGGGTAAAAGTAAATTTTGTTTGGGTGGCAACACTCGCTTGCTAACGCTAGGTGCGTAATTGAATTACGAAAATTAGCAACAAAATTCTGCAGATGCAGCGCAGAAAGACGAAAGGTAAAAAAAAACTACGTTAACAAACCTCAACCGTAACAATAACAATAACAATAAATAACAGTAATAAAAATAATTCTTTTACGCCAAAATGGAAGTCACTGCAGACTTCCATGCGGATGCATATGAAAAAAAATCGTATCTGTAAGATGCGAAACTTCGACGAAGCTGCACTGCGAAATACGAAAGACGAAATGAGTGCGCAATTTATAACAGCGAAAGAAGAAATAAATAAATTAGCCAAGAGACACAAACGAGACAAAACAAAAACAAATTTGCAAAAACAAAAAAAACCAACAAATAATATAAAATAAATAAAAGATACATTTATGCAGCAGATACACAAACGCACACACACTCGTGCACATCTACAGTTACAGATAGAGATATATCCACGCTGCAGCGGACAGCTGTGTACCAACATGCCTTCGATACAGAGATCTTACTCCAGCGATAATCAAGCGAGTTATCAGCCACAGGAATAAATTAAAAAATTTATCAACTTAAGGCCAAAACAAAAACTAAAAAGTATCGCATCGCATCGCCTCGAATCGCTTCGAGTCGCATCGCCTGGCCACAAGCGCACATGTTGACGCGATACTTTAGTTGAAGTTTTAAGTTCCACATGCGTTTTGAGGTTAATTCACGTTGCTATCTGCGAAACGAAATCTCTAAAAGCGACGGACGAGGCTGTTGCTCGACGTACAGATACAAAAATTGTCAATTTGGGCTTGCTGCTAGCTGCTCGTTTTTGTTTTATTTTTGTTTACCTTTGCATTCTCAAAAACCTTTTCTCGTACGGGAGATAATTTTTGTTTTCTATATAAAACAATGAAATTTCTAATGAAAAATGTTAATTTCTAAAAAAGATTTTTTGTTCTTAACTAATTTCAATTCAGATACTTTTGTGTGTGTGTATGTTTGTGTGTGTGTGTCATTTAAATGCGCTTATCTGCCGTGAAGTATCTTTGTATCTTTTACATAATTGATATTATCGGCATTGATTTGACTTTTTTGTTTTATTGTTTCAACATTCCAATGCATCTTTGTTTTAGCGGTCCCATATGTTGATATATGTACGTATGTATGTTGGTATGTGTGTGTGTGTATGCGTGTACAGACTTCACCTCAAGGCTATAAATATTTGTTTTCTTAACGTTTAATGATCGTGTTGACAATTTTTTGAAGCCTTTTTTAAATTTCTTGGAATCCGTTTGGCTGTGAAAACCTTTTCGATGTCTTTGACTTGGGTTTGGGTTCGAATTCGTTCGGTTTGGTTGACAGTTTTGAAAGGAATTCATTAATAATTGTATCAATTTCAAATATATGTATATAAACAAGTTTCGGGTATTTTCTGTGAATTGATGATGGGCTAAGAATATTAGCCTGGGCGTGTGGTGGTTAAGATATTTTAAAGCCAACGAGCTTTGTTCCTTCATTATAGTTTGTTCATATAGTCTGGATGCTGTAAAATATTTATAAACAATTCTTTTACGAGTATTCGAATTTGTTAAATACTTTTGAGAATTTAAAGAATATTTTGTTATTGTTAATAATGCCAACAAAAACAATTTTCTGTGAAATTTTATTTAAAAAAATCCAAAATTTTCATGCCAACTATTACCAAATATTTATTGTTTATATAAATATAATTCGTAAAATCCTGTCAACGTTTAAAGTGTTATTCAAAATTAGCAAAATCAAACCTTAAAAATTTTTTATTGAGTTTTTTTCTTTCGAAAGAAATCAATATTCTGAAAAAAAATCCACGAATTTGTAAAAATATTAAATTTCCCCTATTAAATGCGTGAATAAAAAAATAATAATAATAATGAGAAGGAGAATGAGAATGAGAATCAGCGCCAAAAATCCATTATCCATTATGTTCACAAAGATGATAATACAAAAGGATAATGCAGCGTGCGATACGCAATTCAGCGCAAACATCGTCCGTCGGCCAACATAACAAATTATACGCAAACACGAACAGGACCAGGACCAGCAACAGCAACAACAGCAACAGCAAAAGCGATGAAGTACATTTCCAAGCAGCAGCAGCAGCATATCACATTACATGCTCGGCAAGACGAACGCTTTGAGATGCTGAAGAATTCTTTCAGCTGATTATTGTATTGAGAGGCAGCGCAGCCAAAGTCTGTCTTCGGTTGTGCCTTTTTCCAGCCGGCGATGTGAAACATCAGGTGAAGCTGATGATTCTATGCTATGCGATTCGATGCGATGCGATGCGATGATGCGTATAGCTTGAGTGTGGGGGCGGTAAAAGCAGCAAAAGCTGCACGTGACCAACACGCAAAACGAGCGACTTTGGCTGGTGCTGTGCCTGGTGGCACTTTACCGCTGATAGGGCACGTTTTACGCAAAGCATTTGACAAATTATGTTTGAAATTTAGTTGCAGAAATACACGACGCAACGCACCGCACCGTGCAACATCGCACCGCACCCACTGCGAAACTCTGAAGAAATGCTCTTTTCTTTTTTTTTTGTTTTGTTTTGAATTTGTGGGTTTGCCTTTTCAATTATGCCGCGTGCTGCAGGCGGATGCCTCAAAATATTCGAGCCTTTTTATAACATCAGTTTTTTAACAAAAATGTATACACCCAGAGAAAAAAATTAATTTTGAAAGCTTCTTCAAGAATTTTACTTTTTTTAAAAACTAATGTTAAAATTATAAAGGAACAATAATTTTTAAACAATCCTTAAAATAAAAACAAACCAAATTTAAACGAATTACAAATTTTTGGGCGCAATTTGCTGCCAACTGACGACGGTTCTTAGCTGGTTTCAGGGATGAGGCACGTGAACACTTTTTCGGTTTAAATGTTTTGCCTCCAGTATTTGTTGACATTTGTTGTGTCGCAGCTTATGTCAAGAGTAAATCTACATGTCTACTGCCTTTTGTTGTTATTTTGGACATTTATGCCACCCCCACGGGTATTCATGCGTCTGCCACGAGTTGACAAAAGCCGTTTTGTCAACATTCTTCGACGCTTTTGTTTTAATTCTTTTCTAATGACGTTTAAATTAGGCGTATGTGTAGCCTCTTTTGTGTGTTCGAGTATGTCCTGCCTGTCGTCCGGAGGCGATTGTTTTCTGTTGGTGACAATAGTTCGTTGTGAACCTTTGTTTTATCGGGGATTAATTTCAAAGGCAGAACATTTGGAAATCGTTTTTTGTTTAATTCTACATGTAGTTTTATTTTTTATAACTTTATTGTTAGGGTTCTAAACCATCCAAACCTTTTAACTTAAGCTTAAGGGGGAAAAACGCTGATTTGGTTGCCATGCAAGAATTATTTTTTGTATACTCATTCATTTTTTAATTTTTAATTTAATGTTTAACAAATTTAACTCTCTGTGTTAAATTATTTTTCTACAAATTTTATATACAAATTTAATATAAATTTGATAAATTGGTAATCCGAAGCCATTTATTTCTAAACTTATATTCTCTGAAATCAATATTAATTAAGTTACCAAACTTTCCGAGAAGTATCAGTCAAGGAAAAATTTAAAATTTTGCTCTTAAGAGGTAATTGAACCTCCGCACCGACCGTGCTCAGTAGTCAAACGCACCTAACCTTACCTAACCTAACCTACTAAGCTATTGACCGGTAATTTAACCTACATACATTTCCAATAAATGAAAAATCTCGTTAACTTTCAAACATTCAAAGTGGATTTTTTATTAGAAGGATTCAAAAATGTTAAAAGTTTCTATAAGCGATCATAGATCGATAATAATATTAATAACAAACTTATTGATTAAACGAATTTACACTTAAGTAAAAAATAATCGATTTTGTATTTTGAATACGAATTAAGAATAATTTTGAACATAAAAAACACATTTATACTGTTATAAATGCCTAAATTTATTTACAATATATTTTTTCGAGTTGGTATCTCAATTAGTTTTCTTTCGATTAGATATGAAAAAGACTTTTAAAGTTTATTATCAATTTTCGTATACATGTGTGTCTATGACTGTATGTGTGTGTGTGTGTGAGTGCGTGTGTTAGAGAATTATTAAATAGTTGGGTATTTCATTGTTTTTGTTTTTGTTTTCGTTTTGTTTATAATAAAGTTGTGTGCATTTTGCTCTGAAGTAAATCCGCACCTTATCTTGATTTGAAAAATTCTAATTTCGCACTTCACCGCCGCCGACGCCGACGCCTTTTGTCCATTTTTCCATTTTGACGCAGTTGCCTTTTTGCATATGTACTCATTATATTGTAAGGGAAAGTACATTCGAGAATGCGAGCATTGATAAAAAACAATATTCGCAGGATAATCTCGGCTTTCAGGCAACATGCGTGAACAGCAAAAATGCCTTATCGCAAATCTGCGCCTTTGCTCGCTTTTTATGCCAAAGTATTTTCGTTCGTTTTCGATTTGTTGTTGTTGTAATGTATGTTCCTCTTTTTTTATGAAAATCTGCTGTTATCTTTGATTCTTACCAATTCGAAAACACATTTACAGCATGCAGCAGCAGGAGCAGCAGCATACTGCATGTTGGAAATGTGTCAGCAGCGGCATCAGCGCGTATCTATGCATTCCAATCGTTTCCACAGCACCTTGAGATACTTTTCGCATGCCGCATGGCGCGGCTATTTTTTTTTTGTTTCATTACTTTTGTTTATTTAAATATTTTACTTTGTGTTGTTTTGTTTCGTTTTGTGAGTGTTTTATTTGTTGTTGCGCTGCTTATAATTTTTCGAATGCATTTGCATTCGTGAGCATTTCGCGCGTCAGACGCCACACTTGTTTGGCCGCCTGCTCCAGCGCGCTTGGCGATTTGCCCTTAAACATATCGAGACTGGGCAGAAAATAGTGTGGACAGCGACGATACTGCAGACACGAGATCAACTGCAAAAAGATACCGTTCAGGCGATCTGCAATGCAGCCCTCGTCCCATTCGAAGTCGCGCGGATGCTTCTCGCATTCGTAGAGCAGCAGATTCTTCAGATGATAAGCGCTAATCGGATTGCCGGGCAACTCAAGGTGGCGATCGCGTAGCGTCTTCAAAATGCTTAAACAACGACGGCGGCAGCCACCTTAAAACGATACGAAGCGATGGAAATAAAAAAAAACATACAATATTATGCAAATCCCTTCATCTTCATCTAGATACGGAGGCCCGTAGTATCTGTCTTTCGGTCTATGCAAATAACTTACCTTGGAGCAGGCGATTTTCCGCTTCGAAGAAACTCAACACCCAAGCATCACCCTCCATGCTGGCCGCATTGTTGTTTTTATTCTGCATGATGACGCTCTCCTTGGACAGCAAATCGAAACCTTCCGTTTTTACCTCGGCGACGATATTCGGATGCGGCCACGGTATGTGCGGCAATGGCCAATGCGCTGCCGATCGCGGCCATATGCCGGAACACTTAAATGCCGGCGTTATTTGCACCACAAAGCGTTCGCGTACGCGCAGCTTCACTTCGGTTGTGTCTCCGATCATTTTCACCATGTCGCGATAGATGCTTTTGTCGCATGCCTGCGCTACAAGCGTTTGAAAACGTGCGCGTATCTTTCGTGACGACAGATAGCCCGAGGCGGTGATGAACTCCACCCAGAGCGACATTGATCGCTTGCGTCCATCGCTTAATTTAAGCACGGCACAGCCGGGCATTGTACCATCGTCGACGAAATTAAAGACGCCCATTTGATTTAGATATAAAACTATCTCGAATTCATTGGGCGAGACCACTTCGACACCTTCGAATCTGCGAAAGAAAGCTTAAGTTAGTTCAGTAAGTTGAACCAATTCCATTCATAACCTTAAACTTCTTATTTGTTTTAAAAATTTCATCTTCACTAAGAAATCAAAAGTTTAAATGGTATAAATGACTTCAATCATAATCCTAGTTTAACCCAAGTCCATCATAAAAATTAACAATCGTTGTCTATGTCTGCAAAAAATCCTTATTTTACAGATCTTATTTCCTCTAAAAAAATATAAAATAATGCTAGTTGCTACTGTAAAATTTTGACATCCTTTGGAACTGATTACCAACAGCACAACTAATGATCGTATGAGTTACTTAAAATGTGGAAAGAAGTAAAAACTATTCTCATTCTCGTTCTTGTACACCTCAACCATCAACCGCAGCAATTAGCACGTAATTCTAGTAGTCTCTCCCGTCTGTCTCGACGTTCGATTTTATGAACAAATTGTTCCTCTTGTTTGCAGTGACAGACAGACAGTCCGACAGACAGACAGTAGACAGATGCAGGGATTTGTTTGGTATGCCTTCAAGTGTCCAAACTGGCTACTTGAAATACTGATCTGGCCTGGAAAACCACACTTGATTGTTTTTTTTGTACTACTTACTTTACCTTCTTCTTGAGCTTGAGGTGTGAACGTTCATTTAGAGCTGTTGCTCGTCTTATATTGATTTACATTGTCATGTCTTCGTCGGCTTTACACTTGCAGCTCCGATCTGTTTACGCTAAGTCATCGTTTGGTCGGTTGGTTGGAACGCCTTCGGGCGCAACCACCAGACACACGACGTCTGAGTTTGGTCCGAGTTATTTCGCATTTATGTTGTGCTTCTTCGTAAGTGTCATATGTGGCAACACTTAATGTTTCTATTCGAACGTTTATTGCGCTTCAATTGGTTAATTGGTTTACTTGTTTTTATGTTGGTGTCGATTACTACCAGTCAAGTTGTTTGGTAGTGAAATGTTAAGTGTGGAACAATTTTATTAAAAGTAGATTATGAACATTTTTGTTTGACTAAAATTAAAATAAAATTATAATTCAAAAATTGTTATACACGAATGTATTTAATTTCGTATTCATTGAGAATTGTGGAACATCGGGAGATATTATGAATAATTTTGAAATTTATTGTGTATCTGTTAGGTTAAAAATTTATTGAAAATGGATTAGAATTTCCATATTCAACACAAATTTAAAGGACATTTGACTTCATTACTTCTGCATTATTTCAAATAATTTTTTCTCTTTGGGAAATATTCCAAATCTCTCTCCAGATCTGCAAATATATTAAGGGCTATTTCATTGCGTAACAATACATAGAGATAATATTGTAAGTAATATATATATATATATATACATATATATATATATA
The DNA here is from genome assembly GCA_949127995.1 of Suillia variegata. Classification (NCBI taxonomy): domain Eukaryota; kingdom Metazoa; phylum Arthropoda; class Insecta; order Diptera; family Heleomyzidae; genus Suillia; species Suillia variegata. The sequence goes on along the minus strand of OX421846.1, from coordinate 43,359,685 downwards.
TAGAATGTTTATTTTCAATACACAATATTGCATCTACTTTTAATATATATATATATATATATATAAACATTCTATATATATATATATGTATATATATATATATATATATATATATATATATATATATATATATATATATATATATATATATATATATATATATATATATATATATATATATATATATATATATATATATATATATATATATATATATATATATATATATATATATATATATACATATATATATATATATATAGAATGTTTATTTTCAATACACAATATTGCATCTACTTATATGGAATCTTCTGTTTTGTAATATTATTTTCTCGGCAAAATTGGTTGCAAGATAAGTGAAGTTCTGACTCGTACAATCCTAAATGATTCTTACATAAAATTTTCGGTAGTTTTCTTTAATTTTGTTCTAAAATTACCTGCCATTGCACTCCACCAAACTGGAGATAAAACGTGGCTCCTGCAGTTCCACCTCCTTCAGAATGTCCTGGACAATTTTGCATATTTCGCGTATGGCCGTGGCTGTTTTGAACATACGCGCCTGAACGCGTTCGGCACAAAAGCGATTCATCTGATAGATCATGCGCGTTTGAGCGGCCATCATGTCCGCGGGCACCAACATGGCGACGGCAAGTCTGCGATGGCAACACACAACAACTGCGGCAGCGGATACAAACAACAAAAATACACTAAATTAAGAAGAGCTTGCGCTGGAGAGTAATTTACAAGCGGAATAAACTAATTAAATTGAATCAGCAAACTACAATTGCAATTACAAGCGAAACGAGTACGAGCGGATGTGTCTGCGAGTGATACCAATAATTCTTTTGTTTTGTTGTATCTGTATCTGTTGTTGTGTCTTATTTTTTTTTTTTGTTACGGGCACCAGAATTAAAACAATACAAAATACACGAAACGGAAACAATTGAACGAACGAACCGCCGAAAAATGTTTCGAATGCCGCACTCGACGCCAATTGGGAATACTATCGTAATCTGGCAAATATAGATATTTGAAAGCGGCGGTTTGTTGTGTAGCGACGACCGACGCTTGAAAATGCAACGAAGCGCACGGATTCGCCAGTGAAATGCAATTCGTTGGATACACGAGCACGCCACCGCCGCGCGTTGTAAATCTCGCGGATATTTACAGCTTCGGCAGCAGATAAAACTAAATGCCGCTCGCGTTGCGCGTATCTGTGTATCTGTGGGGAGTAACTAACCGCCGCGCACGCTGCACATTATTAACACACATGAATTTGTATCTAACAGATGTAGTATCTGCAGCTGCAATTTGTGACAAATGTGGTTCGAATAAAACCGAATAAAAGCAACAAAAAAAACCAAGCGAACTTCGCAAAAACAAAAAACCACAACAACAGCTATGAATGAAAAACGCTTCTCACCCACACACACAATTCCCTTTGTCGCAAGCCAAAAAAAATAAAATTCCGCCGCTGGGTCTCTGCAGCGTTCGCGTTTTAAGTCGCCTGTGAAGTTATCCCCCTGAGTGTATCTCGAACAGCGCCACCAAAAATCGATCGATTTGCCAGCTATCTACTTTATGTATCTGTGAGATACTCTTTTCGCAAATGTGGAAGACCCGTGCAAATATTCGTAAGTTTACAAGTTCCGGTCTGGCTTAAACATATTTTTTATTTTTTTATTCATTCACGTGTATCTAAAGATTTTATCTTTCTACGTTTGTGTGTGTTCAGATACAAATTGTGTGTTTGTATCTGCGTATATACAAGTTCGTATTATGTATCTGTATTGCAGGCGGTTTTATGTTCTGTTGTTTTTGTATTGGTGTATTTGGCTCCGCCCTTTGCACATGTGTATGTGCACAGTTTGTTGTGTCTGGCAGCAGCCATCGCTGCGCTTAGATGCTCTTTCCTCTGATATTTTGTTTAAATTTTTTTTTATTTTTGTTCAGTTGTTGGTTTTGTTTAGCTGAAGTTTCTGTAAATTTAATTTGTTAAATACATTTCATTTCGTTCAGCAACTTGTGTGCAATAATTTATCTTGAATGTGCATTTTATTTATTTGTATGATACGTTAGCGCAGGCGGCCCCCTTCGGATGGTTGGTTGGCTGGTTGGCTGGCTGGCGTATTCTATATTCCGTATCTCGAGTTTTAGATTTCACTTCACATAAATATGTCGAGTGGATTAATGCGGCAGTTGGCACTTTTTGACAGCCACTGTAATGGTTTTTTTTCGCTGTGTTCTTTTTAACATATTTTTTATTTTTTTTGCTAAGTTTAGTCGGCTTGGATATTTGAAGGTCTCTACAAAAAGTAATTAAGAAATCAGAAAATTGGTTTTATGAACTAATACTATTTGTTATTTTAATGAAATTTAAATAGCTTACATGTCGTTTTTATATGTAAATAGGCATGAACAATAATTCAAACATACTTTTGGCACTTTAAAATAAATAAATAAATCAAAAACTATATTTGAATTAATATAATGTTTTTAAAATATCTAGAAATGCAAAAATCCATAAATCGTAATTTGCGATTAATAACCGATAATAACCGATAACGATTCATAATACAAATTATATAATTCTTAATGTGCACATGCGAAGTTTTAGTGCATAAGTACTCGTATATAGTAAGACCCAGCATCTGTATAAAATAATGACTTTAAAGGCAGTTATTGCCACTTCATGCATCATTCTTCCACAGAATCTAATATGATATTCAAAACACGTTTTTAACTATTAGAGGTATCGCGCTTTATTTAAGTCTGGAAAACAAACTAACTTATGAGTTTTACTCAAAGAAGTATAAACATATTTTTGTGCTGTCATGTAAAATATGACAGACCTATATTTAAAAATTCTCTATGGTTGATTGTCTTACTTCCTTCAATGCTTAGATTTAACCATATTTTACTTACGATTGCAAAATAATAATGCTATTACGATTGTTTAAATCTTTCGAAATCCAGTTTAAATCAAGTTCCCCAGATTGATAAAGATTTGTAAGTAGTTTCTCAGTTATTGGCTTTTTGGTTCCTATATAAGAATTACCTTATAACATGCGATTAGTTCCATGCGATGTCATCACAAACAAAAAAAAGGTTTCCATTTTATTTCAACTATAATTTAGAATCTATATATATGAAATAAAATATTTTCGATTTACATTATGTCTCATAAATCCGTTTCAATAAAAAACTAAATAAATTCTGCAAAATAATTTCCGAAAAATTTTAAAATTTATTATAATATGCGGTGCGGTGTGGTTACTTTGGAACAGATTGTTGGGCTAACACGCTTTTGTGCGCATTTGAATAATGTCCTCAATTAAAGATTTCATCTTGTGATGAATGCAAAACCAAACAAAAACATTTCATAATTAAAAACTTACCACAGAGACACGATTCGGCACTAAAGTGGCGCGTCGCGGCGCACACGATCCGCAATTCGAAAGATAAACTTATGAGGCATCTCAAATGAGAAGGCAGCCGTATTAGCAAAACAACTTAAACGAATAAAAATTTAAATAAAACACGCGAAATATCTACAAATACAAAAGTGACAATGTTCGTTTGTATTTGATAACAAAGAATTTCAGAAATAAAAATCTAAAACTGAAGAGCGGTGAGGAACAGATCAAACGATCTTTAGAATAATCGAGGCAAGAGATTTGAGGCAAGTGAAAAAATTTACATAAACAATTTTAGCGAATGTTCATTAATCGCGTGCTTCGTTTTTGTTATTTTATTTTTTTCAATTTGTGGTTTTAAACTAAAATCGAACTAAAACAATATTTTATCTAAAAATATTCTATTGACATTTGTTGGTCAGCTTCAACCAGTTTAAAAACCTTCGCCAAAGTTTACTGCAATATCGAAGATCAATTTTTATATTATATTAAAATTGGTAAAGTTTGCTTTTTGTAAAACATAAAATTTTTTTGAAATTGATATCAAACTTTCTTTCTTATGGTTTATCATATTTTGCTTAAAATTAATTTGCGCAAATACTGCAAGTGACACTTTGTATGCTTGTCCGCTGCTGCTGCTGCCGCCTTAGCCCATTTCTACTGCCTCTTATTGGCTTTTCAGCGTTTGAAGCGGCTGCGTCCTGTGCCAAACTGTTAACATGTTTGGGCCCATTCATTACTCACTGTCAGTTTGTATTTGACAGTGTTGTCATTTGCGTATTTCTTCAAACAAACGAACAAACTCACAAAATATTCAAAATACATATATACAAACATATATACGTACATGCATATGTATGTATATGTATATAATTTTCGGCACTTTTCATTGTCTCGCTTGGCGCGCGTAGTACCGGGGCGCATCGGTTTTTGAAACAACAAAGACAGCAACAACAACAACAACAAAAGTAATACTGTATCTTTTAGATCTTAAAAATTTGAATATAATTTATGTGCGATCCGCAGCGTTTTTTCGGTTGGCTGTGTGTAGCGTTCTTTTTTTTCAATTTAGACTTTTTTGTTTGTTTATTTTATTTTATTTTATTTTGGAGGTGCTTCTTCGTCTGTCCTTTTATCTGTGTGTCTTCTGGCCGTCCGTCCGTCCGTCCGACTGTCGTAACGTTGTCAGTTGAAATTTTCAAGTTTAAATTTATGCACGGTTTCGAAGACAACTCAGGCGATATCTCGAGACATACTTTTTCTCCGTTTCTGGCGTTTCTTATCAATTTCGGTTAATCGCTGATATTAATTTTGAAGTATTTGACATTTTCGAATGACTGAAATTGTTAGTGCGCCATGATTTCTTAACTGATGTATGATATGTATGTGTGTATTAAATTAAATATAACAACAACAACAACAAAAACCAGCAAGTCCAACCAAGTTGTATTTTGTTACAAAATCTCGATTTCATCTTCAATTAAGCTTGATTTCATTTTTTCTCTCTGTTTGTCGCATTGTAAATAAGTTGTCAAAATATTATAACCCTTCATATCTGCCGATGTACGATGTTTGTTTTTTAGATGTAGGACGCTATAGTGAAATCCCCTTGACGCTGGTATGCGCAAAAACAAATGCAATGCCATCAAAATACCAACACCTGTCATTCGTATCACTTCGGTACCGAGAAACTGTCACTTGTCGCTAATAGGATTATTATTAAACATTTTCAAAATTGTATGTTGAAAAAAGTTTATTTGTATTTTGTTGTTGTTGTTGTGGTTTTTGTATTGCAGTCAAGGCAAGATCAAGTCCAACAAAAGTAAAAAGTCTTTAGTAAATGTCGCACGTCTGCGCAGAAATAAAATGTTGAATTTGTTTGAAGGATCGCCACCACCGAAGGCGACAGGCGACAAGGGCGCTTCCAAGCGGAGATATGCGCATTAAAATGCAAAAGAATAAATGCAAAAAATTGAGGTTGGGACGCGTGCATTAACCTGCAGCGAATGTGCCCGGCATACTTAGTGGAAAATTATTTACTTGACATTTGGCTGAAAGTCGTCTTCAAGCTTTAATTGATTCATTTGTACGCAAGAATTTATTAAATTACACTGGAAAAAAATTACAAATCTATTTCAGCAATTTTTTCAGTCAAACTGAACTTAAGAAATTTTAAACGCTTTTCTTGTCCTATATTAAATAATCAAATTAAAAAAAAAACAGTTTGGAAATCCATTCTTCAATTTATTCGGAAATTTTCAGGCAAGAAATTATTAACAAATCTACTTCCTTCGCTTAACGAAATTTAAGTGGATCAACTATTTCACACCGCATCATCGTATAGGCCAAATCCATTTAAGTTTAAATGTCTTTAACGTTTCAGTGTAATTCGAATCGAACAAAAACGTTCGTGGCAATCACAGAAGACCGACCGACCGCCTGCATTATTTGACCACGGCAAGGCGATTGCACTTTCCTCATATTTGACTACTTTATTGAAATATGACAGCGGACAAATCAGCAGCGACAACAGACACCACCGAACCGGGAACGCACAACTGCAGCGCAGCTCATTCGTGTGCAGGCGATACAACGCGATGTGTGCTTTGCTTGCGAAATTAGCGCACAAACGAAATCCCGCTCAGCCCGCCAGTTGCCACAAATAATCACGTTACCGGCGCACCACAGATCCGTCATGTGTCATCTGTGCCTTTCAGCATAACTTATAATTTCTTTTTTTGATTGTATTATTAAAACAATTCGCTGGCACGGCACGCATAAGATTCATTGATATAAAGAGCAGCAGCAGCAGCAGCAGGAACACAAAAAGAAGAACCTTTCAACGCAGCACAGCAAAGCACAGCACAGTATAGTGTAGGTACTTCTCCTCCCGCTTCAGCGATTTGGTAGCTCATTAACTTGGCTGCAACTGCTCGGCATGACTTGCATGTGATCCACAGTAGCAGTTGCGACAAAAGAGGCCTGCTTGGACATGTGTTTCGTCATGTTCTGATTGGAATATTAATTGTGTGCAAAGTGAAGTGCTCGGATGCGAGATGCAGCACGGTAACGCATAAGCACAGGCGCATGTGCATGTACATGTGCAAACGCAGATGAAGATCGCCGCCACCGTCGCCGTCGTTGCTGCTTTTTTTTTTTTGCAGTATTTGCAGATCGTGATGAAGCGCAAGCGCCGCCAAACAACAAATGCAAGAACAACAAAAAGTTCAGCATGATGAAATAATAAAGGCATTCCTAGTTTATTGCTGCAACAATGACATGTTCTGCTTGTTGCAAGCAAAACCAACCTAAGAGGTTCCTTTTAAGGATCTCGTGTGAGCGCGCGTAAAGCGAACGTGATACCGCTGAGTGGCAAAACCATGTTGCTACTTTGTTGGCCCTGTACAGCATTAAATTTATACAAATTTCGATTCCCATTTCGGAAGATACAACTAAGAGTACCTGCATCCATCGATTTACGGAAACTGCAACGTGAGTGCGATTAAAATTGTTCACAAAGTCGTCTTGTTAAAATTCGGGTAAGTCGATTTATAATTTTCTTTATTACTTTTTTAAATTTTGATGTTAGAATTCTTGATCATGTTTTTTTTTATATGTTGGTCCTTTAGAGGTCTGCATCTTGTCGTTTTTGTTTGTACTAATTTTCCACCTTTAGGCTGATATTATTACCGTCTGGTTTGCTTGACCCAAATGTATTCAGTTCGATGTAATTTAAATCATCCACAATTCGTAAAAGTTGTAAACCCATTTTTAAACTTTTCCGAATAAGTTATGAAACGTGCTTGCTTAATATCTCACTTAATTTATGTATCTATTCTTTTTTGCTTACCAACATATTCTCGTATTTTAAAAGTTGTTGCGAGAACTGACAAAATTAACAATTTCCAACACGTTCGATAGAAAATCGATCTCAATCAAAAAATGAAACACCAGAGCGTACGAACCTTTTGACCATGATCACGTCTAATCGATTTCGAACAGTTGGCAATACTAACTGATCAAAAAACCAACTCGTACTCGTAAAAGGAACGTTTCACAATGCAGCTCATGAAATTCAAAAATCCAATTCGAACTAATAAAAAAGAAAAAAACTCAAATTACAAAGTCCAACAATGTCGCCGGGACGCATTTAAGCGCGGCACAGAGCAACAGCGGCGACGGCGGCGGCGCGGCCTTTTTTGAGGCACCTTTTATGTTGACATTTTCCTCATGAACGAGCGACATTTTTCCTTTTTCGTTTTCTGTTGATTTTATTTTTGGTTTTAGTTGGAGGGTTCCCCTCCCGCCCCCCTTTCAATCTAAAGCAGGAACAAATGCGCCATGGAGCAATGTTGACATGAGGAACGCAGTGATTGATTTAACGTTTGCTGTTTTTTCTTCTTCTTCTTTTTTATTTTATAAACTCGGCTGCTCCATTGTTTCCATTCAAGCCAAAAGAGAGACAAAAGGCAGCAATCGATGCAGGTTTTGTCGTCGTAGTCGTCGTCGCCGTCATCGCGTGGTGGTTTCTCATGTTAATTGGACTTGAAGTGGAAATCGAAATCGAAATTGAAGTTGCATGAGGTTTATAACATTAAGGTTGCTTGCTGTTGTAGTAGTGGTAGTAGCGGAGCTTTTGTAGGCCTCGACAGGCATTGAACAATGCCGCCGCCTGCATTTGGGCGTGTGTTGCGCATGCTCGACGGATTAAAACTTGAGACATTGAATTTCATATGAGTTCTAGGAAAAATTCTTTACTTTACGAATACGAATACGAACATGTTTGACATGATTTCAAATTCGATTAAAACAATTCAATTTATTCAGATATTTAAAATTTATTTTATTTGAAAAAAAAAAAGGTTTCCCTTTGCAATTGGGTCACGTTTCACGTTTCACGTTTTCACATCACACCCAAAATATTCGTTAGCGCAAAAGTGCTTCACCTCATAAAAATGCATATTTGTGTTTTGCTTTTAACTTGGTCAACGCATTCCGGCCGAAATGCAACCCATAATTATGCCTGTTACCTAAATTCATCAGCGAAACGCTCTTTTGGCATCGTGAGGCATGCATCAGCCAAGCGACTCCAAAGTGCCTACATACGCGCGCCGGCGCAATCGGTGTGTGAGTGCCCTGCAGGCGTACTTAGTACAACTCCGCCTGCTCTGCCGCCGTCAAGTTTCGATCAAGTCGAGTCAAATCCAATGTTGCCGTGGCTCTGTTGCTCTGTTGTTGCTGCTGCTGCTACTCCTGCTGCTTGTGGGGAAATTAAATTAATATTTACTTTTTTGACAAAAGCCTATAATCAAGTACGCTGGCGATGACAGCATAAGAGCCCCTAATTACACCTTGTTGCCGTGGCAATTTGGCCACACAAGTTGTTGCTGTTCTGTTGTTGCTTTTGTTGCTGTTGCAGTTGTTTGTGGTAGTGGTCAAGTCGTATTTATGCCATGTGGTAAGCGCCGTTCTTACAGTTGGTAAGAATTTAGCATTTATTGTGATATGGGGGGAATAAATGCCTCTAAGCTTTTTTTAAGTACTTAATATATGTATCATTCGAGTGTATACATACATACAATATTTTAACTTTTCGTCATTTTTAGAATAGTTTTTAAACGCGTTTGCTACAATTAGTTTTTTGTTTGTTTCACTTATAGTGGTCAAAGGTCAAACATTGTAGATTCGAATAAAGGTTTCCAGTTGGTAATTAAAAAGTCCATTCGGGAAAATGCTCTTCTGATAAGCTTGCCTTCTAAGAAATCTGTTCTCGTAGCCGTATTTAAAGCCATTCCAAAAGCTATTTTGAGAAAGATGGAGTGGCACGAGGTTTACGTTGGAATTCGCAGATGGTAACCTACTTGAAAATTAGTTTGTTTATTCCAGAACAACATAACCTTATCATGTTATTAAGTTCGCATTAGCATCATATATTTTTCTTCATCTAAAAATGTCTTAATTTGAGCCAACTAAGTGTCATTTGCGGGAACTTTTAATTTATTTTTTTAATTTAAAAAAATCTGCTGCTGAGTCGCATCGATTGCTCGTAGAAGCATATAATGAGGATGCTTTGAGTGAGGGAACATGTCGTGAGTGGTTTCAAAAATTTAAAAAAGGTGATTTTGACATAAAAGACAAAGATCGCAGTGGAAGGCCGAAAATTTACGAGGATGCAGATTTGGAGAAATTATTGGGTGAAGATTCGTCTCAAACACAAAAGGAACTTGCACTTAGTTTAGAAGTCACTCAGCAAGCAGTCTCACATCGTTTAAAATCGTTTAAATATTATTTTATTAACAAAAAACGGCGGAAACTTATTTGTACACCTAATATTAAGGATTAGTTCTTGCTTTTTGAGTCATTCCGTATATATATATAATAAATCGAGGGATGATTCAGTTTCGAAATGCCTGGAATCTAATTTGTTGGTGGTGATAAACTTTTCAAATGAAGGGCAGGTCATTTGACTTTTTTTACTACTGGGATATTTGGGGTTACAACAATACTAAAGTACAACTAGAAACTAGTTAAATAAATTTAATCTTTCTAATTTACATCCAAGTATGCATACAAACACATTCGAAAGGTTTGTCGTACTAACTGTCAAAACTATCAAACAGATTTCGCTAATGCGTCGAACACTTTCCCTGCTACAACAAATCCAACAAATCCAACAAATATGCAAATCAATAATTTCATTTTAATTAATTTGAAAACTTCAACTTCGAATAGAACCACACACGCGAGATATCAACCCAAATCACAACGAACGAAGTTGAATATCGCTGGCAGCCATATTAGCGACATTTTATGTGATGCTTTCTAGATAACAAATATACAACAACAACAACAACAAATGCCGGGAGCTGCCGGCTGCTTTCCTAAATTATGATGCCAAAACGTAAATAAATTTCAAAAAATCGCATTTTCGAACAACGAAATGTGTTAAAAAATATTTTAAAATGCAAAACTGAACAACAACAACAACAACAAAAAAAGAAAGATGATATTTTTGTTTTTGTTTTTTTTTTTATATAAATTTAATATTCATCTATTGTGGGTTTGTTGTTGTTGTTATTGCCGGAGGTCAGTCACTTTTCAAATAATGCTGTTGTTGTATTTATTTGACTAAATTTGCATTTAATTTTGAAGATCTATAAACTTTTAGTTTTATTACCGCACACAATGTTTGAATTAGAAGAATACGCGATATTTTTGTATTTTCCACCTGAAATTGTTTGTTTTGATTACGTGTCGGCGATAATTGGACATCATTTTGTTGGTTGATAAGAGGAAGAAGAATAAGGTGGAACGACTTATTAAATAAAAATACATAAGTTATGTACTCGTGTGTTAACTGTTTTGCAGCAAACAAATTGGTATGCTAAAATGACAATTTAGTTTGCTAAAAAAGCAAATCTTTCTTTTGAAGATATATAGAATAAAGTAAACCTTCTCGATTCAGGCCTGTATCTAGGGGGAATTAAGGGTGCAATTGCCCCGGGCGACACTTTCTAAGGGCGACATGTACTTTTGTAAAGGTGCATTTTATTTTTTAATTTGTGGATCTTATTTTATTTGTTTTTATTTTTTTGCTTTTTCATTTGCTTTCATGAATAAAATGAACTGTTAAATTCAGTTTTACAAGTATTTTAAAAGAGTGACAATACCCAGTCTTGCCCCGGGCGCCTTGATTCCTATGTACGGACCTGTCTCGGTTGTAAAACTATTTATCTATTTTGAAATAAAGGTTAAATACGTTTACTTATCATTTAAGATAAAATTGATATTTAAGCAACACGATTTCGATAAAGCATCTAACACGTTCCTTGTTAAAAATCGATACGTTTAAGTGTCGAAAAATATTGGAAATGGGTAATTTTTGAAAAAGTTAATATATGTTTTTTCATTTTAAAGTTTCTATATTTTTGCTCGGGATCAAGTATAATTATAAAACCAAAAATTGTTTGCCTAACTAAGTAACGTCAATTCTATACTGATGTTAAGTACTACCGTGTAGTTGTTCCAAGTTGTTGATACCAATATTTTGTATAATTTATAGCCAACGATTCTTTGGAGAATTGAGTACTTACCACTTAAAGTATCGAGTCTGCTCCAAAACCAGAGAAACTATATCTCGAGACATTCGGCTTATTTTCTTGAAGTGTATTTCCAAAATTGCAAATTGCAGATCACGTTTGCACGTTGTTGATGCGCAGTCGGCAACATTTCTTTGAACTTCAGTTAATTTGCAAATAAATCGCAATTAACATATTAAAACAATACGAAATTAATTTATTGACCTCATAAAGCCGAAACAATGTTTTTTCGTTTATTTAAGCATTTTGTTCATTGGTATTTTAGTTGTTGTTTGTGTGTTGTCTTTTGCTGATAAACGTGACCACAATTCCAATAAAATTACAATCATTTATCACTTGGCATGCAAAGTATTCTCGTTAATCCAGCGATATAAATAAGCAAATAAATCCAGCAATCAGTTTTACAGTTTATTGTCATTGTTAACTGTCGCCGAAATTGCTTGTTTTGTCGTTGTAATTTATATGCCGAGCATGTCGGCAGCAGAGCAAATGTCAATTCGATGACAGTTGTAAAGTCGTAAATATCGAGAAACTATAAGAGTACCCGCCCAACCGGGAATATTAAAACGAGTGACCAACAACTTTTCATTTAATTCAAATGTTTAATAATTTCATTTCATTTCATTTCAATTTATTTTGATTTTGATTTTTGTTTTTGTTTCGACGCTTAAACTAGGAATAAATTAACAAAACGCTTAGGCGCTACGTATGCAGTATAACTAAATTAACTAAAAATTTGCAGTCAACTCACAGTAAACAAAATGCAGTACTTAGTTGTTGATTTTGTTTTTGTTTTTTTTTTTTGCGAAAAACTTCTCAAGAGTTTTCCGCGGCGTATACTTTCAAAAGCACTTTAATTCTATATAATAGTGTAATTTGTTTCAGATCGATTAGTTTAGTTTTTGAATTTTTTAATTTTGTACAGTGTATTTCGAATAAAATATTTTTTTGAAAAATTAAATATTTTAAATTGAATTGACATAAATTTATTGGACAATAAAGGTTTTCAATAAATATTTGAATCATTTGTGCTTAAACAATCTGTGTCAATTCAAAAACGATTCAATTCAGTTTTTTTCCAATGATAAAAATGAAGTTTCCAAATACTAAATTCGTTCTCATAGTTTAACTAAAAGTTAAGAAAAATGCTGAAATTTTCTATGAGGAGCTCATTATCAAAAACCGACAATGCTTAGTTGTTGACGATTCCTAAAGAAGTAGTTTTTAAATTTTGAATCTTTATAGAAATCTGAGTATGGAGACTTTCCAACTAAGTTAAGAGAAAATCTTTTTATGTGGATTTTTCGGTTAAGCTCTTCAAGTTGTTTCTGATGTTAAAAGGGTTGATAGGAATTTCTATAATATTAAGTAAATTCTTAAAGAATAAAGTATTTTGAAAACTGTTAAACCAAAATTTTTGAATCACACTGTACTTTGTATATAATTTTGATATACATAACTACTCGTTGCATGGCGAAATATAAATGATTTAATGCATTTCATACATAAATAAGTTAATCTGTATATGTTTGTATACATACATGGTATTTGTTGTTTGATTTATAAATTATAATTTTGGCTTAGAGTTTTTAGTTTTTAAACGAGTTAAAAATATTCACTGGTTCAGTACAAACAAGCACACAGGAACTCTCACATACTTCATTAACAAAATTTTTAAAGAAGAAATGTTTCTCTTGACACGATTTGAAGTCCACCCGTTTAGAATTGCCAGAGTCGGCAGAGTAGTTCTAAGCTGACCAGCTTTAATTGAAAGCAACTTAACATGTCAGCGAAAGTAAAAAGGAAACCTATAAAATTATGATGAATTCTAAATGCTAGGGCTATGATCTACAGTTCCTCTAAGCAGCGCACATTAGTGAGCATAATTCGTGTCAGACGCCACACTTGCTTGGCGGCATTTTCCAGTGCACCCGGCGATTTGCCCTTGAACAAGTCCATGTTGGGCAGAAAATAATGCGGACACCGACGACACTGCAGGCAGGAGATCAGCTGCAGAAAGATGCCATTGATGCGATCCGCAATGCAGTTCTCTTCCCATTCCATTTCGCGCGGATGCTTCTCACACTCGTAGAGCAGCAGCGTCTTTAGATGGTACGAAGTGACCGGATTGCCAGGCAGATCCAAATGACGATCACGTAGCGTCTTCAAAATGCTCAAACAGCGACGTCGACTGGCACCTGGTGGTGAAAAAAAAGAAAAATTCAATGAAGACATCATTTGGTACAAGTAAATTACTTAAAGATTCACTTAGTTCTTAAAATTACACATTCTCGTACGATAAGATACAAAATCTTGTCGATACAATTTAAAAAAAAAACCCATTAAGAACTTTTGCTATTTGGATTTTGAGCCTAAATGAATGCTAAGAATATTTTGTGTGGCCGCAGCATACATAAGAACCACTTGTGCCGGCGGTCTTCTAAGGGACTCCGTGGCGCAACGGTAGCGCGTCTGACTCCAGATCAGAAGGTTGCGTGTTCAAATCACGTCGGGGTCAATCCAACTTTTCTTTTTTATAATTTTATTTTTAATCTATAAAAATAAAAATAATATCAATTTGTGTTTAGGTGCAAGACTTATCGCTGCCTTATGGCCATTAATTTGTAGCTTCCGTTGAGTCTTGAAGTGCTCGTATGTTAGATTAGTTGGGAAAGGTGCTTTTCGATCTTTTAATGCGAAATTATTTGATTCATTCTATAAATATAAGTTAAGAATATGTTGGCTATCGAAGTCATTCAATCAATCAAGATGATTCCTTTTCTTTTCAAAAACAATTAAAGTGATTTGAACCGTGTGCAATACGAGCGAGCACTTGTTTATCATTTATCGTTCAGGTACAGTGGAATTTTTTATTTAACATTTTTCAAATAGAATTTTTTAAAAGGTACGAAAATTGTTTTCTTGAAAACAAAAGTTTTAAAAGTTTAATCAGAGTCCCAGTGTTGGAAATAATTTGAAATTCAAATCAATAAATACAATTTATCCGAAATTTATCTGATAAAAATTACCAAAGATATCAGATATTATAAATATCAGAAATCTGTAATACGATATCACTCGTGATTTTTATTTAAAAAACCGGAAAATATTGCTACGACTTCAATTTTTAAATAATCATTTTAACAACTGAAAATGTCCCTAGATAGAAAATCGTTACGAAAATGTCAATTGACTAACTTTTATTTTTAACAAGCTTATAGTATCCGACGTTGCCCGGGTTTAGTCTTGAATAAAAATACTGGTATGTATAGGACAATTAGTGGAACTTCCCGTTACTATCTGATGTAGTGTTTCTGAGTTATGGAGGTAATCCAAGCTCTTATACCAAATATCAGATATTTAGGAGCAAAACAAGAATATTAATTGAATATTTGTACCTTATTTCTCATATTGTGGGCGTATATTGTGCCACGTCCAGATTAAAATATCTAAATATTTTTATTTAGCCCAAAACTTTCAAGAGGTAGTAAGAAAGAAAGATTTAAACAAACATTAATTTGTATATTCTTATATAGATACAATAATCAATTTAATGATAAATTTTGAGAAAAAATTAACAGCGTGGAACAAAATTTGTTATCAAAATATGACATGAAGTACCAAAAGTATTTATATTATCATCAATAAAAAATTATATTTTGTTATTATTTTACTGCCTAAATTCAAATATTTTTAACCAAACATAAATATTTGAAAAAGTTAAAAAGTTTTAATAGTTTCGAAGTAATTCAATACTAACTTTTGTCAATAACAAAATTACAAGTTAAACAAATCACGATTTGATAAAAAAATTTCATATAGGAATTGTTCATTTTCACTTTTAGAGCTCATAAAATCATGTTCACTTTATTGGATAACTATAAGATGACATCCAATAATGGGACTTAGTTATTATTTGTAACCAAGAGTAGGCATTTTTATCTTCTAAATATCTTTTGAACTTAACAATTCGAATGAAAACTCTGAAATCTAACAAAATAATAATAATAATAAATCCTTTTGTAATGAGATAAATTTACAAATAACAAGAAGTCAATCTAAAGAATACCTTTTCTGGTAGATACCCTGCCTTACAAACTCTGCTAAGCTACTTTAAAATTGTTTCTGAGTTTGCCATCCCGTGATAGTTCCGCTTAATAAATATAAAAACTTGTGACATTTCAATATTATCTCTAAAACTGCTAGACATTTCGTCAGAGATTAAAAAAAATATTTAAAATACTCAACTCAAATTTACTCAAAACAAATTCTAAAAAAAAAAAATATTATTTGTAGCTAACAATTAGCAAAAGCTTAACTGGTCTTTAAAATTGTCAGCGCAAATTAATTACTCATTCCACTGTGTCATGTCGTCGTCGTCGCACCTCCACAAAAAATCACTTGGACTACACACGATCATGCGACTGAGTGCAGACGTTCATGACAATTAAAATTTATTTATACGAACTAATCTCGCCCGACAAACCGGGTATTGTGTCATCGTCGACCAACTGACTTGACGAAATCTGATTTATTCCTTAAGCACATTTAATAAATAATCTGCAAGCTGACTATCTGCATCTGCTTAATTACTTATCTGTTGGGTGAGATCAGTAATTGTGTGTGAAAAACGCGGAGATACGAATGGGGCCGCACTAAATTTACGGACAGACATACAACTAGAAACTTTGTGTGGTTTGTTTAGAGTGGCTTTATCTAATCGCTGAGATTTGAAAATATTTTCCAAATTAGACATGTGCTTTAAGCAGTTTTATGCTCAACGCTGAGAAAAAAACGTGTACGAAGTATTTATGGCTGAATTTCGGTGTATCTTAACTGATATCGATAAGAGAAGCCTGAAGACATCGACGGACAACGGACGACGACGGCCAGAAAGGAAAACCAGTTTTTGGCTTAAACGCTGCGTTTGCGCAAACGATCGTTTCGTTTAGATACAACAACGATCCGATAGATTTATGACTTCTTCAGTTGTTTCGTTGCGACTTGGTGGCATATCTGATGTTTTGTTTTTTCATTTGTTGGTTTGTTTGATTTTTTTCTTTTTCGTATACAAATATAATAACAAATTCAATTCGATATTAAACAAAGAAGCTGAAAGATAAATTGTTTGCTGGAACTCTAATGAATTGCATTAATTGAAAGGTTAATTGCACGAATTAATTTCAATTCTAAGTTTAATTATAGAATTTATTTAGTTAGACACTTTGGACTTGTTTGGCACTTCGGGCCAATCTGTTAGCTGACTTAAAGTGCGCGCAATTGATTTGGTCAATTTTTATTTTATTTCGGTTTTCTGGTTTGGTTTGATTTGGCACGAGTTTGAGCTCAAAGTTCCTGAAATTGTTTGGTTTTCAGTTGATTTTGTAGCCTCACGCTTGCGCTTATCAGCTAGATATCGTTAAATTTATGTGTCATTATATCAATCGGCATTAGGAGTTTAAATAAATCAATTAAGCTAAGTATGTCACTGATTACTGCCAATAAATACGCTCTTATGCTGACATTTTTCGGTTAGCGGGATTTTCAATGTTATTAGGAATTTATTGTGGAGCTCGGAATATTTAGTCTGGCGCCTTATGCTGGAGTCATTATTGCTGCTGCTGTAACAAGACAACTTAACTTCTACATGGTATACTATAATTAAATGACGCTTTATCGCACTGTAAAAAAATGACAGTGAGTTTTTACCAGTCACATTTTCGAAAATATTTTACCATGATGATGATCGATTTTTTTTAATATTTGTTATTGTTAGATGTAAATGTCCATATCCGCAAGGAGTTCATAAATTAGTAAAAAAAAAAACAATACTTCTTGTTCCGTTAAATAGTAACTTTTAGTAAATAATTTTTTGGTAAAGTAGCAAACCGAATTCTAACTCTTTCAAAACTAACCTCAAGATTATTATAAATAAATTTTCTTTCATTGGGATGGATGACGGTGAATTAACTATAATTCCCGAATCTTCTAGCTTCTCATATATTAAGGAATGCGAATTTGTATCAAACAGTTCTACTTTATCTTTGAAAATTTAAAGTTTTTATTGTGCTTTAATGAAAATTTTTATGGACGTATTTGTTAAGTTATATCATCACTGATACACTCGTTAAAGTTATTTGATAAGTAGGTATATTGATATAAAAAATAATTTATATTTTAAGTATTCCAAAATATGTAAATTTTTAAAAAATAAAATCCTATCAATATAACAATAAAATCATTTACATGCATTCAAAAAATATTGGCCATAAATTGCAAATACTTCAATTTTGTCATTTTGTGATACTAAAAAACAAATGAAAATACTTTTGTGATGTAATAGTGATAATTAAATGTGCTGACTATTTAAAATTGCTTTTGTTAAAAACTTTATATGCATTAAAAATAAACTTCCTTTCTACTTCTAATATATTCCATTAAGGAGAAACTAAAACTAAATGCAATGATATTCAATTTGATACGATAAGAAATATTATCACTTGATTTTCTTGAAGTATCTAAAACATTAAAAATTTATCAGTTACCAACAAAGTGCCAAATATTAAATTTATGGTCAATAAGATAAGGAATGGTCTGAGTTATTTCTGTCGTTTTGGATATTTCGGAATTTCAAATCAAACTGTTAACTTCCTACTTCGATCTGATCTGAAATTTATTATTAGCAAATGAACTGCAAGTCACCGTTCGGTACAATTCCGCGTATGCTATCGGCTGCTTTACGCTACTGAATCATAATGCCGACGGTAAAACCCATTTCACCATTCACTACAAACTGAAAAAATCCCATGAAGCGCTTAGCTCTGAATATAATCCCACCTTGGAGAAGACGGTTTTCGGCGTCGGTAAAACACAGCACCCAAGCGTCGCCTTCCATGGCGGAGTTTTTGCCCTGCAACGCGATGCACTCCTTGGACAACATATCGAATCCTTCAGTCTTAACCTCTGCGACAATGTTGGGATGTGGCCACGGTATTCCGGGCAGTGGCCAGTGCGATGCTGAGCGCGGCCACAGGCCAGCACATTTAAACGCGGGCGTAATCTGCACAATGATACGTTCGCGTATGCGTAGCTTCACCTCGGTCGTGTCGGCGATCATTTTGACGATATCACGATAGGCACACTTGTCGCACGCTTGCGCCACTAGCGTCTGGAAGCGTGATCGTATCTTGCGCGCCGACAAGTAACCCGAGGCGGTTATAAATTCCACCCACAGCGACATGGAACGTTTCCTTCCATCGCTGAGTTTCAATACCGCACAGCCGGGTAATGTTCCGTCGTCGACGAAATTCAGTACTCCCATCTGATTGAGGTAGATGATAATCTCGAATTCGGTGGGAGAGATCACTTCGAGACCCTCAAATCGGCCGTTGTAGTCGTTCAGCGAGGAGATAAATCGCGGTTCCTGTACTTCGACCTCTTTGAGGACGTCCTGCACGATGCGACAGACTTCCTGGATTTGCTTGTGAATTTGCGCTTTGCGCACTTGAACGCGATCGGCGCAGTATTTGTTCATTTGGTAGACCATCTTGGACTGTGCCGCTATCATATCCGACGGCACAAGCATTGTGGCGTGTTTTTTGTTGTTGTTGTTGTTTTGGTGCTACTACACTTCTTTAATTAAAATATTTATTTTTCTAAAACTTTATCACTATTTATATACTTTACTATGATCTGATAAAATTTCTCCAGGCTTGTAAATGTAAGCGAAGCTTCTTTCGATTCTCACTCAATATCGTTGAACACTTTTTGCACATTCAATTGGAATTCTCAACATTTCTTTACTTGATGCTTCTTCACTTCTGCCCTTTTTGAATAACTTTCACTGAATTACTTCTTAAAATTGTTATCCAAATTCGAATTGATGTTTGGAAACTCTTTTTTGGTATTCCACTTTTTTCAATTAAGATGCTTCTGCGACTTTTAATTTTTCACCACGCGTCCGTCACACACAATCACGCTCCACCACGTTCACGCGCCGTCAAGTTTAAAATGTTGACTGATTCCGTACGCCAAACTCACCGCAAGAAAAGTATCTTGGCCTAACTAGCTAATGCTGCCCCGTGCACTGGCCGCACTCCTCACTCGCACTGGTTGTTCAGCGTCGGTTGTTTCGTTTCGCCTGGCGCTATCAATGCGTGTGAAAGAGCGTCTCGTTGTTGTATGGCATATGTTTCGCTTAGCCGGTTTGTATCTATGTTTCTCAGAGATTCGACTGTTGTGTTTGTGTGTGACATTCGGATACATGCAGCAATGGCAGTTTCGGCCTTTGTTCTTGTTCTGAATATGAGAAGGTGTGTTGGTCTTTATGTGTTAATCGCCCTAAAGTGGTTGTTATGTGGTAGCGCCGCACCGAGATGGCGCTTGGGCTTTTGTTTGTTTTGTACAAGATATTGTTTAACAATAGAATTGAAAGTTGCCAGATTTTCTAAATTTTAATTCCTACCTTTTTCAATCTACTTAGAATATTAATAATGAAATGTTTGAAGGTCTTTATTTCTATTTTAAAAAATACTGACGAAGTTGTTAGGTTTTATTCTATGTCGATTGCTACATTTTGCGGCTTAGCTGAAATAGTGTTTTTTTTTTATTAAAAAATAATGTAATATTTAAAGAACTAGTTCTATATGAACTTTTATTTCTACACAAACTCTGTATTTTAATCAGATCAAGAAATTGTAAGACTTATCATAAAAATTAAAATTCTTCTACGATGACTTGAACTTTTGCTGTGAATTGACAAATTAGAATAAGCTTAATTTCTGATATCGATTTTTTTTATCTTTGTGGATCTAAAATAAATTTGGGAAACTTTAAAATGCCACACAAACATAACCGAAAATGAAAATTCATTTCTTTTGTTTCGTCAATGATGATGTTATAATATAAAACAAATTCCATTTACTTTTTCATTGTTATACCAAAAAAAGTTACAATTCGGTCTGGCAACTCTAATCACTCCAGAACATTTATTTCATTTGTATACACAAAATCAATATAGACTCCGCCCATTTACTTTGCCAGCAAACAAGCAAAACACACAATATCAACAAATACACACAACGTACTTCACATAGATACTCTCTACTACAAGTGCATGCAAACACCACCACAATACACAATACAGACGAAATAAAAACAAACACACCACATACAGTAGCGGACAAACCGCAGCATTTACAATAAAAACGAAAACAAAAACAAACAAAAAAAACAACAATAATGCGGCATAATAAATTCATAGCAACAAGCTGTGGCGCACAGAAGGAGGAAGCAGTCCACCATACAGTAAAAGCACCACCACTTCAGCAGAGGAATAAAGGCAAGTAGCGGCCGCGTCTCGACGCTGGTGTCTCGTGTTGCGTTTGTTTACACACGAGCGGCGAGTGTTGCGCTGTCCACCCCCTTTTAACGAGCGAGCGAGTTGCCCACCATGGTGCGTAGCCCTTCTTCTTTATGCTCCGCTATTGTTTTTGTAGTCATTTAAGCGATACTTCCCCCCATTAATATACGACTGCGGCGTGTTTAATATCGGCCGCTCTTGGAAAGGAAATAAAATGAGTGTTGCCCCTTTTCGCAACACGATAATGTTATGTTTGTTGTTGGTGCCAAGAGTGTGGCTGTGCGGTTATTCTGCTAAAAGAGGTTTTGGGGCTGGCATAATGCGTTTGTAATGTGATTAATGAGATTCTGACACGCATTAGCGACCGAGAATTCGAAATGGCGAAAAGGTTGGAGACCTTCCAGGCAACCAAATTAAAGTTGCCATCTGTAAAGAAAGTTTTAAAAACTCAGATACCAATAATTTCAAATGTATCTTTACTTCCGCTGAAATATTGATTAATGTGCCACACTTACCGAAATCGATTGCCAGCTTGCCAACAACTTTCGACTCACGTGTACAAATTTCTAAATTAGATTTATACTAAATTAGGAAATTATACAGCGTTCCGATTAGCGTTGACAGCCTTTCTATTACAGCTCTTGCCACGATCAGGCACCATTGTACACTTCTCTGGCATCACTGAGGCCGCCATTATAATTCAATTTGAATTGTCTAGCATACATTAAGATTACTTTAATTAGCACCTTCACTGAAGCGTTAGTTGGACACTAACAACGCCGCTCTTTCGGTCGGTCGCAATAACCACTTCGAATGGCGGCATAACCGTCACTTCTCTTTTAAGAAGATAAGCTCCGCTCGTAGATGAAGAAGGCAGTGAAGGCCAGAAACAAAAACAAAAACAAAGGCATATGAAAATGAACTGAGATAATATGCAAGAAATGGAATCATTTTTATGGATGGTAAATGTGGAGAATTATCACAGGAACACGCATTTAATTGCAGGCGTTATCAATTTTATGTATGAATAATGCATGGGTTGGGGTCTTTAATGTCTTTATTATGTTTTAAGTGGTGACTTAAGTTATGTTGCGGAAGACGGAAATATGTTGGAGAGTCCGGCCCATAGGAGTAATTGAAAATTATGAATTTAAATAAATTTTAAGATGGCAATGGAATTTGTAATGCACTAATAATATTAGATTTCCAATTCAACTTACATATAGTATACATATATATAATATCGTCAGCTGTTCACATTTTTTTTTAAATCTATCTCACTGATAACGTTTCCCGGCGACACTTGTACTTTCGGTCCTGCCATTCAACTGCTGAGAAATATCACTTGCACGATCTCACAACAGTTGAGCAGGTACCTTGGCATGTTTCCTTATCGATGTTCTGTTAGGTTAACTGCAATGTGCTAGATATTTGTGACCAAAGTAACAGAAAACACAGCAGTTGGTACTGTCACATGACAAGTAGTTAAAATTTATTATTTTGAAAACGATTATTAAAAAATATTTCCCGATCACTATTTTTAATTTTTTTTTTAAGTAATAATTAAAAAGTGAAGAGCGTTTTAACTGAAGCTCCACGGAAGCTCCAAGCGTTCACAGAAGCCAACTAATTAAATGAAGACCATGACAGAGGAACCAATACGCAAGATGTGTGCCACACGAAACAACTTAATTCGACCTGAAATTGGAACTTTATCGATGCGGACGGATCTATTATGCGTTGAGACTTGGGCACTGTCGTTTTAGTCCAGTTGTTGTTGTAGCAACAACACTGCAACCGACTTTTGCCGCTTTTAATTGTGCACAAAGCAATGGCGAAAAATTAAACCGAGACAAACTGCAACCGTGCCAAAGATTGTGATCAATACGGCAGCTGTGTGTGACACGAAGTTGTTGGCGGTGCCTCAGGAGAACATTTCGGCGCAAACATTTCCATTAAAGTCTTGGTTACTTTTTTCAGAAGCGCTGCCTTGTGTATTACACGCAAACATAAGTTTATTTTATTTTTTATACCGCCAAGGTATTTTGGAGTCAAATATAATTGGTTTGACCAAACGGTGAAGCTTTCGTAAAATATACAATTAAATTTAAAGAAGAGAATTCCTGGCCCCACCAACGTTGCGTTGTTAACGCTCGAAGACATCCATCATGATTAGTTCTACGCGTTGCGATCATCGATCAACTTCCAGTTGAGCGAGCACAGATACTTAATCCTGTTATGTTGAAGTCGACTGATCCGATCCAATCCGATCCGATCGCATCACATACACCATTTACCACTTAAAGTATTCATTGCGGCATAGGATTCATTATTTCAATGCAATGATGCTTGGCGACAGTTGGGATCACCTGTAAATGGAATGAGTCCGACGACAATTGATCGATCACTTGTTTACGTTGGCGACATTCTTATACGTATGGCGCTCGAAATTGAAGCCGAGTACTGCAACCCCGAAACGACCTCGACATAACACCGAAAAGACGATGCACAAATGTCAACATTGGCGACAACCGAAAAGAACAGCGAAACATGTTTGCTGCAGCTTACGAAGGCGATGTGTCGCATCAGGTCGAGGAGTGTGCGGTGGTTCGGGCGGCGACTACGAAGACAACGAAGCGACAAGTGCCCAAATGCCTGCTGCAGACGCAACTGTGTGCAGGGCAACGTACCTGCTGGTACGTTGTTGCTACACACGCTGTGTAGCTTTAGTGGCGCCTGCATCCCGCCGTGCGCTGTCTGATAATGCGGAATGCACCATCGGTTGTACGCTACATACAGCACAGACATTCAGACACACGTTCGTACCTACGTAACATTCAAATCAGCGTATCTGTGCGATTGAGCCGCCGAGCGCTCGGGAAGTTTGTGCGCGGAGTGGTGAAATGAGATGCGCAACACAACATGCGGTTGAATTTGTAACACAGCCCCAGCACATTCTGGAATTATGCAGCGTAAAGTTGTATCGTATCGTATCGTATAGTAAATAAAGTATGCTTATACCTTTCTTTCAGCGCTACTCAGCGAGTAATGAGTGCGCGCAACTGGTGCAGTTGCGAAGGAGATCCAAGGAATAACATGTACAACTCACATGCGCCGGCCTGCCTGCGTCTGCCATGTGGTTAATTTATTTGTGTAGACTTTAAGAACCATCATCAAGTTTGCGTAAATGCAAGCTCGGACCATTTATTATGGCTATTAGGCTTTGTGTGTGAGTTTATAGATGACGCGGCTAGTTAGCGACTGCAAAAAAAAAAACAATACAAAAACAAAAACGTGTTTCCCCGTAAGAATGTCTCGAATATGTTTTGGATTTTCGGAACAATGTAGCGAAAGTTAACAATTTATTTCCTGCACCACATTTCCAGCTCTCTGAAGATTTTCGATGTTCCACAATTTATTTATAAATTGTCAATCATTTCCTTGGCCAGCTACTTTCAGTTCGTTCTTTCCATATTGGCTGTCACGCCCGACTGACTTCAACCTTTTCTCCTAGTTTTTGCCATGCAGATTGCATTTTAATTATAACGTTTGCCAGCGACCATGTTTGGCTAAATTTGAGCCAACATTTAGCTGAGCAAATACAACAACTCATCGGCACCTACGGGCCACAGGCGTGCGCATTCGCGTCTGTGCACACGCTCATGCCTAAAACATGAGGTTGACTTTCAAACAACGATTAAAATCATGAAATCAATTTAGCATTTTCGCAAATAGCTTCCAGGCGCGAAACTTTTGCTCATACTTAAGAGCAAAGCAAAGCAAAGCCAAAGCACAAAGACTTTGTGGGTCCACAAAAGACCCACACGCACGCACGCACACATCCACATCCACAAAGTCAGTCCCAAGGATCGCGGAGCAGGTGAATAAACTGCGTATAAACTGTCCGCCTCTCATAAAACTGCGCTTTATCTGCGCTACAATTATTAAATGTGCCTATTTGTTTAGCGTTGACTCCTCGTTGAGTTGAGTTGAGTTGAGTTGAGAGAGAGACAATCCTTAAGCGAAAGTCAAGCGTCTTGCTGTATCGTTCCGTAGGACTAATTTTTCATCACTGCCTGCTGTCTGCTTGCCTCTTGCTTGAGTGTATGGCCAGGCATTGTGTTATTTATGAGGCGTGCGCAGGGGCGTGCTTTGATTGTTGATCGACGCAGCGTTGCGCGGCGTGGACATGCGTGGACCACCCTTTTAATGGACGCCTAATTACAGTGTTTTATAACAAGAGGCGATTGCAAACAAACCAACGTTTGTTGTTTGGTCGGACGTGACTTGTGGTTTCTTGTTTCTGTGTTGGAGCTGGTGATGGTGGTCAGCTTTGTAGCTTTCGTCTCTTGAGCCTTGGGCGATCTTTGACTCTGGTTCATTTTTTGCTTTGTAAGATTCCCTTGATTATATATGCCCCAAATGCTGTGTGAGTGTATCTCTCTCGCTTGGTTTATTTATGTGCCTCATGCGTAAATTTGTAATTTTGGCGCAGATATTTCGATTCCATGGTATCGTGGCACACGTCTTTAGGCGTTCGTTGTTATGGTTAAATATTGATTTTAATCGAAATTGCTGTAAATTGGTTGTTTTCTTTATGATCACGCTGCAATTTATAACACATTTGTTAGCGGAGTCGCTGTGTGGTCTCAGACTGTTGACAAGTTGCTGCTCGCGAGCAGGTTCCTCGCGGAATTAATCTTTCAACAATGATGTGGCATAGTATGAATCGGTTAGGTATTAGGTGTGCTGATTGGCTTCTGGTTTTAAAATGATTTTTGATATTTAAAAAAAAAATAAAAGATGTGCTGCTTTTGTTAATTGGAACAGATATTCTCTGGTTTTCCTACAAGGCTCTCGTTTCTTAAAAAAACAACAAATTTTGTTAAAAGTCCCTTTGAATTGTTCCTTAGAATAAATAATTAATAAGTATTCTAATTATTTGCTTATAAATTGCAATTCAACGAAATTATGTAACCTTAAACCACGCCAATCCGAAAGTGTCTGTCTTCAGCGCTTTGCAACACTGCGTATGCCAAGTTGGCTCTTTCCCCCATTGCTTTTTTTCGCTGATAACGTGTCCATTAAGGTTTAATTAATTTATGCAAGACATACCAAGACGACCAGGTCGTTTATAAAATGCGCAGATACCACCGTAACTTGGTCTCCAACCGAAAATGCCAACATGCCAAATACAGCAGAGCAGAGTAACTTCAGCTGAAACTTCATGTGGTCCGTGTGAGTTCTGCGTAAGAAACTGTTTACACGCTGTGACTTTATCGCTTTAATGGATGTTAATTAGATTTTTGGGTAAATATTTTATCAAAACGAAAAAATTAAGAAGAGAACCTATCGGATGATAACGAAGTGGATAACGCGATACACCTGCTTTTGTTTTTGTTCTTGTTGTTTTAGAGTTTGATAGTCCTAATGGGATTGGCCTTAATAAATGATGTGGTAAGTTAATTTTTATTATGATAATGTTAATTTTACGTTATTTATAGGGTATTAACGAATAGGCTGATTCTAATCTTTTAATGGTTGTCAAAGTGATGCAAGAGCGGCTAGGTCGGTGCTATGCGATAGTAGGGACATGTTTGTTCCAGAATGATTAATGATCAACGAACAGGAAAGCAAAAGGATAATGTGTCAGTCAGCTGTAGGAGTTGGAAGATATCTAAATAAAGATATGAAGAAGGGTTACACAAGTTCACAGTTTGCGTGCGTATGTCAATCGTAATCCGGAGGTTTTCTGTTTTAAAAGTTTCTTTCTTCAAACTTAAACTGCCAAATCGAATATCAATCATAATACATTATTGATAATTTCCAAATATGTAAATATTATTTCATATACTTGTAATTACGCACACGATCAATCAAACTTTAATGAGGTGTTGTGATATAAGCTAGAGAAGCAAATCTATCAACTTGACCACAAAATTGAGCTCAAACGAGTCGTATACATAAAACTATTAACCCAAACAAAAAGCGACAAATCAACACAGAAATGATTTATAAACAAGGCGAATTGAAAACAAACAATACCAATACCAAAGATACAACAAAAGCGTTATTAAATAAAATTAAAATGACACATTGTCTCGGAGGCGCCACTCCGCACAGTTATCAATGAAACACGTAAGGGTCAGAAGACAACCCGCAGGCTTTGATATGCCTTACGGCAATAACAATAACAATAACAGCAACAATAACAATAACAACATAACAGAAGAAAGAAGACTATAAGAAAATTGAAACAGACGAAATGACAATAACCAAACGAGAAAGAAACGTGCCCGAAGAGATAATAACAACGATATAGCTGAAACTGATAAGCTGTAGGGTCTGGTCTGGTCTGGTTGGCCTTTGCCGTTGGCTAAGATCGCCGTCGCTGATCACCGTTGATCAGCGTCATCAACCGTTGAGCATGTCAGCGTTATTTAGGGTCAATAAATAATATTGATTTGACTGTTGGTTGGGAAAACATAAGACAAAGCGAACGACTCCTGCCTCAATGCAATGTAATACGATTGGAGTGTCTTCTGTGTGGATGAGCGTCTCTGCGAACCTGTAGAAGTAGTTAATGATCGTGGCTTTGTGGCCTGATGACACTGTTGTCTCTTCTTCTTTTGATGGTATTATCTATGAGAACCAATCAAAAAATGTAGAAAAGACGAGCATATCGATTGCACTTTTAAAGACGAGCAGATATTAACGACAAACCGTTTTACCAATTCTTAGAAGTTCATATTAGTATATATATATGAAATTGTAAATATATATATATTTATATATACAAAAATTTAAAAAAACTGGCAAATTGAAATCGAACTATAAAACTTGTTCGTATTGATTCAAATTGATCTTTTGTAATAAATCATAACTCACCAAGATCAAAGGCGACATCATCGCTCGCTCTCTCTCAGATGCCCATAAATCCATGCATAAACCAGCACCTTCAGGCTTAAAACTGACAATCCCGAAAGTACAGCAAAATGCGGTTTAAATTTAGCCATAATCGCACGCAAATAGCGCAAATGCACAAAATCTCTCGCCGCTTTTCTTAAAGGCCAAGTCGAAGCGAAGTGAAGCGAAGCGCCTTAAATCCTGCGCCATGTAAAACTTGCTCCTTGGTATTTGATGTTGGCCGCCCTCCATTAACTCAGCCACAGCGGCAACTTATCAGCGCCAACTATGCGGCTTAAGTACGTGCAGACGGCTTGAAATTTTCCAATTGACTTCATCCTACAACAAGCTTTCGTGCTTTGTTGCTTTGGTTGGTAACTCTCCTGCCTCTGCCCAATTCACGAGCAGCGATTGTAGTCATGCGAACTTTATTTGTTTCGGTGCCCTACGCTTGCACACGCCAGCGGCTGTCTTGGCTGCCAACTGACGTTGATCCCTTTAAATGGACTTTGTTTGAATTAATCGAAGTGATATTTCGCTTGTCCTGAATTCAATTTACCTTCGCACAGAGATACTCCAATATACTTGTATAGTGTGTATGTATGTATGTGAATAGTTTGTTGGGTCTGCATCTGTGCTCGATCGATCGTGCGCTGCGCAAATTGTATTGAAATTTGGATTCTTGGTGTTTTTTGCTTGATCCTGCCGCCGCCGCAACTGCCACAATGACGTTCTCCTTTGTCTCTCTATGGTTGGTTCGTTGTTGTTGGTTTGTTAGTAGGTTGGTTGGTAGGTTGGTTGGTTGTATCCTTGTTTCTTTGTGCCCAGCGGGGTTTGTTGGTTTTGCATTTTCTTTGTTGGTTTCCGTTTGGCTTGTGAAAATATAAATATTCCCTAAATGAGAATTGTGATGCGTAGTGACATGAGTTGTGGGCTAAGCGCGTGTTATTATGGTTAAATCACGAGAAGTTTTTTTTTTTGGTAAGTTCGTAGTGAGATACAATATGTTCAAAAGAAACTCAACAACATCTTTTTAATTCTGCTAGTTGTTCAAAACTTTACATTTAGCCTTCACTTATCCCTTTAGGAATTTCACAGCTTCCAATTCTAAACCCAAATAAGTTTTTACATATATTTTGTTACCCTCTCTGGTCCATTTAGCGCCATTAATGTTTTGTTTAGCTTAAGTCAAAGCTTTGTACATTTTATCCTAAGACGACATCGTTACGTGTCTCGGCCCAATTACTTTGTTGCACTTGTCACTGCGAAATGCTGCAGCACAAATACGCTGTCTCAAAGCCAGTCGCTCAAAGATTCCCACAGCTGACAACATCGCACAATCGTATTTCCAGCATTGCGAAACCAAACGTGACTTGAACGCACTCAAACGCCAATTGCAGCATGCAACATGCAACATGGAATGCATTTTATCAGTCGTCGTCAAGTTCGTCGACGAGTTGGTAGTTGCAGTTTGTAAGTTGTTCTTGTAACGTGTTAATTAATGTGCAACATTAAAAGCACCAATGTCCGCTGTACCAAACCACGCCACATTGATGCATTTGCATATGTGCTGCTCGTGCCGCTGCGGCTGCTTAATTGCTGGTGCAACTCCGACTTGGAAAGCAGTACCAAAGATTTGTATAAGCTTTCCACATGACTTGTTTAACGTTCTGAGTTTGTGTTGGAGCACAAAATAAAGATTCATAAATTATGTCTAAACTGCGATCAACTGAGCTATTCGAAAACTCTGCTAGGAACGCGCGCACGTACATGGCCAGCATTGAGATGGGATCGTAAAAGAGAACGCTTCGAAATTCTAGCTTGATGCATTTTAATTGCTGTAATTAATTAGTTGCGGTTGATCGATGAAATTACACATTTTTGTTGCAACGCTCTAATGTTGTTGGTGTTGTTAATGGCTGCTTTGGGGGCTTTCGATATTTTGTTTCTTTTAAAGCCAGGTAGTTCGGACGAGGCGTCGAAATAGGCTGGCTTGAGTTTGTTAGCCGCGAGCCTTAGAAAAAAACCAACGGCCGCAGATATCGACTCGATAATGAATTTAATATGTTGTTAGTTTAGTGAGTTTAGAGGCTTGGAGGCTTGATGATGTGTTGATGAAGCGACTTTTGATTGCCATAAATCAGAGTAAAACGTTTACTTTCACATGGTGGCATAAATTCAGGTTAGTTAGAAGAGGATTCTCTTTTTTTTTTTTTTTGCTTATTACTATGATTGGCTTTGCATCGTGCAGCATGCAACGTTTGAGAAACCTTAAGGAACTCTTTCGTTTTTCGTAAAATTAAATCAAAACATCGAGTTAGCATTTAATACACAAACTCACGTCCAATTAACATCATACCAGGCAAGCATCATGGAATCAATGTGCCACGCTGACATGACGTAAGAGAGGCTGCATGCAACACGCATTTAACCAGGTTCGGTTGCAGGATGCTCATTTGAAGTAAGGCAACTGTTTGCATTCGCGAGACAAGCCAACACACACACACCCTCCCGTTAAATGTTAAATGTATCCATCAAAGTGACAGCACTAGAGGGGGCAGCAGCACTTGTGTCTGTCCTTCTGTCTGTCCATCTATCTGACTGTCCGTTTTTTGTGTGTAAATGACACACGCAAGTTACTAAGTGCCACGCATGCGCAGAAACAAACCGTTTAACAATTTCGACAGCCTGAAATTGTGTGCGCCTATAATTAGGTTCGCACTGTGTGGCAGCAACATATCAAAAATTCTTACTTACCAACCAACCAGTACACACACACAAGAACATTCGCTACAGTTTGTAAAAAAAAACGGGGCAGCGACTGCTTGTCAAAAACTTTAACGACGTAGATGACAGCTACGAGAGTGCGTGAATTCTGTGGTTTAAGAGTATTCTCTCTGTCTTTGAACTGTCTCAAGTACACTTCAAGAAAGAAAGTTCAGGAATATTCTTAAAAGCTGATGAGTAGCACCACGGATAAAAAACAAAGAAGATACTGTGGAAGATTAAACTTTTTCAAGTGTAGCCTGATATGCTGCCTTGGCAATTTTGTTTGTTCTTGCACAGTTTAGGCCAAATAAGTTGCAACGCTTGTTGAAGATTTCATTCATCAGCGTTGGATTTGTTTTTGTTGTACGTGGTTGGGTTTTCTCCTCTCCAAACCACTTTATAAGTCACATTAGGGGGTCTTGAACTCACCTAATGCCTGTTGCGGACCGCAAATCTGGAATATGGTAGTCTTGAGCTCGGAATGTAATCCCGTCGTGCGTGTTCTTAATTTTAAGCTTTAGTTTAGCTGATTTGGTAGTGAGATGGCGTCTTGGTGCTTGGTCGCTACAAAGTGCCAGCTTTCGGTGAAAATTATGATTGACATAAAGTATTTTTGCATAATATTGTATATTAAATACCAGCATAAATGAAGTATTACGAAAATAAGTTAGTTTGCAGCATACCGAAGCAAGTTTTCCATTTATACCATAAAAATGCTGCTACGAGTTATAATATATTATAATTTAAAAAAAAATATTCTTTTTATTGGAATTTCCAAAAACTTTTTATTGAACTGGATTTGACAGCATTGGCCAATATTTATTATTATTAAATTCAATTTAATCTTAATTGATTGATCAATTATTAACCGAGATTATTAAAGTAATCTGCTACTATACGGAGCGTATATTTTGCACTTTGTTGCCCACAACCTGTTGCCTAACATTCTACAACATCTCTACAATAACTCTATCGATTTAATGGTCAAACATTTCCAATTTACAACTGACGCAAGTGTTTATTTTGATCCACCTCAACGACTTGCATGCGGTGGTAACGAGGCAACATCCGAGGCAGGCACCGCTCCGACCGCTCCGTGCAATCAGTAAAAATCTACAAGCCGTAATCGGATGCCAACTAATTAGGCGTGTCGCAGTGCATAAGCAGACAGCAGCAGCAACTTCTCAGCTTCAGCCAACATCAACATGACCATCAACTCGAAACATTTGCTATAATGATGCGTTGATGTCCGGTTTCACATTCATTTGAATAGCACATTTCGACTCGTTGTGGTCACATAAAAATCCAACAGTTACAAGCAGTCACAGTCACCACAAAACCGTCCGCGTCGTTAAAAGCATGAAATGATTATGCGCCAAGAGTGACAACAGCAGCACTCGTACCACCAGCACCAGCAGCAGCATGCAGTAAATGCTGCATGCAGTAAACACGATCATCTCGAATTTGCTTATCGCTAGCAAATGCGCATTTGAAGTGATTTTATGTTTGTAAGTAGACGTCGAACATTTTGTACGGATCGGAATTAAAAATTAAGTTACTGCTCAAATGCGTTCGAGCTTGAGTTTAACTGCAGTAATATAAAAATTCAAATTGTATTGTATAAATAATAAATTAAGTAGAAAAATTATTCTCAACTCAAGTTATTTTTGAAACGCTTGAACTGATGAACGCAATTCGGAGCTTATTAGCCACAACTGTTTAAATGTTTATCGCACGCACTTGCGCCTGTAAGATGTGCGAAATGCCAATTTGTCATAATTTTTATTTAATCAGTTTGTTGTAAATTTGCGCACATTTGTGTTTGCTTTATGCGTTACAATTTAGTGCCATAAAATATTCAACCTAACGAGGTGCACACGTGTGCAATCCTCATACGTGAACAGTTAAACTAATACAAGTTATTATCAACAAGTACACTTACGGCCATTAGCAAACACTTCGCTGAAGAACCCTTTTCTCATGGTGTGCGCCTACGGCCGCGCTTGGCCAAGTGTTGCATGTGCAACAGCAATTTTGTAGCGATAGCAAATAGAATAAGTGAGAATGATAATTTCTGAATGGTTTAAGCATGTGTGAGGGTTGTTGTTATCTTGAATTATGTCAGTTTTGTATTCCATTCCATTGCAATAGTCGCAATGTGGGCTTATTCGTATTGCATCGCGTACAGCGAAAACAAAAGACTCAGGCAACAAACCTGATTTGTGCTTGCATAAAAATGCAATTATTGCAATCGATGATTGAAACTTTCAAGCTTGAATATTCTTCAATAATTGCCTTTAATTGTCTGCTCAATCTTTTTATCGCCTTCAAATTGGCAAAGAGAATTCATGCGTGTCATTCTTAAGTCATTCCCGGTCGCCATAATGGCATATTCATGTCTGTTATGCGCTTATCGCATTTAACAAAAAACAACAACAACAACTAAAGACACAAGCCACAATCCAGTTTAATGTGCCGAACTTTTATGACCACAGCAAAACGTGCATCGCTCGCAAATTCCGCGCCTCATTTACACATTCTTAATGGGTCATTGCGGCATGTTCGTGTCCATGCGTCCGTTCATTCGATCGCTCGTTCGTTCACTCTCTCGTATGGCTTGGGTGCCTACGTTTAGACGCTTGCCGCCAGTGCCGCTGTCGCCGTCGCCGTCAGGGGCTCTTATCAATTTAATGGCCAATATTTCGTGCATTCAGCGAGTTAAAATTGCATTAAACAAATGCATTTAATGCCATAATTTTGCGCCGTATGTCGTCGGTTGATAACACCTGTTGTCGCTCGTAATTCCTGGCGGTGTGATAACTTATGTTAATGGCAATTCCTTTCTGCATTTACAAAAACCCGGTAACAAGGCGGCAATCTAAAAAAACGAAAAACGTAATTGTTTTAAACATCCGTCGAAACGTTAATAAAACAAAAGATTCAAGCGACAAACTTAACATAAAAGTTGAATCAATTTTCAATTTTTTATTAAAATTTATTGAATCATATCATAAATTAAGCTCAGATTATTTATGTTTGCTTAAATAAAACGATAAGTTCTCATGCCAATTAAATATAAATTTAAATGTCTTTAATTAGTCTGACTACCAAATGCTCATTTGTTTATAATTTCGAAAGAAAACAAAAGCTTAAAAATACAACAAAAATTGTGCACTAATAAAAAATGAAATATTTGAAACTGTTTAAGTTTGAATGGCCAATTAAGAACGCTTTAAATCCGACAATATTTGCATCCATGTTATGCCACATTTAGCCTAATCCGTAACGCCAAGTATGACCAGATTTGTGCAAATACGAGACAGAGTTCGAAAAACAATTAACAAAAAATAACAACAACAACGAAAAACCAGCACCAGCAGCTTCAGTTTATTTTTTGTTGCTCTTTTATTTTATTGAAAAAAGAAGTGTATGTAAAAAGCTGCCTCGCAACATGTGACTTAGCTAAATGGCACGTCTGTTCTGTCTGTCCTATCTGTCTGTCTGTGTGTTTGCATGTGCGCATAATTTAAGCGACACACAGCCGAGCGAGCAGTGAGCGTTTAAAATCGCTTGACTTAATGAAAATAAGAAATAACTTAAATACACGAGAAGAAACAAACCGAGCTGAAATATTTTTAATATTACATGTTAAACTCATTAAAAAACGCCACCAAACTACGAAAGCGGCAGTGGAAGTGGAACGCGACGGGTGGACGTGCGAGCTGCGCTGATTTCGCATGGCTTCGTACGCGGAGATGTTGATGACGATGAGCGGCCCGGCCCGGCGCGAAATTTGCATACGTTCGTATGCGTCTTCTGCATGAACGTATTTAGAAATAAAACTTTATTGAGTGAGACTCCACAAGATAGCAGAGTTGCCACCGGGCAGGATTTATTTCTTTATTAAAGAAAATAAATTCTGCAGCTAATTAATTGTAAAACCGTGCAATATTATTATTATTTTGCAATTAATTTTATTCACAAAATCTCTTTTAATTTTGAATAAGTTCGCTGGTTCATTTGGCAACTCCTTTCAACGCCACACAAAATTATCAAAGTCGTCGTCGTTGTTGTCGTTGTCCACCGCACGCAAATGAGAGAGAACCTGCTCGCTGCGTTGCGTTTTTGTCTTTTGTAATTTATTTCGTTGGTTAATTGGATTCAACAGCGCTGAGCAGCACAAAAAATAAAGTTAAATAAAAAAAAAGCCAAGCGCTGCGTGGGCGCACGCTCAGCGGAACACAGCGCGACAAAAATATATTTCTGCATTTTTTTGAAGGCAAATTTAAATTTGTTGCTTTTCTTTTCTGCTGGCCACAAAATCCACAAATTAAAAATAAAGTTTAGCAAACCGAAATTCTTGCCACTTAAGATCGGCGTCGCCAACGACGATGAAACGCGTCGTGGGAAATCATTTAAATTATTCGATTTTATAGCGCAGATGCTGCGGTCCGACGTCGCGCATGCGCAGTAATTTCGCGCAAAAACAAAAACAAACAAAAACAGCTGCTTTCAATTAATAGAGTTGCCAACAGCAGCCTTTTAATAATTTCGGTTTTGGCAGAGAATTTCATATCAATTTACAATTGCAATTGCCGTACGAGCTCATGGCCGTATGTTGCTACTCTGTTGCCATCATTATTTACTCTGCAACATATGCCCATTGTTGTTGCTGTTGATGTTGTTGTTGGTTGCCAAAATTGTTATGAAAAGTGCCGCCTTTCAGCTTTTGTTTTTGCTTTCGATAGAAGAAGTACTTCTGCCAATTCGTTCATTGTTCATTTCTCGCTCGCCTCGCATTGTTCTCTTCGCGCTTTTGTTATTACAAAATGCCAAAAGTACTCGCAACTCGCATTTGCCCAGCAATTGTTGCTGGCTGCTATCGGGCTTGTTAATCAATTTTGTATCAGCTTCGTTGACTTTGCTGAATGGTGGCGGGCGGCGGTGGCCTCTTAAGTGAACAATGGCTTCCATGCTGCGCAAATACAATTCGCAATTGAATCTGAAGTTCCTTGTAAACCCTCGACGCCATCCTCGACGCTGAACAAAAGGCACAACATTATTGTTGTTGGTGTGGTGTCGTTGGCAACACTGTCAAATATCGCTCTCGGTTCTTTTGTTGTTATTTGGTTGCGCGCTGGAAAATTGGAAAATGGTTTTTCAACACCCTGCACGGTTTTGTTTCTTGGTTTTGTGTTGATGTGCGCTTATCGTGATTATGAGCGGTTTTATGTTTCCATCAAAATTATGTCAGACGGGCGCTTTATCAGATTTGACACGTGATTAGATCGAAAGTGACATAATGTCTGTCTGTCTGTTATTACTGTTATTATAAGAGAATATGTGGAAAGTAAAGCACGAAACTTGCAGCTGATGTTATTTTTGGCACATACCTTTGATACGGCATTTGGTATAATAAAATACATTTTCATATTTATTGTTATGTATAAAGTTGAAAAACATACCGAAGACAAGGAATAATAATTTTGGTATCAATCGTAAGGCAATACAAATGCCAGAGTAAATCAGTTGTATGGAAATGGAAATCTGAATTTTGAGTAAATAATATTTGCTTATACTATATCTAAAACTAAAATGAAAATATACGGACAACATATTTCAGCATTCTCATTTAAAAAAATACGATCAAAAAGGTTATTTTTAAAAACCATAACCTTACTTTTAGAAAGAAATTCACTAAGTTATGAACTTGTTTAATTAACTTGAGGTACTTAAATCGTTTAATCGATTTGAAGTTTAAAAATTGTCTTGCACATTCTTACCAAAAATTTCAAAAAAAAAAAAAGGGAAGATGAAGTCATTTGCACAATTTTTTTTTGCGAGCGGTTAAATTAATTCAACGTCAGGCTACATGTGTCACGCCGAGACAAGCAGCCAAATTAGCGGCAATAAATTTTGCTCATTTCAACAATAAAAATTGGCAATTTTACGCAACGCAACATAATTATTTGCCACTTCAATTTAGCGCAACGCAACGCAATTGCAGCGCATTTTTCTCGCACTCGAGCGGAAAATGTCGTCAGCGCGCTGCGTTGCTTGCACTTTTCCCGCGCCACACCGCGCCACACCGCAGTCACTCGTCGCCACTGCGATTTTCTTTTCTCTCTTTTTTATTAAGTATACAATTTACGAGCGATTGTCGAGTGACGCGGGAAATACTTAAATAAAGATCGTTTATGCCGCACGATGCATGCAGAGGCAGTCGAGGCGTATTCGTTGCACGCAGCATATTTACTTAATTATTCGTTGGATGAAAAAAGCAACTTCTGCTGCTGGTGCTGCTGCTGCTGCTGCTACTGGAATGCTGCTGCAATTGGTACGCTGCAAATTGCTAAAATAATTACGCACACATTTACAAATTGCGGCACATGATCGGCGGCGACAGACGTACCCGAGAGCAGTTTGATGAATGTGCCGCTGCGCATTGATGAACGGGAATTGTCAGCAAAATTGACTTGGCAATACGTTGTTGCTGCTCTTCTGCCCATGTTGCTGCAACACAAAAAACATTGCCGCAATTTTGGAAAACCAAAAAGAAAAAAGTGGGAATTTGTGCAAGTGGCAAAGACGTCAAATTGTCTGAAAGGAAGTTCAGAGTTGTTTTCTTCTTCTTAATTCGTTTTCGTTTTCTTTGCTTCCACTGCAAAAAAGTGCACAATTCCGAAAATAGCAGCGAAGCACAAATTTCAGTGCGAATTAAAATTGTTGCACCAGAAATGCGAAATGGGGAATTTTTATTATTTTTATTGGATCTGAATCGGACAGTCAGTCTGACAGACCGCCAGACAGACAGACATACAGGCAGTCAGTCAGGCTGGCAGTTCGGGTATGTGCTGGCAAGAGTATAAAAATTAGTCAGTTACCTTACTCGTAGTGTATTAAGTACTTAAATTTAACGACTTACTAAACTACTAAACTACGATGCAAATTTCCAAGTTGCTAACGCCATCTAAAATCAATAAAACCATTTTGGTTAAAACGTATTTGTATATATGTATGTATGTATGTACGAGTAAATACTAAATTTCTTATTTGAGCGTTAAAACTGAATTTAATGAAGCGGAATTTATCGCTCTTACACACATAAAACCCCGAAGTAAGCAACGACTTTTATTTGGCCATAAAACAAACTCATAAAAGCCATTCGACAAATATTATGGCACCTTTTCACGATTGTTTGTCTATCGCTCTGTATATAAACAAAAAGCGGTTAATTCGTTTTTGGGCAAACAAAAAACCAGTCAACAGAAATTGGCTTCAGAGAGTGTTTTCAAATGGGCTTTGAAAACGCAACACTATTTTGTATAGCATGAGTGTGCATCTACGAACTCAATTTTTAATAAACTCTAATTAAATATACATATATATTAACTGTACTTATATACATGACTACTTTCGGTAGTACTGACTTTAATTTTTTACTTGTCGTATTTTGTGGAAGGGTTCTAATAAATAAAAGTCTCAGACAAAGAAGACGAAGACAAACAAATTCGCAAAAAGTTGTTCTGGCTTATTAAACCTTTTTTCCGACAAACGAGTTATTACTCTACTTAAAATATTTTGTTACTGATATCTCGTCCTCCCTTGGAAGCATATTGTAATATGTTGATCGTTCTAAGTACTTTTATATATCAAAAGAGCATTTTGTTCAAGACTAAGAATGAGCTAATTCTACTTTTATGTTGTTTTTCAGATAACTTTTATTGTAAGATAGATTCTTACTTTCATTCTAGCACAAGTTATTCTTCATTCACTCTCTCGATGCTCTTCAAATTCGATATTTCTTAATTGTGTCAATCGAATTTTAACGATCGTATTCGAGTTTTTTACGCCTCCCATAAAAGAGTCTAAATGCGTCTTTTTATGTTACACATTTTATTTAATGACTGTTGAACCTTTTCCACGGATGACTTGACCCACGCATAAGCGTAAATATTAATTGATAAAAAAATATACAACAATAAAATTAAATGATATCATTGCGTGAAGATCGGCGAAGTGATCACACGCACACACACACACGCACACACCAAATGACTAAAACAAAAACATATTTTAAGTGCACAGCAGGGATGCACTAAAATGGTACGTTAACAAACATAAATCATAAAACCACTTATTAAGATCCCAACAGCGACGAGTGGCAGAAGGGTCTTTGAACGCTGGATGAGATCGCGATCGCAAAAAGCGTGCAACCATTGCGGTTTCTCGATACCATTACAAATACAAACACAACAACAAATGCGAGTACTGTGTGTGTTTTGTGTTTGTTGGCTCGGTTTCGTTTTGTTTCGTCAAAGGTTGACTGACACAAACGCAAACACTGCTTATAGCCTAAAGGGGCGTAACCCGTAATTATTAACGCCATCAACATGATTGTTTGGCTTGTATTGATCTTGCCATGATCACTGGCTCATAGGCACCTCTTGACTCGAGTCGAGTCGAGTGTTACCACTACTATACAAGAAGACAAATGAGTTGGCAGAGCCGTCGCCGAACCGCGTGTGCCGTATGCAGGTGGCGCGTCAATAACTTCAACAATGACTGCTAAAAAAATAAACGAAGAGAAGAGGTCAGTGCTAAAGAGGCTACCTGTATTTTTTGTATTCAGTCTGTCTGTCAGTCTGTCTGTTTGTCCGTCAGCCAGCCTATCCCCCGTGATCTTTGACGAATTACTTAAGTTGGGCCAAGTGCGACTCTGATGTATTGCAAACGATCAATTACGGCTACCACTCTCTCGAAGCGATCTTTTAATAAGGTCAACAACGTTGTGTGGCAAATAGTAATTGTTGAGGTTAACACTATTTGAGTTCGAAATTAATGGCGGGTAATTTGTTAAAACCGCAAATGAGTTGTATTTGTTTTTTTTTTTTTTTTTGAGATAGATTTTGATGAATGATTGAGTAGTTTAGAATTGACTTAAGTATGTCTAAAGACTTTGGATTATCCACAATTTGAAGAAATACAAGAGATTATGAAAACAATAATTGTATCCATTTAATCACGATATATAAACTATCTCAAAATAATCGTATATACATTTATTTTGTTGGAGTTCTTGCTTCAACTTTTCTATACTGAACTTAACCAATTTTAGTACAAAAGTCGGGCTAATTAAGTTTTACTTCGTCCATTTTAATACAAGACGTTTCTTTTTTCACTTTAAATTATAAAAAAGAATTTTATCCAACCTCAAAATGTAAACACAAACACTTCCGCACAAGTGTCAAAATGTAGCGGAAACAACACCAGTGAAAAAAATCCAAAAAAAGAATCCAATCAAAGATTAAAAATCAGAGATAACCCCAAAGATGAACTCTTTCGCATCCCCTTGTCACTAACGCCCGAAAATAAAACCCCGCTGTGAAATTGCAAAATTCAATTGTGCCACCCCTTTGTTTTATTGTTATTGTTGTTGTTGTTGTCTCACAGTAATTTACGAAAAATTGACATAAAAATCCATTTGTCAGAGCCCCTTCAGATTAAAATCAAGGATTTAAAATGTAATTTGATTCATGAGAGTTGCAAACATAACATAAAAGAGCAACAACAGCAGCAGCAACAACAATAACAACAACAATAGCATCCCTGGTGCGAAACGGAAGGATGCCACAACCTCTACTTGTATACCAACAACACCAACAACAACAACAGTAGTAATGACAACAAACACACCCCCTCGCGAAACAAAGAAAAAACACCAAACGAAGCGGAAGAATAATTTTCCGCTGCGGCAGGAAGTTTCCGTTCACCAACACAAACAGAAATAAAGAGGGGGCGCCACTCGACACTGCCTTGGAGAGCTCCTTGTTAAATCCTCCTGAGTATCATTTCGTAGTGAAGTGTGCCAGACGGAGTTTTGCTGTTGCCTGACGCTACGCCAGGATGCGACTGGTTGAGTCCATTAATCATTTTCTAATTTGTGGACTGAGTGTGTCTGTCCATCCGCTCAGCCTGTGTATGTTGCGTTGGTGTTTTGTCTCTTGGAAAATGTTGCGCGCCGCAGTGAAAATGAAATTTTCACATCTGTAATTTGTTAAGTGCATTTGTTATTTCGCAGAATTATTTTTCAGTTTTATGGGTTAAGTGCTTCTCTCGGAAGACTTGTCTTTATTGTGTGGGGTGGCATAAATGAGGCAATAATTTGTAGATCTTTAGAGAGAATGTTTTCTTTTTAACAATAACAGTAACCGATTACTTCTAGAATAGACACTTAAAATGGAAATTGTTTACTCCAGCAAAGGATCTATGGGAGTGGAGCACAATAAAAAATAGAATTGTCGAGGAGAACCTATTTAGGGGATTTATATATAAGGGAGTCACATTGAAATCATATTAGAACAAATTAGAACAATTTTCCCTTTTGCTCCTCTTCGATTTAAAAACAATTTGAACTGATCTCTTCCAGTTTTTACTTGTGCAATGAAGTGTATCTGTAACGTAA
Organism: Suillia variegata; assembly: GCA_949127995.1. Lineage (NCBI taxonomy): Eukaryota > Metazoa > Arthropoda > Insecta > Diptera > Heleomyzidae > Suillia > Suillia variegata. The sequence goes on along the minus strand of OX421846.1, from coordinate 43,318,669 downwards.
AAATCAACTTACAAATACAATATAAATTTTCTTAAAATTAGAAATAATTTTGTTTTCTTCAAGAATAAAATGAAGAGTTGAAGTAACGATTTTGACGAGTAACCGATTACTTTTCGCAACAACCACACAAGTCGTGTTATTTTAATCAAATCAACTGGGATTCTGATGCATTCGCCGCTAGTTCACTCGAAGCTAACCCTCAAAACTTACAATCAGCAAATAAACTCATTTGCTTCTTCTTCAGAATAGGGTGATTGTGTACCAGTATACCAAATAAGTTGATTACTTTATTTCCTCTCGAGTTGTTTTGGATAACCTTCAACTAATGGCAAAAATATTGTCGATTATGTTGCGACAAGTGAATTTTGCACATTTATACGATTTTTTTTTATATTTCCACTTTGTTGGCTCTGCTTTGCAATTGTGCATCTTCTAAGTCAGCTGAGGGGTGTGTACACGAAACTCGAGAGTACTATACGAGTACATGTAGTTTAGGGTGTCATTTGGTAATTGCGACAAGCTGCGTCTTGTTTGACAACAACACTAACTCGAGTTCAAAATAAACATTACACCCTTACGGATGAATTTTGGGTGTGGGTACTCAAATATTCAAGTCCTTGCAGTATGATTAGTGCAGAAGTTTGGCAATTTCAACATAATGAAATTGTGATCGATGTTGTAAACTTCTTACAAGATTTTTAAGTTGTTTAGCAGAGGGTCAAAAAGTGTTTGGTTGCAAAAAGATTTCCTTTCCAATGAAAATCATAAATCGTAACACATTTTAAAAAATCGAATCTGAAATCAATGCCACAAGCTTAGCAGAATCAGTTAATTTAATTTGTGTGTTTAAAATGTTCACTTAACTGAAATCATTTTTTTTTCTTTGTATTTGTACAACAACAATTCTTATGTATTTTACTTAAATTTCGATTGGGCATAAAAGCGCTCCTCACGTGCTGCTACATCGTTAATGTCTTTTTATAACCTAAATTAAACAAACAAGCGCTTCTTTCCGCTTTCATAGACTTTAAGTCCAACTTAACCACTTCATACCTCTGCTCTGCTCTGCCCGGCCATGCCATGCCATGCCATTACCCAAGTCCGTGTCCATATGACATTGTCATAAAAATTTATAATAACAATATTTCAGTGTCACAGCGGGATACCATTGTTGCCATGTTAACGCTTATTTTTTGTTTACATTTTTATAATGTTTCTTGTTTGTTTATTTGTTTGTTTATTCTTTTCTTTGCTTTATATGCTTTCGTGTGTATCTTTTAGTTTTAGTTTTGTTTTTTTTTTCGTTTATATTTATTTTAAACCTTTGCTGTGGCTTAAGCTGAGGTTAAATATGAGGCTCCAGCTTCAGCTTTAACTTTAAAACAAGAAGAAAAAAGAAACCCGAACAGAAATCAAAAGAAAGAAAGAAGGTTCGACACAATCGCATTTCGCGGTATTTTCACGCATGGTGAGTTTATTTTGTTCGGTTTTGGATTTCATTCAAAAGAATTGCTCCGCGCTGCGGTTTATTGCGCTGTGGGATTGAAATGATAACAAGGCTTAAGTCTCTCTGCTTCTGCCATTCGGTTCTGTTTCTCTTGTTTTTATTTGGCAGCCACAACACAAAGGATATAAAAGGGTTTTTATTTTATGAGCTCGAGGGTACCCAACTACTTAAAATAAAAAATTTTAATACAGAATGAAAAGAAAGGAAAGAAAAATAAATAACTGGCACCTGCATGAACTCGTAAACGCGATTCACTATTCTTGAGAATTTAATTTGGTACTGAACTTTAACGCTTGATTAACTTTGAAGTTTTCGATCGGAATAGATTTGCGATTTTTTTAAGTTTCGATCACAGGCAAATTTTCAATATGAAAATAAAATGTTGGATCTTAAGTCAAGAACTTTTTAAAAGTAGAAATAACTTAAATATTAATCTATTTTACTTAATTTTTTCGAGATATAAATAACAACTCAACTTATTCCACATTTAGCGATTTATCACTCGAGCATCACGCTTGATAATAAATCGCGTGAAAATCATCATAAATCTGGGCGCGTAACAAATTCTGTTTGATCTATGGAAGCTTTTAGTAAAACTTTGTCGCCAGTGAAAAATTAAAACTCAAATGCAGCCAAGTGTGAATTTACTGCCAAAAAGTCAAAAGTACGCATAAAACATAAAGAAGGGGGACGGACGGACGGACGGTCGGACACCCAAAAAGCAAAAATCCAATGGGTAACAAATTATGTTCTCAAAAGGAACGGCAACAGCAACAAATCCATGAGTCCTAAAATTGAGCCAAATGGCAAATCCATTGGATTAAAGTGTTCCTTGCTTGTTCGCTGCATTTATTTACAAATGCATTCGTCTGAAATGAAGACGAAAAAAGAAAAACGAAAAAAGAAAAACTCAAAATTGACAATTTTGGGGTCGATAAAAGTGGAAATGGAATTGTGTATGAAGACATCAATGCGGTACAATGATGATGATAATGACAATAAAGATGATGATGAGAAATGAAACGCCGAAATAGTGGGCGGGGGCAAAAGAAAAATCGTTAAATAAGCCAACTGGAACGTGGAAGTGTAACATAGCAAGCATCCTTCTGTTGCTTGTTACATTTCGTTGGGTGTGCCTTGGTCCTTGAAATTGAATTTGTTGCCGGGGAGTTTTCTGAAGTTTAGTCTGACAGCGGCCGGTATTACCAGCATTCGTCACATATAGAAATCGGTCTTAAGCAGGGCACGTGGACATCCCCAGCTGGATAATGCAGCATAAAACTGGTTTATGCTTAAAATCCCTTACAAGCTTTAAAGTTACAGGAAATCGTTTTAGCATTGTTTTACTTTATAAGAAACTTTAGTGGAATAATACAATTTTTTTTTAGTAATTTTAAAATTTGTTTAGTTTGAAATTTGAAAAATGTCATTCTAAAAAAATGTTTTCTTTTTAACATTTCTCTCGCACATTCCAAAAATTCGTTTGAAATTTTTTGGTCTCATTGTGCGGTAAAAAATCACCGCCCTTTACTTCCGAAATTTCCGTGAAAATTGCTCAGCTTTGGCCACGTGATTTATGACATCTGACGTGTGTATGTATGTATGTATGTGTGTATTTGTTGGTTTGGGTGTTATTTGGAAAAGGGGAATTTTTCGAATTTACGAAAAAATACCAAAAGTATCTTCTATGAGCATTAAATCGGAATGTTTATGAGCGGATTAAGTTGGTTTACGAATTCCATTTGAATTTAATGAGGCTGAAGATTAATTTCCGCAGGACTGGCATGGAATTGATGGCGCACTTGGTTGCGACTAGATGGAGCCAACATTTTTGAAAAGCTTATTTAGTATCAAAAGATAGAAGTTAAAATTATATTTTATTTATTAAAAAGTACAACTGATTCCTTATATATATTGATTTTGGTAGTTTATATATTTCATTTGCGTATTTTATGTATAGTAATTAAATTCATACATATGTGTATGAGTGCACATATTTAACTTTCAATTACGAGTTTCTAGAGAATGTTCCTTAACTTAAATATCCGAGAAATATGGCGACAAGTATCGCACTTAATTGTCAAATGTATTTTTAATTGAGAAAATGTTTGCGGCTCCTTCTCCGTCCCACTTTAAAGTCTGTTTGACATATGACGCCCGCGCTGCTGTCAGCACTCAACTGCTCGCAGCTGAGACGACCACGACCCCACTTATGCGTCTTATTGATGTCTCGGCGTATGCGACACTTTATGCCGAAAATTGTTTTGTTTGTCGCCTAATTTATGAGTATCAATTTCGGCGCGACAACCAAAAAAAAAGCAACAAAAACAAAAACAGTTTCACAAAAGTGCATGTTGCTTGCCGTCTTCAATTAGTTGCTAACATCGCAGATCGATTCATATTCATCCACCCAGTCAGCCAGCCAGCCAGCGTAGAGCATTTAAATCGAGAGAGATTCCCCTCCCAAGCAGCAGATGAGCTAAATTTGTTTGCGCGGCTGTTTCCCCTCGGGAGGCAGGCGATGTTGTCTTCAATCTCAATCTCAATTTCAATTCCAGAGCAACTCAAAATTTTCTCCATTACAATGTCATATAATAAAATTTTCGAACAAGAATGTGAAGGCATTTTATTTATTCGCCTGTCAGCGGCGTTCAGCTGTTTTGATCTTTTACTATAGTCGGAGGGAGTATCATCCAATGGAGAAGTGCATTTTATCCAGAGTATAAAGAGTATAAAAAACTCGCTTCTGGAACCTGTTGTCGATTTAGTAGATCTGAAATGTTTTGAATGCACAAACAAGTGACATTTGCAGATGTTCACCAAATCCAAACAAAAAAACCAAAATTACAAATTGTTAAGAATATCTCAAGGATGCCCTTAAAGTTAAAAAATCCTTCAATTCGATTCAGTAATCATATTATAATAATATTTATAAAATATCAGATAAAAGGTGAAAATGATGAGAGCATCGCAATAAGTCCCAATGTTCTGATTTAAAATTTTATTTCGCATCGTTTGATACCATATTTAGCTATATATGAAATTGATTTGCTATAAAATCATTGTTACTCATAGTTTATACGTCGACACGGTACTTGTAGTAAGAAATAAATTAAATTAAAACAAATATATTTTGTTGTTCAAGAAAAGATTACAAAGAAGAAATCTGAACAAATTAATTTCACCTTATTTAAATTTTAAACAATAAGGTAAGTTGTGAATAAAAATGTTAGTAAGGTAGAAATATGAGAACGCAAATTGAGCGAACTCACCTCGATTTCTGGCTTATTTTGAAACTAAGTTGTTATATTATTTTGTTTAATATTTTGTATGAACCATGGCAACTATACACAAATTTTCTTTTCAAAGAGAAATACCATATCGAGGTGGAGAGGGACATTTTTCTACTATTCTCTTGGTTTTAGATTATTTCTTTTTTAATCGTAGAATTTTTAGTTATATTTTTTTTTAATTTATCACCTTTTCGTACTGTGCCGTTCAATTATTTTATCATATAAATTAACTAACTCTGCGAAATTTCCAGTTAAATTTATAACAAGTTTTAAGTTTAGAATAATTTATTTCAAATTTTACATGGTATATAATAAGTTTTATATAATAATTATTTGTGTATTAATATAAATGATGTTTTATAAATTAATGATATAAATAGTGTTTAATGAGTTATTTACAAATGCACCTAAGCCAATTTTGTGTATTAATTAATTATTTAAATTAAATTGCATTGCTTTTCTATTCTAATATTACTTTGTTAATTTTTTCCATTTCACCACGAGTACCCACCTAAATAATCTATCATGAACTGTACCCACTAGAATTCATTGACACAACTGGTTACTGCACAAGCTAACCTCAAACACTCTTCACAAGTAGTGAATACACAACTCTTCCCGAAAGCAACTCCTACTGAGAACATAAAAATGTGTTCCTAAGAAGAGGCTGAAAACTGTGCCCACACAATAAATACTTTACAATTACAGCAGCCTCGGCAAATCCACGGTTCGTGTCTTAACTATATACAGTTTTGTGCTGCAAGCGACAGTTCAACCCTTGCAGCACACTTGCGCTCATTCGCATTAGTCTCTGCAGTATTTCGCTTGCAGCACATTCTCATTGCCCGATATGATGGCACTTTTCTTCAGCGGACATAATTTCAGATAAGTGTCGTGCGATTCCAACGATTCGATTAGAATGTAATCGATGAAAATGCGTGGCGACGACAGAATACGCCACGTCAGCGGGTTCAGTATATTCGTCTGATACTCCCAGAAGGCAGTGGCGAAGTGTGGATCACGCAAATCCTTGCCAGGCACCAGCGAACTGTACTCATAGCCCGGCTCGAAATACATGGGCTTTTGAGAGAATTTAATGCGCTCGGTGGATTTTTTATTGTGCGGTCCATGTAGACGTATGGATAATGTGCCGATTTCGCCGCCATGCAGAGTGCTCTCATCGTGACTGGAAACGCGCACGGTGATCTTGTAGTGAATCCGGCAGAAGGGCTTCCGTTCGCCCGTCATCAGGTACAATACTGGCGGTTTGTTGACGTTTATTTTGCCGGCCTGCACAAGCTCCTTGTAGTCCTCGAGACTATGATAGCCCATGCGCATGCATTGATGATCGCGCTCATCACAACGCGAGCACTTGCCTTCCTTGAAGCTCTAAAAACAAAAATCAAAAGATTAATAACCATGTTTGATTCTTCTAGCATTAACGCGAAATTACCTCAAAGGAATCACATGTGACGCCCATAAAGGGGCATTTGCTCTGCACGCTCTCCATAAAGTATTGATAGCTGCGTATATGGTTGCAGCCCAGAAACTCTTGCATATTGGCAAAAATCGAATTCTTGCGATTCTTCATGTACTCCTGTAGACGCACATCACAACCGGGATTATCGGCGCCACCATTCGGATAGAAATCGACATGGCCAATGCGATGATACAAGCCTAAGCCGCCCTTCATCATTGGACTGGTGTCGGTGTGTATGATATCGACGAAGTATGCATCTGAGCGATCTAAGCGGACGATGGGCTCAGTTTCGGTGAATAAGGGCGCAGCCGGATCCAAGCCGGTAATACGTGCTAACTTAAGACCAAAATCATGCTGCAGGTGATAGCCGGCATAACCGGATAAATGTGCGCCCAATGAGTGACCGATAACGTGCACATTGTTGAGATCTGGTAATCCAAGTTCCTCCTATGATATGAAGTAAAGTAAATAATTATAAATAAGATTTTTTTTTAATTTTGATTTTCTAAACTTACATAAATCATGTGTATCACATGAGCCGTTATGGCACCTACTAGTCGAATGTTGGCGACCGCTTGTACATAAGGTGGGCTTGAACCACCGCCCCAATCGATCAACACAACAGCAGCCTCACCTTCGGGCTCATTGTGCAGTAAAGTTTTGCCCAAGTCCAACATCTGCGTTTCAAAAAAGTAAAAGACGTTATTTCAAGTTTATTAATTTAATTAAAATTTAATGCTTACCCATTGCATAACGCCCGATTCCAAGTACCCATGCGCCAGTACGAATATCTTGCCATTTGGATTAATGCCCATACCGGAGATGCTCTCCGGATCATTCAAGTCAATGAACTTTGGATTATTAAAGGCTCTCGTCGTGTACAGCGTATAATGTGGTTCGATTTCCGAGGGCTTCTGGGGATGGACATTGATTTGGCGCGTCGTTGTGGTCCAGGGTCCATTCAACGGAAAGCAGCCATAGACGCCGTAGCATTTAACATCGTGTATATCTGCAAATGACAATGTGAAATTATTGGAAACGTTTCAAAACATGTCCTTAACATTGCAAATAGTTTTGTCTACGAAATCATTTTACATTCTTATCTCGGGGGCTATTTCGAGAGTTTGCTCTTACTTTCCCAATGCTGCTCGTACAACGTGCTACATTCTGTGCTATAGTATTTGCGAAATACGAGATAGTTTAAACTATTCCTCAGCCTTCAGAACATTAAGATTATTTTTTGCAATTTACTATCAATCTAACATGAAACTATAATTTTTCATATTTGCTTTGTATTTGTATGAGCGTTCTTATCAGTACAATTAGATTTATGTCATTTTATTATGGCACATATTAACACATTTAGTTCTGTTATCAGTCAACATGTTGCCCTTATTTGAACTTTACTTTGTGGAAATTTTAAAGGGTTTAATTCACTCCATGTGCTGTAACTAATTAGAATCTTGTTTAGAAACAAATTATTTACGTTTAAGTTATATTCCTCCACTATTTGATATCAAATTTATATTTATATATTTTTTACATATATTTTTATTTAGTTTTGATTATGATGTACTTTGTTGGTCGTTGGACAATTGCAGTCGAGCAAATAAAAGAGATGGATCTTGCTGAGGTTGAAAGGCGTAACACTTCTCTCAGCTTTTCCTCACTAAATTTTCTCTTCACCAAATGATTTGCCCATGAGTCCCCCTTTCCTTTCTCCACCCTTCTATCATCCACTTTCGGGAATCAGTTCAATGTTGTATGTCTGTCTGTCTTTGTGTAATTATGTATAGGTACTAGTCCCTGAACTGATTCTTTTTTGAAAAATAAAGAATAATATTGACACTTATCATTTGCATTAGACTCAAAAGCTAACATGTTAACTTAATATTCAAAATTTTAAATATAACAACGAATAACGTTCCTTATGCGTTATCCGTTTGCCAATATTTGCTCAATTTCCTATATTAGCAAAATATAGTAGAACTTTTATATTTTTGAAAATACTTCAGTTCAAGTTTTAGCTTGAATGTAATTTTCGATTATCAAAAGAACTAAACGATATTTCAATAAAAATATTTAAATAATTCGGTTCTATTTTTAAAAGATGAATCGTTCATTAGTAACGTAATCGGTTTAGTTGGGCTAACGAATTCAGTTTTTACAAATCACGTTTTTAAGAACCTTTTACAATAGAAGCGCTTTAAATCGGGATTTCCATTGATCTACTGAAATTTATTGCATTAATTCCATAATCAAAAATAACAGAACAAAAAAACCGATTAGATACGAGAACCTATAAATAAAATGCATTTACTGCCGTCACATCCCGTCCAATTGACGTCCGTCGCTAAGTCGCTAAGTCGATTTTTCTAATTTTCCAATTTTAAATCGTATCACAACAGTTATTTGACAAAATTCAAAAAAAAAAAACACTCATGCTGGTACAAAAAAATGAAGCAACGTCAAAATCGCAAACCATATCGAGTGGCCGGTATGCACCTTGGGCATACGAGTACGAGTCCGATCACAATCAAAAAGCAACAACCTCAACTGTCACTTTTGACTTGTCACGCCTATTTACAACACGAGTTGTCTTATTATTGTTTTTGTTTTTGTTTTTTTTTTTGCCTTTGCTTCTTTTCTTTTTTGCCTTTGCTTCTTTTCTTTTTTGCCTCGACGACAGAACATGAGCAAACGCAGCGCAATCGCAAACGGAACTTACCACTCTTCGGGGCGGGCGGCAGATCGACCAACGTATTCACTGCCGCTCGACTGGTCTGATTTGCCAAATAGAGCATGGTCTGCAGCATCAAGCCGCCGGTGCTGTTTGCAACATACATTGTTGTTGTTTTTGTTTTTGTTGTAGTTGTTACTGTTGTTGTTCTTACTACTGTAGAACTTGTGTCTCTTTTCGATTTCTCGTGTAAAATATTCCTTCTTAAGGTTTTGATTATTTCTTTTGTTGAATATTCTCAGTTGAATTATCAATCTACATAATTCACTCGCTTCTTCACTCTTTCACTTATCAGTTTTTTTTTTATTTATTTGATTTGGATTGTAATTAATTAATTTGATTTCCTCTTTTATTAAATAATAATCTTATCTGTTTATTATTTAAATTTTTTGCCGTTTTCTTTTCTTTTATTTTGTTTAATTTAAATGTATTTTGTATTTGTGGTTTAAAAGTCTGAAAGTTTTGAACTGTCTGGTTTGGAAAACACCGCAACACTAAATCGAATCAGCTGCGAGTGAGCAATTTTATTAAGCGAAGTCCAGCGCAGAAATCTTCAGCGTCGTCGTTGTCGTCGTCGTCGTCGTTGTCGCTGTTGTTGTTGTGGTTGTTTTTGCCGCTTGATTCGGAAAAACTGGACTTAAGCGGAGAAGATTGCGCTGAGAGCGCAAAAACCGAAATCAAAACAATAACAACAACTGATCTTGATCAAGACGTTGAAGAAGAGCGAAAGATGATTGAATTCTGCCGCGCGTAAATATTTACAAATGCAATTCTACACTCGAAAAAAAATGTTTATTCAAAAAATATAAAAAAAACTATTTTATAATATTTTGAAGTCTTTTTTTTTCGTAACTTAAAAGCTTTTTATAAATAAATCCAATATCTTCTAAATTAGTATAAAAATTTGAAAATATATTTCCATTATTATACATAATGTTTATATTTTGAGTGTAAATTTTAACCGTCATCCAGCTGCAGACAGTTTAATTTTCAACTCGATCTTTTACACAATTCCAATGCGTATGCAGAAACCTCCAACGGAGTCTGGATGCACGAAAGTCGCTGCAAGAAAGAAAACCAAGATGAAAGATAAAAATCAAAGCTGAGGCAACCGAAAGTTAATGCACCAAAAAGTCTCGGAATTTATGAAATTTGTTTTCATAACTCAACTCAACAGAAAACAAAACAACAACACAACAACAACAACACAACAGCAACAATGGACTGGGACAGTCTTCGATTTAATTTATAAATATGCTTATAAATGATTCTATTTGACCGAATAATTTCGGTAGACAACAGAAGCGTTCACAGTTTAAACGTTCAGACCAGGGAGCCAGTATTCAATAGATCAATTATAGTTGATAACTCCAACATAAAATCGTTGAGAAAGTTTTGATAGCAATCGGAAACTGTCACTCGTATCCAACATAACAAAAGTTTGAAGTGTACTTTCGAATTCGACTTAAGTACAAACTCCAAACGCTTTGTAGCTTATCAGGTCAAGAATTGTGTCAAGTTTGTTGGGAGACAAGCCTCTCCCACAAGAATGTATTGATATAAATAAACATATTAACTCATTTCCAGACTGCTAAATAAACCGAAATTAGAATTTGGTCACAACATAAAAATAAATGGTGTCTAGCTTGAAAGGATTGGAAAAAAAAAAATGTGAATTTTTTTAGCGACTCTCACAAACGCTTCTTGGACCCCCATCATTCTTATCACAGCGGCATATCACGCTCACACGCTTAGCGCGCTCTTCCATGAATCCAAAGTCCAGATCGGTGACATTGTCTGACCCGTTTACTCGCCGCTCTTAAAATTTGTGTGATTTATTTTTAATTATACATTCATACATACATATAGAGAATATTAAGACTAATTAAGATGTACTTACCAGGACCACAGTCTATTGACGTCAATGCGGTGTTAAGGAGCGCACATTTCATTTGGGGCTTATCTCTGTAACGCGAGCACGTTGTTGTCATTGGTACACTCAGGTTGGGTTCAGCTCAAAACAAGCAAACCGCGCTTCTACTGTGGCGGGGCCTTAACCCGCTGTTTACCATATGGTAAGCAAACAGTAAACAATATTTTCGAATAGAATCGTTTATTAAATAACAAGTGTACCAATGTAAACAATGTAAACTGTGTAATTAAGAGTAGGATGATAGACGCTTTCGAAGGGGCTCAGTTGGTGCTGATAAGTGTGATTTGTGGAACGAAGCTCTTGTACAACTCGACAATTAAATATTGCAGATAAGTTTTATTTGTCAGTTTAAGTTATGATTGTTTGTTTTGTATAATCTTTATGGTTAAATCCAAATGTAATTTTAAGAGCCCTACGCCTGCATCGGGCGAAACAGCACTGGGCATACATACTTTTACTTTTTTTTTGTTTCAAATTATTTAAGTAATTCTATAAAAATATATTCAAAATTACGCAGTACCACATTTTCGAAAGTCCGGTTCAAAGTACATATAAAATGTATTTTCGAAAGGAATTCCAGAAACGTCAATCGTCTCGTCTCGTCTTGTCTCGTCTCGTCGCTAATAGCTAAGGTCGGAGAAGTCAGTCGCTATTTTTGTTTTGCAAAAATGGCAGAATGCACTTCCAAGTGTACGTCAGCAGGTGTTTATGAAAACATTTTCGTTCTGGGTTTGACAGATTGGGCCATTTTGTAAACATGTTTGTACAATACCGAAACTAATCAGTTGTTTCTTACCCTACGATTAAGTCAGACTCCTCGTATTTTTTGCATGTGCATCAAAATTGTTGCGAAGCCGACATTTAAGAAATTTCCATTTAAAAACATTTTCGTAATCTTGCTAAATCTAGTTTTTATTTTTATTTTTATTTTTGTTGCATTCAATTAAGTTTATGGTAAAGAAGAATACATGTGTTGTTGGTTGTTTTTCTTTTGTTCTCGTTTGGCAGATTATATTGTATAAATATGGTAAATATATATAAAAATGTACATAGCAAGGATTTTACTTACAGACTAATTTTTTAATGTTCAATCATTGATGCAAGTACATCTCAATTGGCAATAAGAACACTTTATTATTATGTAAATCTTTATCAAATAGATTATAAAATTATTGTCAAAGAGTTATAAAAAGTGCTTTGCTTTAGTATAGTATGTATATATGAAAGTTAATTCGATCTAGAAGTATAAAATACGTGTACTATATGCTTCGGTATTGATTGGAACTGCCTCGTGGGTTGCTATTGCTGACATTGGGTGTCGCTACGTCTAGGACATGTTATAAGGCCTTATATGAACTATATAACTTATAACTTATAGATTAAATTAAATGGTTTTTACTTTTAAGTAATATTTGGCAAAGATTAGTTTGGTTATACTCGTACACTATAGCTAAGGAGTTTCATTTTGTTTTGTTTTGTTTTTGGCATAGTATGTATGTAATCGATTAAAATGTTGTTGTTTTAGCAAAATATATATATATATTTGGTTTTGATAATGCCTGCATAGGTTTTCCACGAAGGCACATTTAGCAATAAAAATCCGTCAACCTTCATCATTCGGTGCGTTGTATAATCATTTCGATTTTGTCGCCAGCTGCTGCAATGAGTGGCACTGTCAAGCAGCAGTCGAAATCTTGGGTCTTCATCTCATTAACCTAATTAAAAGAAAAACAATCAAAAAATGTATAACAGCATTTTTATATTATTATTTTATTGACCCACCTGCATGATTCGATCAAATGGCTTCAGCATGCCGCACACGTCCGCTGGCCCTCCTGTACGTATGCGATTGATAAAGACACCGCGCTCGTACAATCCATCCGACACCGAAAAGCCATAGTCATCGTAGACCTTATCCTTGAATAAGGTGACATGAAAGACGCGATGCTTGCCGTTGCCATTGCCCTCTTTACCGCTCGCAGAAGCTGCATCTGTGTTGGACGAAGGACTGCGCGGGCGTCGTTGCACTTTTGCGTATATCGCTTGCGGCTGCGGCATATTAGACGTACTCATATTGCCTCCGTAACTATTGTTTGGTACATCATGTGTGCGTAGAATCTTTAGATCAACAAGATCACCAAGATTCTGCAAAATGCTGGTGGCATGCGAGAGCGGCATACCTTGAACGGAGTCATCGTCAATAGCCAAGAGTTGATCGCCTACCTGGAGTTGCCCATTTTTGTGTGCAATGCCACCTGGCAAAGAAAATATTCTCCTCAGTACAATTGCAGAAAAGATTTAAACTTTCAAGCTCACCTTCTACAATGCCGCTTATGCTTATAGCTTTGCTAATATCCTCACTGCCAGCCAATGTAATACCAAGCAAACCTCCTTTTGGTTCCAGACGCACGGTGAAAATAATTTGTTGTACGCTACTGCCGCTACTTTTACTGCTTGAACTGGCCGCTGAACCATAGACCTTGCTTTCCATTGGCGGCGGTAAAGCGCTGCAATCCACACTAATAAAAAGAAAATAGATTGGTCAGAAGGAGATGGTCTCTTTATAAAATTCAAAACAAACCTTGCATAGCGATCCAAATCGTAACCAATAAAATCGTTGTAGTTATTATCATCATCTGGCAGCTCAGTGGTAAGACTTTGTGTATTTGGTCCAGCAAAGGATCGACCTATTATCGAATTTTGAGCCCAGGTATTACTCTGCGGATGATGTCTTATCTGCACCGACTGTAGACTAGCCTCATCCATGCTGGGACCACGAAAATACTCCGGCTGCGGTGTTGTTGATTTCATGGAAATACAATCATTGTACTTGACCTCACCGTACTTTGAGGCAGTTAAAGCGCTTGCATACAAGTCATGATCGATGGTCGGACTGGCTGGGCAGTTGCTATAGATGGGATTGGGCATTTTCTGTTGCGCATCGAATAGAAAATCGGGCAACATGACGCGCTTAACGGTCAATGTGGTGAAATCGCTAGCAGTGCCGTCCTTTAACAGCGACTCAACATTAAAATGCTGAAGCGCATGATTGTCCACCGCCAGCAGAATGTCACCAGCACGCAAGGTGCCCGTCCGATGTGCAGGACTGCCCGGTTTAACATCGGCAATCACAAAACCACCGTGACTAGAACCATTAACGCTGATGCCCAAGCCCGCCTTTCCAGCGCGTATCAACTTCACGTTGAAGACTCCACTTGAGGGTACAACCGAGTCGGCCATATCGAATTCAATCTCCAATTCGAGCCAATTAGCCACTGCGTTGTGTTGTTGAGTCCGTGTGCCCATGTCTCCCAATAGTTGTCGCATTGTCTGAACCTCTAGGTTATACATTTTATTGATTGCAATTATGCGATCACCCTTTTGTATGCAACCACTACGATCCGCTACCGAATCCGAGATAATTTGCGCAACGGTTACTGCACGTCCGCAAGCTGTCTGTGATCCCAGTATTAGGCCGGAACCGTGACTGCAATCTAACAGTACGGGAAATGTTTCGGTACGACAAATACCCATGCTAGTCGAGTGATGCATGGTGCCAGTGCCGCCCGCTGAAGTTGAGGTACTACCGCCAGCACTGCCGCTGCTGCCGCTTGCACTGCTGCCGGGACCACTGCCACTGCCACTCTCTAACGGTAGCGAACTTTTGCGTACAAAACGTTGGCGCTGTCGTGACTTGCGCGACTCCAAAGTGCTGAAGCCGTATTTCGGACTGCCAAGCGTCGCAGTGTGACCTAAAAATGGCGCACGGAAATAAGAAAAGTGGGGGAAATCAATAAAACTTTTCATACGATTACTTCAGTTCAGTGATGCTATTTCCAGCAGCTTCCTTAAAATCTGATTTTGTTTTTTTAATGGAATGGAAATTGAGTGTTCACATGCGTACACACACACACACACAAACACAAAAACTGAATTTATGCGTTTCTAAAGGTTTGACGCCCTATTTTCCCCCTGATGCATAACTTTGAAAGTTGGTCGTGCCCATCGTTTAAAAGCTGCGCGCATATTTCTTCTAAGATTGCTCGATGGCAGCTAATAAATACTTCAATAGAAATCTTTAGAATACATTTTACAAAGATTTTACGCGAAAGGGGGAACACTTTTTCGTGTGCTTGGAATTCCTGTTGGAAGCGTTAATTTGTACTTTTGACTTTGGACTCCAAATTTGGATATAGAATTAATATTTATGTCAGCACTTAAGTTCCACACTTTGGCATGGACTCAAGTTATCGATGAGGTTAAGAAGCTCAGCTAATCCAATGTCCGTGGAGGAATGTATGTACCAATATCATCGAAATTAAATATTCTCTTAATCCAAATTTTTGTTAGTTTAAGCCCAATTTATGTATTTTATTGCAGTTTTATTTACGGATTTGCTTAAGCAATTATTTCACGGTTGCATAAAGTTGAATGTCCCAGTCGGAACACTCTTTCCATGAAGATTCTCTTTTTTTTATGTTATTCAAAAATGTATTCATTATTTCCCCAAAACTAAATACGAAATACAAAGTTTCCACTACGGATATCGCCCTAATGTCTTCCTAATTTAATGGAGTCTCTTAATTGAATTAAATGTCTGAAATTAAAAATAGCAAATCACTGAGTGACTGAGCTGAGTGTCGCCTATCGCAGCATCCGCAATTTACAGTCAAGCTATAATCCAGGCAAACCGTATCAACCCACTCGCCCCCCTCCTCCCCTCATCGTCGCAGTTCCACCCAGCAGTGACATTTTGTTTTTTATGATCGGCAAATGTCAAAAACTGATATTGACATAACTCAAACGTACGGCAATGATAATGACGATGTTGTTATTGTAGACTTTGTTTTTGTTTTTCCTTTTCATGTTACTAATGATGATGTTGATGCTGCGCTAGGGTAATATACGGAACAACAACAACTACACAGAAATTTATGACATACTGCATGCAAAAAGCTGTACAAAGAAAAATGAATAAAAAAAAAAAAATGAAAACAATTTGTAGATCTTGAATGAACATGGCGAAAATTTCGATTTCAGATCAGCGACGCTTCGTTTTCTAGTGGCGCTGGCTGGCTGGCTGCCGCGTGTTGATGTTTTCGCCATTTGTTCGTTGTCAGTTGCGAGCTGGAGCTGCGACACACTCACTTGGAGCGGTACAATAATTTTGTTAAACAGGGAATACTCATTAGATTTGTAACAACGAGGGCTGGATGCGTTAAGCAGATTATTTTAGAATCCCAATTGCGTAAATTAATCGGAACTAAAAATTATTTTTTAAATTCGATGAGTTTTGAATATATCTCGAATTTTTTAAATATTTAAAAATCTCTTGACAAATCCTTCCTTAACCACATTCCGCAACTAATCCCCGCCCATTCAAATAATGTGCCAATCTTTTACAAAAACAGAACAAATCACAAATTTGTCTGCCTGTCTGCCTGTCTGCCCGTAGGCGCCACTTACACATATACCCATACATATGTAAGTATGTATATAACAAAACGACAGACTCGACACATACACATTTAACCAAAAATAATGTCAACATTTCGCGCGCGCAACATGATGTCGTCTGTCTGTCTGTCTGTCTGCCTGTCAGTCAGTCAAAATGTTCGCATGAGCCATAAAAGTGCAATTTTGGTCAAAATTGCAATTTCTTTGGAGCGCTGAAATTTTCCGCAATTCTTAAGGGAACATGCACACACCCAAACGAAACTCCGCGTCAAACCCAACATGATCATAGGCGTCAACACTTTGTTGCCTGCCTTGCCTCTACGGCTGACTGACATTTAACAGCAGTATGCAACGAGAGCACAACAACAACAGCAACAGCAATTGTTAAATGCGCCTTGCGGCACCATAATGGTTACACTACACTAGACTCCACTCTTACTCCACGCTTACCTCCCCGTCGCGTTGCCAGTGCATGTGCGGGCATTATTTGCATTTGCGTGTAGCCGCGTCCTGTGCTCGTATCCAAGAGTGTCATCACCTCATCCGGACTGTAGGCTGAATTCTCGATTACTGTGTCGTCTATGGAGAGTACTTGATCGCCAACCGACAGCGCGCCACATCTGCAATAAATCATTTTTAAGCACATGATGAAATTTTTAATTTCAAATGCAGCTTGCGCTGAAAAGTGGCCCCGAGGACATAATCTGCATTAATGATAGAATTAGTTTTACAGTTATTTAAGACTGAGTAGACAGGAAACCTTGTGATTCTCTTTTGAAGAGCTTGTATGCAATACATGAAAATGATTCTGGAATAAAATTACTTATCTCATTAGATAGGATCGTCTTCACAAGATACTGTTCCAATTTCAATTGGACATTATGGTAATAAGATCTTGATCAGTTTTAATAAATCATAAGATTAGGCTAATCTGGATTGAAGAAGTAAAACTTAAACGAATGTTTTATGGTTTTCTGCTGATTTACTTTTAACTTTGACTAATGTGGATAAGTTCAGTTAACCTGGTGAGAGGTGAGATTACAAACCTGCAGGCATCGTTTATCGCAACTACTTACCGATCGGCTATACTCGCGGGTAAAATACTCGCAATATAAACACCCGCCGCGCTGACTTCGTCGATTTTCGTATGATCATTGTGGCCGGACGTCGAATAATTGCACAACACCAGACCCAACTTGTCATTCATCGGTCGCTCGATCTCGATCAGCAGCGGCCCCATGGAAAATTCGACACTCTGTACAACCGAAACATCATATTCGATGGTGAGATTGGTGTAACCGGAAATGTGGCCGCCGCACTTGATGATTTGTTGGGCTTCCGCCAAAGTTTTGCCAATCAGTGAAATCTAATAAAGAAAGAAACAACACGAAACTCGAAGTGAGAAAAAAAAGCGAACGCAACGCAATGGAAACGACGCAACAGGTGCAATTCATCAAATTTCTCCGATTTCGAATTCCCCTTTCCAAATTGTACGGGTAACTGCATGGTATACTTACGTTATCCACGCGCAGCAAACGATCGCCTGGTTTGATGCGTCCCGTCTTGTAAACAGGGCCATGCGGGCGTACATGTGTTACGATGAGCGGAAAGTCACCGCCACCGCGCAACGTCAGACCAAGGCAACCGCTCTCGCGCTCCACAGTGATTTGCGCCAACTTCGACGTGACGCAGAGACTATTTTGGGAGACTGCCGCACAACGCATCAATGCAATTTCCATTCGATGTGCGGTGTGCGTCGTTGATGGATGGATAAGTGTGGTGCGTATTCCGTGGGTTGCAAACCGAATCAAGTTGAGGTGGTGGAGTGACGACAAATGGACGTGAACCAGCGATTGCGGCAGGGAATGTAAGAGAAATTAATAAATGTCATTGTTGAGGTATACACTCGTATATTGATTTTAAAAGTTGCGTACATCAATTACAATATTTCCACAAAGTCGTATACGAATTCAAAAATATTTAAAATTTTTTCGAAATATATATTTAAAAAACTCAGAGTTGAATAATTTCAATTAAGTTTCTCAAATATTTAATATGACTAAATGCGTTTGCCCGGGTAATCAGTAGCTTGTTGTTTCCAACTATCAACAATGGTAAAACCATTTTCTATACTCGTATATTCTAGCTTGCAACATTTGCATATTCGAGCAACATGTTTATAAACATATTTGTTTGACTAAATCTGCATACTCACTGTATTCAGGCAGGGAATATTCTATTTCTACTACTGCAGCACTGACATCTCCTCCGCCGCCGCTAGCGCTGCCGCACAGCATGCTCATGATATGCTGATTGGTTAACCCAATTGTTGAGATGCCATCAATCTGATGTATACGATCGCCGGGCGCTAGAAAATCCGCGGCATGACCCAGTGGACTCAGCGCTCCCACAACAGGTGGATACGAAAGGTCGTTGCGTTCTGGAACAGACAAAATAAACAAAAAATATTATTCGGATTTTACTTTGAGAATGCATTGCGAGCAAATGTGAAGGAATAATTAAATGCAGCCGCAGTGCCCTGATGGGAATGATTGAAATGTTTATTTACTTGGGCAAGTGTGTTTAGATTCACATCGGAGTGTAGAATTTAATTGCGGAGCGATGTAGGCGAGATTGAATATAACCTAAAGATAGAAGCATAAATGGATGTGGAATATTGGGCTTTTGTATTCTCTTCTCAAATACATGAATTATTTCCCAATATCTGAAACGGCGCTGAAAATCCATTTCCGCTTTCAACAACTCGAGCGGATTTTCACAGCCAAAGCGAAATACAAAAGCAACAACAAAAAAAAGAATTCATTACTTTTGCATGGCGCTTTGCCAAAATACCGAAATTCTCATCATCAGAACAGTTGACAAAATGTTATAAATCATCCGAGCGCTACATATGTACATACATACGGACAGACAGACATATTCGTACATAGCTGCGACAACAAATAATAATAATATTCATGACAACATTTGAAA
Source organism: Suillia variegata (assembly GCA_949127995.1). Classification (NCBI taxonomy): domain Eukaryota; kingdom Metazoa; phylum Arthropoda; class Insecta; order Diptera; family Heleomyzidae; genus Suillia; species Suillia variegata. The sequence goes on along the minus strand of OX421846.1, from coordinate 43,299,265 downwards.
CTAGTCCAAAGTTGTCATTGTCGCGTAGCACATTTCTATCTTCTTATTTTATCCGTAGTCTAGTTTTTTGTTGTTGTTTTTTTTTTGTTGTTGTTGTTATTTTGTTTTTCATTATTATTATTATTATAATTTGTCTGTCGTTTTTGCCGGCAACAGTGATTTCTCATGCTTTCCGCCATGTGGCAATTTCGCATATGACATGCATGGATACGGCTTTTAGAGCGTCTAGACAGGCGGTCAGTGGAAATCACAGCACAACACAGCACAGCACAGCACAACAACAAAACACAAACAAATCGTACTTATAAACTTAACAAATTTCCTTAAAGTTATTGTCGTTCTAGACAAATGAGCATGTAAGATTATTATTCTTATTCGTATGCTGATGCTTCTGATGCTTATTGAGATTGAGAATTCCCCCAAAAAAGATTTCGACAAATTCTGAAGGCAGAATGAAAATGTAATCGTAATCTGTCTTGTTTGATTTATTTTGGCATGCTGTGAAATGCTGGCAAAACGTATTTCGCTTACGAACGAACGAACGAACACCCACTGCTAGAGTTTTGTAAAAAAGAAAATAAGATATTCTAGGGTATGCTAGAACCAGCAGCTAAGCTTGAAAGTAATAAAAGATCTGATGTGCGCCTCCAAGATTTCTTTTCAATACCACAAAATATTGTACATAAATTAAATTTAAGTTCGTATTTAGGGCATGGTACAATATATAAAATGTATTTCACGTCATTATTTAATGATCATAATTTATGTCGTTAAGACGAAATGTGAAGAATATTCTAAAAATACGTTTTACATATGATAAAATGTATTTTTTATTACATCGAAAATGTTGATTATCATTTTAATATATTTAACTAGACTTAATGTCACTACATGGCACAACATTTTGATGGTGAGGAGCGTTTTAGTGCAATTCCATAAGCATTTACTTGGGGTGTTAAAACAGAGTCTTAAATCTCTTTTAGCCAAAAAACTCAACTTAGTTCAATAAGAAAAACTGAAAGTTTTCATCGGTTTAATAGTTTATAAAATTTTGTAGAGGAACAACTGTGGTACTTTTCTATAGCTATTAAAAGAAAAAATTAATGATACTCTTAGGAATTCTGCTTGGCTTTGTATTAGTTTAACTTCTATAAAATAAAAAAAATCCAACTAACAATGTAACTTTAACTACATATTGTAGTTACTTTAACTAATAAATTTAAAATTTGCAGTTATTTTTGAGCCGGTCGAAGTTCTCTGTCATGTTGTCTGTTTGTTTAGGTCTTAAGATTGGGCACAACCAGTTTTTGTCCGAAATTATTGTCTCAACGCAGACAACTCATTTGGGCGGCGAGTGTCAAAATCTGCGAAATGTGTGCGCACATTATAAATCATCGTCAATTTATAACAACAACAAAAACAAAAAACTTAATTAATTTATGCGAACAATTTCCAAGGAAATCTGTTGATACTCAGATACGCTTCATTAAGCGATTTTAATACTTTCAGGCGACGGAAATACTTTCGGCTAAAATTTTTTTAACATTTGCAAAATTAGAAACAAATTTTTTGTATGTTTTTTTCCCCTTTTGTTGTTGTTGTTGTTGTTGTTGTTGTTGTTGTTGTTTTTCTTATTATGTTAAAAGCAGGCAGGCAGGCGGCAGCAGCAGCAAAACATTAACGAGCATAATTATTGGCGCACGGCAGTGACATGTCACAACTGACAGCTGTCAAATTTGTTTGTCACTTTTACGACGAAATTTTCAATAAACTATCAACACGAAACTGAAAATCTTCGCCCCGATGGAAATGAACTGCGTGCAGCGCTTTCAAGAACACATTTTCAATACAAAACAACAACGAAAACTTGTATTCGTATTTGTATTTTAAAAGACACTTCGACGGATGCTGCGGGCGGAGGCACCCTTTCCTCTGACTGGCACATGCGTCAAAGACTTGCGTCAAAGGTTTCCGATGTTTTGAAGTACTCGTGGCGTTTTTCTTCCACAACGTTCAATGGGAATCTGTGCGCCGCCGCCCGAATTACGCAATCGCGCGTGCTGCCACGCGGAAATCGCTTCAAAATGTCAAAATCTCTGAAAAACGAATTTAATTCTTCATATTGAAAATGTTAAGGCGAAAACATTTCAATTATAATTAAGAAATCATTATCATTACGGAAATTGGTTAAAAGCAAAGGGCAAAGTTCTTATTTGATACACCCCGATATGGGGGCGCAATTTTCTTTATTTGGAACAGGAAAGTCTCACTTCAGTTGCATTATTTATAAAAGATGGAATTCGTATTACTCGAAGAAGCACTTACCTGCAAATGTGATGCCCATGTTGGGCGCGTTATCACGTGGTAATGTTATGGTCGCATAAGTGGTGCCGCGCTCGGGCGCTAAACCGGAATCTTCGGACTGTGCGGGACTCATGGCGCGATCGACTGCAAAGAAAAAATACGCAAATTACGGTTACAAATTCAATTAACAAATTAATTATAAACAATTTGTGCACAAAAATGGAATGTTTAAGTGTAAATAAACTTACGCTAAATCTACTTAAACTAAAATCCAAGACGCTTCTCTTAAATGTGGAGCACCTACCCTATAGGAATTTTCTCAATTATTTAACTTGCTCGATTTGTTGTAAAATCAGTTAATTGATTAACGCACATGTTTGTTAAATTATTCGAGGAGTTCGCTCTATGGAAAAACTCAGATTACAATCGGTTGTAATTGTTATAAAACTGCTATGAAACTAGTTGTAATTCCTATAGGGTGTATGGTATATATAAAAAAATACATATTTCCATACACACATATTGTATGTACATATGTAAATATATATTCCAAAACTGTTCGAATTGATTTACTTTTTCATGCGTATTTTCTGCTGTTTCTTCCTTTTATTTTTTCTTTTCCTTTACTATAAAGAAGTAAACAATTTCCATTTGAAAAATTAAAAAGCGAATCTACGTTCGAGTGTTCCCCTTGGTGGTCTTTTGTCCGTTAGCACATTTTCTCTCTCTCTCTCTCTCTGAATTTAATATTTTTTTCGATGTTTTTCGTTGAGTTTTTTCTTTAAATGCATTTTATTGTGTGAAAATCTGCAAGCGTAAATCTCATCAACCATTAAAGTTGTGCGCTAATACCGTTCGCTGTACGGACAGACAGACAGACAGACGTCCATAAAAATTTATTTTTGCCATTTTGCATGCGAAAAATAAAAATTGCAATAAAAACCCAATATTTATGCATTCGATTAGACCGAAACTGAAATACTCCTCACGGCTGTCAAATATGTGATATTTTACTTTCATAAAAAATTTAAATTGAAGAAAAACTTATCCTTAAAATGTCGATAGTCTTTTAAATAAAAATTGTCTTTTAACGTAATGTAAAAATATTTGATAGTACTACATTTGATTTAAAGACTTAAGATATTTTTTTGAGGTTTTTAGAAAAAAATTTTAAAGTTGAAAATGACGATGAATTCTATTTTCAATTATTAGAGTTAAAATATCTCAAAATCAAGCAATTATGGTGATGTATAAACAAATCAAAAAAAAAAAAGTTTACAATGTGGGGTATAAATTAACGGAAAACAGAAAACAACAACATTTTGCGAACATTTGTTTGCTTAATTTACACATAAAATGATTTAAGATGAGGCGAGGCGAGGAGCTGCATTCGGCGTCTTTGTTTTGTTTGTGGCGGTTTTTAGTTTGTCAACATCGTAAAAAGTTCGCTAAAAATCGCAAAGTAATTCACTCAAAGTGTTGGCTCACAAAACAACAAATATAACCAAAAAAAAAATACAAGAAATAGATTCACAACTTCTTACAACTGCATTAAAGTAATGCTGAGTACGACGCTGGTGTTTGGAGTGTTTCGCCAAAATATCAAAGACCAATATTTTCATGGAAATGCCTTTGCATATGGTGTTACGTTTGTGCATGTCCTACCTCCAAATGCATGCGGTATTTTTCTAATTTATTCGTCACCCACAGCGGCGGACGGCGACGAAAGATCAAAGACGCTCTTAATTTGCACGCGCATAAAAATTGCCTTTTTGGAATCTTTTTCTGCTGCCGTTTGCATCCGTTCGGTGCGCGCTCAAAGCGTGCAACGCAAAGCAAAGCGACGCAACGCATGACCAATGCAATAATTTACACGAAGATAGCCAAATCCGATTTTCCGCTGCGGGTGGACAAAGCGTGCACAACCAAAGAAAGCAGCAGCAAAAATGGTCGATCGGTGGCTGTGGCTGCGACTGTGGCAAATGTCGCGTTGTTGGCTACTTTGCAAGAGGATAATGCTGCCGCCGCCGTCGCCGCCGGTTCGAAATAGATTAAAAAAGCAGAGAAGTGCTGCAAGTATGCTGCTGCCTCTGCTGACAGCCACCGAAATAAATCAGTCAGCAGCGGTTTGATGTAAAATGATGATGACGAATTAGTTTGATGGGTTGCAAAATGAGGCCATACGGAATTGGCTTTGATGAGTCTATTCTCCAATACATTCTCAGATGATGCAAGCATTTTTTAAATTAAAAAAAAAACATTTAAGACATCAATTTTCATTTTAACAACCTTAGGAAGAGCCCTTTGGACACATTAGTTAATTCAGAAAATTCCGATATTGCCTAACACAAAATTCACTAGACAATCTAAATCCTTTCGAAACGTTACAAAAAACATTACAAAGTAAACAAGATAAGCCTCACAAACGTGTCATAAAAATAAGAATTCTCCATTATACACGACCTTCAAAACCTATCAGAGTCGTGATCGAATCGAATCGAAATTCCAGAACAACAACAAAACATGCACAAGTGAAATCGTTCATTAATCTTTTCAAAAGAATCTCAGAGATGCGCGCATGCAAATAAATCAACCGCACAAATTATGGGGAACAAACAACAACAAAGCTTCTGTTATGTTTAATATTTTTATTTTGCTGGCATTTTTGTTGTTGTTCACTACAAAACGCCAAAATTATTAATTAAGCAATGCAAAAAGCAGACACAAATCGAACGAAAAGCGTTTTCTAGCCTCAAAATCGCTTTTGAAAATCAAAAAACAAAACAAAAATTAAATAATTTTTAATCTGCACAATTAGCAAAAAGAAAAGAAAAAAAAGCCATAACTGAAAATACGCTTAAATAAAGGAAATTATTTTCAAAATTCAATCAGCGTAAACAACATTTCGACCACATGTACTCGGACTGGGACTCGTACTCGTGTGCTTGTGCTTGTTCTTGTTCTTGTGCGGTACTCGAAATTGTCGGTTTGGCAACACTTACGCCATGCAAAACACCAAAACCAAAACGTAAACAAACAAACAAACAAACAAACAAAACAACAACAACAACAAACAACGCTGGTTCGCCGCACTCAAGCGGCGCAAATACGAGGTACACGGAAAGTAAACGGAAAAGGGCGAAGGCCGAAGGTTATTTGCGTGTCTACGCGCATTCTTAAGTGGAAAATCCGACGTAAATTAAAATTTTCTTTTTTGGTTTAATTTTTTTTTTATATATATATATTTAGTATATTTTTTTTTGGAAAAGTAATGTGCCGTAAATGTATGCTGAGGAGGGAGCGGGGGGCGCTGGCATACACACAACAATTGAGTGCGACCACCAAATTGCTTGAAGCGTCGCCTCCGTTGCGCTTCATTTGCGCATCCGTTTGCTCGACTACATATTTTCTGATACAAAGTAGCTTCTGCGCATTTGCCCTCCATGCCCCGAAAATGCACGATGCCGGGGCCACTTCACTTTTAACGTTTAATTTATTTTATTAAAGTGCGTTCTGCGGTAAAGATTTTCTCCACAGCTTAGGGAAATAACGCGATAAAATACTTGAAGATTTCCCATATTTAGTTTGTTATTACTTTAAACAATGTTTCAGTAATCCATTAGATCATTCAAATTGTTGGAATCTTAAATTGACATATCGATCAAATAATGAGACCTAAAACGAGAACCGACAAACCAGCAAAAAGCAAAACAAGAAAGCTTAAACAGAAATGAAAATATTGTAATAATTCTTTATTTGAAAAGACTAAACGAAGTCGAATAAACTTTATTCAAACAAAATTTAGAATAGATCATCCATAAATTTGTTTGGTATCGCAAATCGCCCACAAATTGTATTTCTAGCTTCAGATTCGCATTTCAGCGGCACCAAACTAACACAATTCCACTGCGGCAGCGCACTTTGAAGTTCTGGAAACTGTTTTTTATTTCCTTCTAATTTGATTCTGTATTTTTGCTTCTCCAATTTGTGATGTTTTACATTTTATACCCATCAAAGTCGGGCAGAGCGGCGGCTCGCGGCCACTTAAATTGGCATCATAATTTATTGGATACGCCGGGAAAGCAAACCAATTTGCTGCTTAACAAGGCAAGGGCGGAATGGGATGCAAGTACGGTTAATGATTGTATGCAGAACTGGTTAAATTTGACGGATTTATTTATGCACGAGTTTATGCAGAGCTACTCTTGTTCTATTGTAGTTTAATTCTGATTGGTAAATTGATTGGCTCATGTCTAATTTTGACAGCTGCTCTTCCTCATCAAGCGTTCAATTGGCTCTATTAATTAAGTAAAAATATCGGCAGTTAACATTGAAAATTAACTACAACAAATTCTTTAATTTAAAATTAATTGTCTATAATCCTATAAAACGATTAACTATAGTCAGAAAAATATTTGAATGAAGATTTGTTTCCATACTTGGCTTAGAACTAAAATCTAGTCTGGTTAAACATAAGATTACGCATCCTTGAATAACTTAATTAATAATATTGCAGTTGGTCTTCTGTTTGGGTTTAGGTTAGCTACTTAAAAATAAATGTGATCCATTTTATTAGCGATTGAACGAAGCACCTCGGAGGAAACTTTTACCCAAGCGCAGCAAATTTTCCATTTCCGTTTCATTTCATTTGGGAAATTCAAATTTATCTGCGACAGTTGCGATTTTTTAATTGCATTTAACTTATGTTGAGCGACGCGACGCGACTCGACTCGACTTGTGCATACACACACACATACTCTCACTCACACAATCACATTTGCGCTATGCTAAAAACTTAGCGGTTTTTGATATTTACAAATCCGCATTTTATTCAGTCGTCTTCTCGCTCGCCTATTCACTTCCTGTAATCCTGGCAATTAAACAGATCACTAGACCCGCTGACTTTAGACTTTCGTCTTAGAGATGTGAATGCAAATGAAAAGTGTTGCCAATTTCAGCCGATGCCGATGGATCGTGGATGTCTTTCTTCTTTGTGCTTGCCAAATGTGTTTAGAAGTAAGTGCCTGCCGCTTGCAGTTGTGCGAATGGGTGAGGAGTGAGGGGCGTGGTGCGTATTGGACTTCTGTTTGTTTAATGCCATTTACGGTTCATTTAGAGGCAGATATTCGAAGCAAATGTTTCTCAACTCTTTGCCACATTTACTTTGAAAATAGACATCACTCAGCTAAAATCTCTCTGTCCGTCTGTCTGTCTGTCCGTCTGTCTGTGCATTCGTTCGTTTGTTCATGGGCGACATGTTTGGATTTGAGATTTTTGTGTAAACTTCAAGTCAAAAGTGAGATTTTGTTTATTGGTGGATGGGGAAGTGTTTGTTTACTTTGAGAAGCCCATGTTTGAAAATATTTGAACTGCAAGATTCCAACAGAAAAAAAAGAACAAATCTTAAACTTGTAAAAAAGGAAATAATTTTCTTTTAATACAATTTTTTCTTCTATAAAAAATTATTATTAAAGCTTCAAAGCAAGATTCACGAACTCGTGTGCTCGAGTGCGATGATGTATTTTGTCATGTCTACGCCTAACCAAAACACTCTGTCGCCGAGTGGTGTGAAAATATGTCAAAAATGTTGCGTCAATTTAAAACTCAGCACAAAGTATAAAACTCACGCTCAAGAGAGTCCAAAGAATTGGCATACCAACCAAGCGCGCACCACAAGACAAGAAAAACCAATTAAATTAACTCAACTGTGGTTCCGCAAAAAGCCGTCATCAGATAAAAAAAGATCCAAATGAAAGAACTGCAACTCGAAACCGCAGACAACACTTACACACAGAAGCAGCAGTACTCGTAAAGGAGGACCCTCTGCCGGGCACAACAACCGCAACTATCATAATTTATGATGGCAACGCAAAGCATTTAGCAGTATGGCAACACTGACACTAACATTACGCGCGGCACGATGTCACAAAAATATGTCCCCCACCCCGCGCCGCGCCCCACATCTTGACATCGCAACCGCCAAAAGTTGGAGTTGCAAAGTCAAATGCGAAGTGTAAAAGAATTCATAATCATTGTGTGCAGTTTTCTTTTATTTTTTTGCAAGAAATAAAAAAAAGCAAATAAAAGGGCGCAAAGTGTTGCCAACGTGCGTGTGCTGCTGGGTTTTTTTTTTTTTTTGTATTTCAGCGCTTTGTGTCTGTCTGTGTTGCCTGCGAGCTATGCGAACGGCGGCGCGTCTCTTTTTCAAATTGATTTATTGCAGTTGTACTTGAGTTGCATGAGGCGATTGTGTCGCGAGCGCTTTAATCCCCTAAGCAAAAGAATTGCCCCCCTTACCCCCACGAAAAAAGAGTTCATGAATTTCAGTAGTAGTAAATGGCAAAAATGAAATGTGAACGCACTTCTTTGCAAAGTAGCGAGATGGTGTATCTAAGGAGATACTTATGAATACACAACAAATTCAAAGCCACACAAATTACGGAGCAGTCGAAGATGACGTCAATTTGAAAGAAGGAGTTTTTTTTACTACTTCTTCATTGGTAGGAAAATTTCAGTATATGACTCATTGCTATTTATTTGCACAAGAGATCGTAGGCATTTTTATTCAAAATTATTTCACTTATCCAGACTACATTTTCTTATCTGAATTTTGTTGTCAAATTACAACAATTTACAAATTGAAACAATTTCATATGCAAGTACTACTGAAATTTTCCTCTTTTGTTTGTATTTTTGATAATTTTCGGATTTTTAGGGGTGTGCATTTCAAATACCCACACTTGAAGCGTCATTATGTGTGACAACACTTTTCAATGTTGGAAATAGTTTTCCACGATAGTTTTATCCCACAGATACTAAAAAAGTAATGAAGATATCGCTCAATGTAAATTGTGCATGACGAATCCGCTGCGCTGTCGCCGCTGCACGTTCAAGTGTCAATGTCAGCGATAATTTGTCACACGGGCACAGCAAACTCAATGCAGGACTTGTTAGGATTTGTGAAACGTTTCTCTAGTTAATGTTAAAAATCCTATTAAAATATCCGATAGCAAATAATTGGAGAATCCCTGGTAAAGCATAAATTTACATTTGTTGCTTATTTGTTGTTTGGGCAGATAAGAAGTACTAAAAATACTTCAAACTAAAATTGAAATTATCGACTGATGAATTAATAGCTTGACTTCAAGAAGGTCTTTGCATATGTACATGTATATATGTACATATGTGTATATGCTGAAAATTGTTGTTGTCATATGATGCCAAATGTATCTGAGCCAACTGACAGATTTGCATTTCTGCGTTAAAAGCCAATTAGGAACCTTTCAAAGCACAAAAATGACAAGTGCCAAAAACCAAAATTCATAATTGGATAAAAAGTACTTTTGCCACACGAACAAACAACAAAAACAACAACAACAACGGCAAAAAATCAACAACAACAAAACACAAACAACACCAACAATTAATTAAGTTCTGAAATGCAATTAAAATTTAACTAATTATGTCTGTCATTTAATTTCGAACGATGCAGCAGCAACAGACGCAGCAGCATCAGCAGCATGCAGCTGATATGCATGTTGCAACAGCGCATATGACTGCGCGGTGCTGCATGCAATATGGGTTCAATGCACAAATGCGATGGCTGCATTTTCCTTAATTAACACGTGTCCACAATTCAAAAATACGGCGACAATAATTATGTCGCAGCCAACAACAAAAACAACAGCAACAAATACAAATACAACTTCAACGCGAGTTGACTTTCCTGCGCCCCAAAAGTGCATTTTCGTTTTTCATTCTTTCGCTTTTGTTTTTGTTTTTGGTTTTTGTCTATTTTGTTAGTGCTACGATGCAAATTAATCCAACAGATATACGACTGTGCTTTAGATACTTGGCGTAGATATTTTTAGCTCTGCTGAAATTGTGGAATTTTCGCTGCATTTAAGGGAAAAATCATCAACGACATCAGCCGAGGGAAATTTTTCAATATTTTCTTTCTTTCTTTTTTGTTGTTGTACGGAATGGATTCTTTTTTCGTTTTCGTTGTTCCCTTTTCTCTTTGTGTTACTTCATCCCGCGCTTATTCGCACATTACGTGCTACAAAAGTAAACAAGAACATTCAGCCATTCTACAAGCTTATTTATTTATTTATTTGGTGTAACAAAAATCAATTTTATTGAGAGAAACTCAATATTCACTTTTATAAATACGGAAAAAAATTTTTAATTATTCAAAGTACAATTAAATTTTTCATTAAATTTATATTTGTGTGATTTTGAATGGCTGCAATGTGCTGGCAGCCGTTGCAGCACCAACAGAGAGCGCATCGGAAACAACAGGCAAATGACATTTCGTTTGTGTTATGACATTTGAATTGTTGTTGCTCATGTTGCTGCTGTTGTTGCCGCTGTTGATTGCTGCTGCCGGGTATCTGAAGTGTTTATTTGATTTTTGTTGTGTTGTTTGTGTTGTTCCCTTTCTTTTTTTGATTGTTTGTTGATGTTGATATTTTGTTGGCTTGAATTTCTTTGTTCCCAAAGGATTTTGCCCCCGAAAATTGTTTGGTTGGAAATTTCGCCGCTTTTCTCTTTTTTTCACATTTCACCAGAAATTAAAAACGCTTTACATCGCTTTTATGATGTGTGAAATTGCCGAGCTGGTGAAAAACGTTTTAAGATGCTTCTCTATTTACATAATATGGTCCAAAAGGGGATTTTTAATCGTTTGTGGGCAACTTCGAGAAGCGATAATATTAAATTTATTTTCCCAGTGGCAAAACTCAATGCAAATGGTTTTTCGAATATTTCGATTTAAATTCATCGAACGTTGTTTTTCCGATTTTAATTAATCTCAGTTGTTTCCAAATCATTCCTTTTGTCTTTCTTATAAAATTAAAATCGAAATCGGTTCAACAACAAACACGAATGAAACTTAATCCCGTGCTGCGGCAGAAAGCATGCATGAAAAATTCCACGACAAGCGATCGTCCATCAATTCGCTGCCTGATTTGAGAAGAAATCCGAGTTTACTAATAAATTAAATATGATTTTCAAATTAAGCATTAACCGAAGCAGTAGAAATAAAACTGAATTACTTTGCGTCCTCGTCCGCGTCCGCGTCCAATAAACATGCTGCGAACACAATTGCAACATTGGAACGCATAAATCCAAATCAAGCAACGCGATCCGCCCGCAACCCCAACTCTAAATCAACTCGTTGCGCATGCGTCGCGTCGTCGCGCCGTCGTTGTCGCACCGCACCGCACCGCTTCGCCTTTGCGCTTTGCTATTCGGTTCGCCGTCGCTGATTTTGGTGGCGATAAATTTTTATTAGAATGGCTCAATTGCTAGAGAAATGTATGAACGCGCGCGCGGATTTAAGAGAAAATATCGCTTTTAGCGTTTAACCCAAGCCTCAAGTTGAATTAAACAACAACAATAACAAAGAACTGTAACGCAGCCCACAGTCCGCAAGATATGATATCGCACAAACTTACTTCCTCAACTGCAAAAATGCGATCGTTTGTTGTTTGTGTGGTACGCGTGCGTGTATGTGCCTCAAGTTTCTGTATCTGTGTGAATTGCATTTGATGAATTTATGGCATCGTACGCGTAATTAAGAATTTAATTAAATTTCTTTACATTGTTGTGTGTGTGTGTGTGTGCGTGTGCGTGTGTGGCATAGCAAATCTTGGACAGAAGCAAATGCAGTTTATATATGTATAAGTATATCTAAATTCGAGAAGATACTCTCGTATGTGCTTAGAGCAAATCAAAATTCTTTTTCAAATATTTTAAACAAAATACTAAAGAATTCGATTTAATAATACTAGAAAAGATATTGTTAATATTTCATATGTTGTATTCCTATAAACGATTTATTTATTTGTCTTCAATAAATTGATTATCCCTCGGATATTAAAACCGATTGAGTAAAAAAATGTTCTATAAAAAGAAAAATCTACCGACATAAACAATTAAATAGAACAATTAAGTAAACACATTTGGCCTAAAAGTATGCCTTTAATATTTTAGTTATATATTTCATTTTTAAAAGATAAGAATAAATTAGTAAAGGCAGGGCTCGGACGATTATTTAACTCATTAAATAATATAAACAAATACAAATTTTAAATTATTTATAAATAAAAATCGAAACTAAATTAAATAAACTTGCGGCCTACAAACAATAAATGAGAAAGACTTGTTAAAAAAATCTCGAGACTACAAAGTTTAAAAAATGGATAAAAATGTTTGGCGAGCATAACTCGTGATAACAGTCAAACAAAAAAACTGCATTCAAGTTACCAAAAAAAAAAATATAACAACAAAATTATAAAAAATATTTCTAAATATTTTCGTAATCTTTTCCCACAGAATATAAAACGAATTACGCTAAACTACCTCAGCCTCAATCTTCTTTAATGAATGAGTCCAATTACAAAGTGGGCGGAGGAGCATACACAGCAAAGTAGCTTCACTTAAAAAATTAAACCGCTGTGTGTCAGTGTTATTGGGAAAAGAAAAGTTGATTGTTAGATCGATCGATCGATTGAACGATCGCTGCGATCGGTTGAAGTGTATTTTAGCAGCAATTGACAGAAGTCAAACAAAAAACACACAAAACGTACACACACACACACACACTTACACACACATACTCGTAGCTACTGGTTGATACAAAAGTGAACTCAATTGATGCGTAAAGTCAAGAAGCGAAGAAGGTTGCCTCAAGTCGACAAAAAATAAATCGCATGCTACTTGCAAGATACTTTTACAGTTTCAAGTGTGCATGTGTGCGTGTTTGTGTTTACGTGTGCAGTTGATAGATAAGGGAACGCAGTGACAGTGGTGGAAATATTTGTGCCCCTAAGTGGATGTTAGGCAGGGGCCAGATGTCACTTGTTTACATACGCACTCGCATGAAGTGCAACACACAAAATTATTGATTGAGTTTTTTCTTTCTTTTCGCTTCTCATTTTGAAGGGAGTTAAGCAAACAAATTGAATGGAAATTGAAAGGTGTGGACAATTTGAAAGATTTCGAATGTACAAATGTATTTGGTAGTTTTGAGAAAGGCAGCGAAAAGGATTTTGACATGTGAGCCGCGTGCACTCAATTTTAATAGCTTGTTATTTTGTGGTCATAAATCAAGTTACGCTTTGTTTGTATAGCGATGTCATGTCAATTCTACTGATATTCAATACTAGGCAGAGCATTCGAATTATTTGCAATTGGTAGATTTCACATCAGATCTAGATTGAAATACCTTCGGCAGGATCAACAAATTAAATTTAAAATAAAAAAAAAACGAAATCGATCCATAGCACAAAATTTCAGTTTGGCTAACAAAATTATTCAAATGATGATTTAGAATACTTTACCACATAAGAAAATGTTGAAAGGATTATTTTTATAAAATCAAAGATGCAACAAGAAAATACAATAAATTAACAAATACATACTAAAGCAATTTGTTCGTTTTTTTATTCAAAACATGATTTTGAAGAATGGAACTCTCAAAGTAAAAGTTCTTTGGAAGATTTAAACTATTTCCCATAATTTATACAAAATAATTTTCATAGCGTTTGCAATACATTTAAAAAATGTTCTCTCTCCTTTTATACTATCGAAAACTATTTCACTAAAACTTTTAATATCCGAAAATGTTAAAAATACGTTCACAAGATTACGGTGACAAATCGTAAAACACTTTTAACGATTCATAAACGCGAATCGAGAATGAAACAAAAAAATCCGCATGAAATTAAAACGAACACGAGCAATTATTTTTAATTGAAAATGTCAAATGGGATACAGCAACAAAAACCATAACAGAGCCAAAGAACAACAACAACAACAAACGATGGAAGGAAAATTAAAGCTGCAAAAGATACAAGATACACGCTGCAGGCGAAAAAAAAGATGCCAAATTCAATATGAAAATTTAAGAAGCAGTTATATGTATGTTTGTTTGTGTGTGTGTTTGTATATGTATAGTTTAATGTACATAATCCAACGGAAATGCGATAACCCTGAAACAAAAAAAAATACAAAAAAAATACAAGTGCGAGGAAAAATAAATTGAAAAATTGAAAATAAATTTCGATGATTTCAATACGAAAATTTCAAACCAACTGAAATGCAAAACAATATTTTAAGGTTATGTGTGAGTGGGGCAAAAAAAAGAAGAAGACTTCTTCGGAACTCGTACTCGTACCTGATAACATGGGCGCTAGGGGAATGCCATTGATGGCGGTGGCGGCCGCAGCACTGCTGGAATCCTCACTTTTTGAAGCGCCAGATTTTCCAGGCACGCAGCTGATGGGTTTCTTGGTCTTCCAAAGTTTCATTTTTTCGATTGATGGCTGAGTGGCAAGCGGAAAGGGTAGCGCAGAATTACGCCTGAGGCATTATTTAAATAATTTAATTTTGTTGTTGTTTTCCACTTTGTTTAAATAGGTTTTAAGAACTTGCACTCATTAAAAACACATTTGAATAAAATTTCAATTTTGATTCAATATTTTTTTTGTTTTTGCTTTTTTTAAGAGACCGTAAAAATTTTTAAATTTTTCGCGTCGCTGAGAAATAAATTTTTTTGCTTTGCCGTCACACAAAGTTCGTTTGTGTTTCGCTTTTCCGATGTTTTTCACAGTTTTTGTTTAGCACGAAAGAGCCGAAGAAAATTTTTAATGCGGCTATTTTTAAAATCCAACGACAGCGATCACAGACGACTGACTGCCACTGTCTGTCTGTCTGTCGGGCGCACGGCCGCACGGGCGCACAGATCGTTGGGCGAATGGGCGCACGCACGCAAAACGTTTTCGAAGGAAAATTGCGTATCCAACAAGAACAAAAACATGAATAAAAACAACAACAACTACGATGAACACAACTGACAATAAGCGACTCGCGCACCGTCACAGAACGACATACACGCAGATACTTTAAAAGTATCTGGCAGATACTTTAATTTACTTTTTCGAATTTCATTCGTGTATTTTTAAGATACTTTCGTATGGTGCTCCAAAAACAGCCACAAAACAAAAACAAACGTTGCTACGCACGACGCAACAGTTCCGCTCGACAAAATCGTCAAAATCCTCCGTAATTCAACAAAACAACAACATGAAGAACAGTTATATATATATATTTTTTTCTTTTTGTATCTTAAAGATACATCTTACACGTCTGCACGCCACGACACGAAATTGTACAATGAATTCGTATTTCGTGGATACGTCGTCATTGGCGCTACTATTGGACTCTGACGGCGGCGCTTAGCGGTTCACGCATTCGCGTTGTTGAGCCTTTAGCCAATGGCCACCGTATGTCGCTCATTTTTCTCTCTTTGTTCGTCTCTTTTGTTTTCTCTTACTGTCACTGTTGCCACAACAGTTTCAACTGTAAATTACAGACAAGCTCGCAGTTCGTTAAATTACTTCTGATATATTGAGAACAAATTACAGTCTCTATTTTATTTTATAGATATAACAGAGTAATTTAAATAATAGCATTTAAAATTCTGTGTCATTGTTGCCAGAAGTTCTTTACTCAAAATTAAAATCGTTATGAAAAAAAATATTGTTGTACAAGAAACAAATTGAAACGAACGAACCACTTCAGAGCCATCCGATAATTTTTCATGTCATATATACATTACAAACATTGATATATATGTATATATTTTTTTAGAAAAAAATTAGTTTTTCTGGCAACGCTATTTGTATACACTTTTCCAAGCGAGGCGAGAAACGGAAATGCTTTTCTTTAAAGGTGTAGGTAAAAATCGCCATATTGCGAGAGAGGTGGAGGAGACTCATCGCGCAGTGCCACACTCCCTCTGACGTTCTCATATATCTCACGCTGTTTCTTTCTTTACACACCATTTCCATACTCACTCTATTTGAATTCACCACTAAAACCAAAAAGCGTTCTTTGAGTTGTGGTGAGATTCGATGATGATGTTTAGATACATTTTGGTTCTGTTGCTATAAAGAAATCGCTTTAATTTGAAATTTACACAGAATGAGGCAGCTATTTACCTGGTTTTTAATAATTCCAAGTTAAAAAATATTGATTTTATAGAAGAAAAAAATATTCAAAATTTTAAAATTGTATAAAATACCAAAGTTTTATATTTGAATGTTACTTATTTTCTATTTCGATAATAATTATTAAGAATTGATAGAAATAAAAAACAGTTTACGAATGTATGTCAATAATATTTTAAATTTGAATTCTTTCATATTTAAAGACATTTTATTTTTTATAAAAAAAATTTTTGTCTAACCAAATGACGAAGACCTTCAAATTCCAAAATATTACCAAATCAAGATTGTTTCCTTAATTTATTTGAACAAAATACAAATTCCGAAGCATACAATTTTTTTATTTTAATTTTCAAAAACAATGAAGAGATTATTTTGCTAGTTTTCGAAGATGTCTACAAATGACACGCCAAGAAAAACAAATCTTAACGTCAGTCGTGACCAGATTTGAGTGTATCAAAAACAAAACAAAAATCATATTTTATCGCAACACAAAAGCACAAACGAAAATACACTCGACGGCGGTTGTATTGGGCTAAAAGTATCTATTGGATGTCGGCATCAGAACTTGAAAGAAATTATTCAAAATGCACATTGCAGATATATTTATGTATGAAGTGTGCGTGCGGCGGCGGGAGCATTGCATATCGAAAATTATGTCGAAGCATCACGCCCACTTAAGATTTGCGCTGAAATATCCGGCGGATGCGTGCGGCGTATAGGTGAGTATGTGTGTGTGTGTTTGTTTGTGTGTGCTACTGTTTTGCGTGGGTGGCAATTCCCTTAATATTAATATATGTATGTATGTATGTATTGTATGTATACATTAAGAATATTTGGAAGAAAAAACATTCACTTGGACGTTTGCCACCGCGCGACATTTGCGATACTTTATGATAGTCTGCTGTCTGCGCACACACCAAGGTGTGAGGCGGATAGTGGGCGGTGATACGATTCGGCATGAAGATATATGCGATTTTTTATTTATTTTAAATGCGATTTTGAATAACGATTTGTAAACGATTAAGTATGAAAAATCAGAAACTGTAGAATTTCTTCAATTTCGTATTTTAAAGAACGTTTCGAAAACGATTTTTCATCACTTTTTCTCATCAAATTTAAAATAATATTTGCAATAACAAAAACAATAACAAAATGCTTACTGTCGATTTTCTCGAATTTGTTTAAACGTGTCGCATGTCGTCGGCCAAATCAATCAGCTTCGTTCATTTGCGAAGGTCATTTGATGAAATTAAATTCCCATTAAAGCCACCCTTTCTTTTTTTTTTATTATATGCATACATATATATACTTCTGTAAATAATTAAAGAAAAAACAAGGCCAGCATCAGAATTTATGCACGTTTCGAACTTTTCAACTCGCTTGTCCGTTCAATTCCATCCAACCTCAACCAGTTTGTAGTAAATTTTGAAAATATTTAATTTTTTTGTATTGTATTTACATTTGATGCACACGTTACAGAATTTCAGAATTTATAAGAATTTTTTTGTAGATAAAAAAGATTGAAATAACATTTGTACGATAAAAAAAATAATGAAAATCATTCACGCAAAACAATAATAAAAAAATGCCCGAAATAAACTTTAAAAGCGGCATAAATAAATTTAAATGTGCAACACACCTACGCCGCCTAACGACGGACAGACAAAGAGACAGACAAACAGTGAGACAGACGGAAAGACACAGCTGAGCCATTAAGTTGTGACCGTGTCGATAATTAAGTTTTTCCGATGCTTCAGATACCTTTGCGAGTATTTATAAATTTATATACTCGTACTCGTTTGTTGTATTTGTATCTTGTAGATATGCAATTCTAGTTTCGACTCTTATGTTGCATGTCAATGCTTGTTGGTTACATGTATTGCTCACTTTTGGCCATTCTACTCTGTCGACCAAGAAGTGTCGCGATGTTGTCTCTCACATTTTAATTACCCTCATTAGGTCAACGAGAGTCGTGCGCCGCTTCAATTTGTGACATATGTTCAAGTGTTTGAGCCTGGCTTAGCATTCGACTTACAATTATGGTAATTTTAATTAACCATTAACACTTGACTTAACTGGTGGGGCGAAACAAGTTCAAATCGTGCTTTGGTTTTTTTTTAGTGAAATTAAAAAAAACAATCTTCATTTCAACTTCTCTTGCAAAATACTTTTATGGGCAATTGTGTTAGGATGTCTTTTTTTTAACAATTTAAACATAAAAAACTGGTGACTGATGTAATCCGAAATATTTACGTAGTTTTAATGTTAAAGTAGTTATTTGAACAATGCATTCAATTGCGACAGTTTCACGAATCTTGTTGAGTGGCAATCTTTACTTGAAATTTAAAATCTGCTTTTGAGCCTAAAGTCCCACATTAAGCCTTAATGATCCTGCAATTTTTTTCGTATTGTTTATTATTAACAAATTGGAAAAGAAATCGAATAATACCGTTTAAAATTTATACTATCTTTAGTTTTTCAATCGGTTTAAAATACATTTAATCAAAAGAAAAATCTAAATTTTGTATTGGACTTTAATTGAATATTCAATTGACAATTGACAATTTTTACTTACTAATTTTTTTTGTAATGCACGTTGAAAGTGACATTCAAACTACAATTCAATATTAAAGCTAACTGTCGTACTGACCAGCACTAAATATAATTAGATCATATCGTAGAAATGCACTTAACAATGTCATTATCGCAGATATGACTGAGATTTTTTTACATAGTGCAACTACACAACTACAGGTGAGATAAATGAAGTGGCTATATAACATATAACTTGTATGTGCTTTTATTTGATGCTACGCTACAGAGCAAGCGTTTATATGCATATACATATGTATATATCAAGTAAATGAACTTAAATATGAAGTACAGATGCACTTGGACATTGGTCTAAAGTTGAACTGTTTTCGTAGCACTAATTTATCCATACCAGAATAACAACAAAATTGAATACACAATTAGAACGCAAAAAACTGTGTTTGTTGTATTGGAAATTCCAAAATAAGACTTTGATTACATATGTATATATGTATGTGAAAAACTATTATTTATTTGCGCAAAAAAAAAACAAAAACAATAACAATAACAATAATAATAATAGCCCAAACATACGGCCCAAAAACCAAAACAACCTTATCAATATCGTATGATATTGTGATTAATCGTTAGAATTTCCGGTTGTGCCAAATTTTGTGTTCGAAAATAAAGATTTAAATAGGTTGGCTCGTGTCGAATTAAATCAGACGAAAATAGTAACTTCATTTATAAAGAGAGTTATAAGCATAACGTACCCTAAGGCACGTGGAATACAATTCCACATTAGAGAAATTTAAGAATTTAAGCCATGCAAAAGGAACACAAGACACAAGTGTGCTTTGTAAAAGTTGGTCAATTTGACATCATGAAACAATGTCATGAATATCTCTTTGGATGAGTCTCGTTCATATCTCCCAAAATTTTGTACTGAGTATAACATACCTGTGCTGAGTGTAGTAAATAATTCGATTTACAAAAAAAAACAAAAACAAAACGCCGATAAGATTTGCACTTTTGGCATCAAACTTTTAAATTAAAAAAAAAAATTAACAAAATAGAACAAATAAAAAAGTCAACAAAAACAACAACAAAAAATACGCGTGCAAAAATAGAAATAAACAAACCATGAAAAATGTTATCTGCAATTGCAGATTGGCCAAACCCGCATTATCAATGGCAACACCAAAAAGACCAAAAGAACAACAACAACAACAACAACAACAACAAAATAAACGAAATCCACCAAGGTTCTGCTAATTTGTTGTTTATAATTTTAATTGCAAACAGACGCTGCGACGAAAAGGTCCCGTTCCAAATCAAACGGTTAACGGTCGTTACTTTTCAAATTAAGTGCTTAAGAAAAAAAAAGAAATTTCACTACCAAACAGTTATCGGAAATCGGTTAGCGAAAATGCAAAACGAAAATATTCGAAAAATGGTGAAAATCTTTATTGTGGCTTTTCTGTGTAGTGAAATGCAATCAAGTAAGTAAAAAGTACTAAGTCAAAAATTATAAATTATCTTTTGTGGTCATCATAATTTATCGGTTCGGTGTGAAAGGAGTTAGTATGGTGTTCCAAAAACAAAACTTAATCCTTAGGTTGCAGTACTGAAAACTTTTAAATACGGTTAACATAATCAAAAAAAATATTAAATTAAAACAATTTTCGTGGCGATTTCAGTTAAGTAGATTAACATAAATAATTGAGTTCAGAGATAAGCGAGTTTTAGTAAAGCAGAGCAACTTGTATAAAAAAAGAAAAGTGCACACGTTTTCTATCACGTGATTTTTAAAAAGCCGTTAAACATAATAAAATAAAAGTATTCAATTAGTTAAACAAATGTGTATCAATAAAAAGGGTAAACCTTGAAGTGGTTGTCAAAGTTCTTCTGTTTTTATAGCCAGGCGAGACCCGACACTCGTTGCATTTAAATCGCTTAATTTAACAAGCTTACTGATGGGCATAAAGATTAAGAACTATTATCATTGGGAAATACCTGTACTTTACCTAAGACCCCAAGTAATTTACGAGTATTTGGTGCAAATCGTTTCAACTTAGACATTATAATGCCAGACATAAAGATTAAGAACTATTCATTATATATCATGATGCATTTCGATTTTAATACCATGAAATTGGTTTAAACCAGTTTACATTTAAAACGCCCAATTGAAGAACAAATGAAGAAAGTCTCAATTGAGTAATCGTTTACAGTAACACTTACAAAAAAAAACTTACCAGACCAATTTAGATTAGAGATGCCCAGAATTGCACCACACTTTATAGCATTATGACTTATGAACGTCTATCGATATGCCGATCGATTTATTCAAATCATAAAAAGGCTTAGTCGAAAATTCAAATTAAAAATGCAGTTACCAAGTTCATTGTCAAGGCCATGGTCGTACGATATTTCTTCTTCTGTTTTGTTTGCCAAAAGTTTCCACTATATTCGACCATTAAAACAATGCTGCAACCGATAGATAAGTCAACTTAAAAAAAAGTTACGTTCATTTTTTTCTTCTGGGCATAGCAACCGGTAAAACCAACAAAAAATCAGATTTTAATTAAAATATTACCTCAGATATCGGTTAATAACCTTCTGCTGCTTATGACTGCATATGCCAGAGTTTGATAAGGAACAAAGTCAATTATATCAAAATGGTTGCCAACCTGTGGGGGGTCCAAATGGCGCGCTTATCGCGGCAGTGAAGGCAGGTAAACCGAATTTGTTATCGAGTTGCTTCTGTGCGTTTGGTCGCGTATTTATAGAACTGCATGACAGACACAAACAAACAGACAAACAAAAATATCGCAGACTTACAGTAACCACCCAAAACCAAACTGATTGAAAATTTAGTCTCCCTTTTATTTTGAATAGACTTCAATTAACAAATTTTTATTCAATTTATTGATTTAAGTTCAAAGTCCTTCTGCACATCGTTCCAAAACTTATCCAAGTAGCATTAATGGCACCGAAGCTACATTGGATGGTTCCAAGCATCACGCTTCGATACGTTTAACCGCCGAAGATGGCATTTTTGGTGATGGCCACCTATGCAGCGGCGCTATAATTGCACCCTCAGTGGTGCTGACTGTAGCGCAGTGCGTGTTTGAGTAAGTTCGAAAGATGAAATGTTTTCCAATATTTAATTAACTTTTACTCTTTTATAGTAACAGCAAAAAGAGAATGCGACATCCCTCTGAACTGAAAGTGGTAATGGGTACATTGAATCGTTATCAACGCACCGCATATACCCTCAGTTATGATGTGACGCACATCTACCAGGAGACTACGTTCAATCCGCAGCAAATATTGGGAAATAAAATTGCGATTTTAATGCTGGAACGTGACATACCCGAATCGCATCCGACAGTACAACCGATTACTTTGAATATGGCGCATTCGTATGCGGCAAGTACCGAGTGCGAGCTGACCAGCTGGGGTATTACAAAAGCGGTATGCATAAATTTTTATTTAATTTCTGCTTTATTTGTTAACTATTTCCCATTCTTTTAGGGTGTACCACTTACTCACTTAATGTCGCTCAATTCGACCAAATTAGTTGAGAAATTGTGTTCATCAGTCAACGACAGCATTTCGTGTTTAAATGTCCAATATTCCGAGATAGAGGTGTGCCCGACCGATGTAGGAGCACCCGTGCTGTGTTCAGGCCAACTTATGGGTCTCGTCTCTAAGGACCTTGATTGCAGCGTCTACAACGCTTCTGCCACTTATGTTGATGTAGCATATCATTCTCAATGGATTTTAGCTAAAATTGGGCGTGGCACCAATCAAAATAGTTCGATTTGGGGTACCTTGGGTTTTCTGCTCTTCACAGTTTTTACGTTGAAAAGTGCAAATCTTGTCAAATTTTCAAGACAATAACTTTAAGAAATCGCGAATATATGAAGTGGGTTTATATGTGTTTGGGGTGCATTTGCTGATATTATATGCTAGTATTAAGTTCAAAGAATCTGACTTAGATTGTAACTGAAATTTGTATTGTTTGTTTAATGTATTAATAAGATAAATATACATGTATGTACGTATATTTGTATGTATGTGTGTAGTTTCTAAATTTATTTAAAAATTGTATTTGGTTGCTGGCTCCTGGGTTTGTTGTTTCTTTTGTGCGGTACCAGGGACAGATCGATGCAGGGTATTTCTCCAGCTTGTGTTTTAGCCTTTTCTATGATTTGCTTCTGAAAATTCAACAATTTTTTATTTCAAATTTTAACTTACTGACACAAATATACCTTATTGACATAAAAAGCACAGGAAAAACGCATCGCTGTGTAATAGATTGATTCTACAACGTTTGTGAGACTAAACCCAACCAAGAGACCAGCAGCTCCACCGATTGCAACTGAATTCAAAATAAACAATTTCGTTATTATTAAAGTAAAGTAAATGACCAATTTTTCTTTACCAATCAACTCCATCAAACCAAAAATTTTAATAGTTTTCTGACGGTATAGAGGCCATTGCTGCAAGCCAATACTAAACGTATGGTACTTTGTTTTTTTATGGAATTTTCCAAAGGCTACTATACCCTTACTTGGCTGGGGCTTTGGGCTTTCAATTATTTGTGGAATTTTATTAATTTGTATTTAAATACAAAGTTGAACATACTTACATGTCCTTTATACGTACTTCCCGGATGACACTGTACTTTAAGTGGTTGCAATTCTTTGGGCATTCTCTACATTCTGACATTAAAATTAAATATACATATTGTGCATCTCGTAAAAAAATTGTTTGGTTACATAAGGGATACTTGAAATCTGCGAAAATGTGAAAAAGTCTACAAGGTTGCATTAGACAAAATAAAGAAAATTGGGCACTGACCTGAAAGCAAATTATTGTAAATCCTTGGAACACACTTGAAATATTTGTAGAATTTCGCGGCATTACAACGTTGAAAGCACATATCTTGATTGTAATCGATATTTTGGCTACGCTGTTTGTTGTTGTTATTTAATAAATCGTGTGGAGGAACCTCATTCTCAAATATGCAATCCCTCTGACTGCCATTAATGTTTAAGGCACACGGAAAGAGAAGATGTGTAAATGCTCGAGTTGGTTTTGAATTTGTGCACTTTGTAAATTATTTAAGATACCTCATAAACAAATCGCGTAAATCTTCTGATGAAACACTTTCCAAGATTTCAAAATAAAATGCAGAAGTACTGCCCTGAGTCCAAATGAAGTCAGCATTATCCTTCATGGTCAAAGCACATTGTGTGCACTTCATGTATATCTATAAAACCATTTCGAAATAGTTATTATTATACAGACCACCAAACATGGTATACCAACCTTAATGGGTGTATTTAGTTCACGCACTTCTAATTTAAAATTCCAGTCTTGATCGTATTCATTTAAAGAAGCTATCTGATTTTTCTCAGTCGAAAAATGTCCATCAATCTTATTTCTAAAATAAAGTGGAGACCTCAGAGTACTACTTTCTGTGTGTTTAATCTCATTTCTTACTCAATTTGCCTGTTTCGAATATGAGCGTTATTGTAGACGAAGCAGTAACCATTCTCAGTTAGCTCAGCAATGATGTATTTGTTGCAGGATATGGCTGATCCTTTAATAAAACAACCACGCAAATTATCGGAGACTTTAATCATTATCTGTGGAGAATGCAATATACTCGTAAGCTTAAGTTTACTCCAAAACTGTCTACATACATTGTTAAGTTTCATTTCGATATCGAGCTGCTTCAGAAACTCAACACATTCACTCCACTTGGGCATACTGATTACCATATGATGATAGTTTGCTATTGCTTTTATGCAGGTGGCCAACTCATTGTGGGATATGTTAAAATTGTAATTCGCTTTTCTAAAAGTATTTTTGTTTTTAACTTAAATAACAATTTTAATTTAAAAACAGAATACAATTTTTATTTACACTTCCTTTACGAATTTGCCTAAGAGTGACTCATTTAGAACTTGTTGAGGACAAAAATACACTGATGGAAAATCCAAGGCTTTTCCCTGCTGATTGACGTCATAAACTAAAAATAAGTTTTGAAAGATTCTTTGAAACTTCTTTCGTTTGTTATGTATGCGAATAAGATTATCTTGGAACAGGAAGACTAACCTGTGATATTCGAACGGTAATAAAACTGGAAGAAAAAACTACAACAAATAATGAAAGATAAGACACAGCTTGTTATTATTACAGAACACCAAAACCACTTGGTCAAACGACTTTCGGAGCTATGCAAGAACTGCAAGCCCGGAATTGAAGAGCGTTGCACGTAGTTGTCACTTTGCAAGCGATAATTTGCGGCTAGCAAATCAGAATAGTTCATTCTGTCGGAATATTTTCAAACTTATTGGTAACGAATTTGTTGTAATTGACGCTTTTATAGTATGGCAGATACATGCATTACAAATACAAGCATTTGAGATCTCACGATAAATGTTATTTGCTACATTCTCATGTTAGAAAAGGATATTTTAAAAGATAACATTTAATTGTGTCCGCATTAGTAAACGAGTCCACCACATTACTGAAATATGGCAATATTTAAAACAAGGAAAACAATTTCAATAGAGCTTACAAAAATTTGAAATAGTTATTACTTAAATTAATTTTAATGCAAATTTTAGACTGTCTTATTAAACCAGATTAGAAGCAACATTGAAAAGATAACTAGTTGCACAGAGCAAATTGAGCTCGCCAGTGCACCGCTTCTGGGTAAGCTAATATTTTCGGCCTTTGTCTCTGCTTCTATCCACGGCATATAGAAACCAACATCTGTATAAACGCCGGGTAGTTTTGGTTTAGCACATCCAATGCCCCACGAAACGATGCCCGCTAACTGACCCTTGCAGACCAACGGACCACCGGAATCACCGCCACAAGCATCGCGTTCGCCCTGATCCAAATAGCCCGCGCACAGCATGCCATCTTTAATGATGCCTTCATCGAAATCGGTTTCATTGCGACAAACGTCAGCAGCTATAGTGGGCACATCAACTGTTCGCAACATATCAGCGAGATAGCCCTAGAAGGATTTGGAAAGCGTTTAGGCATGTGTGACCAGCTATCGTTGCTAAGTGATAATTTTTACTTACATCCTCGGTGAGACCCCAACCGGTTACTTGACAGATAATATTAGCAGGTACCGGCTTATGATTTAGTACAATCGGTTCGACGCTTGTGTGATTTACGGGCACTGAGTCGTTTAGAAATATTAAAGCAATGTCCTTCTCGTATGTGGTAACATTGAAGATGTCAACAAGATAGACTATCTTGCGAATATCAAAGATAAGGGTTTCATTGGTCTTCTCGAAACGATCCATGTTGCCCATGACTACGATGAAGTCTTCTTTTGGCAGCAATGTACCGTCGTAGATATCTTGACTGCGTTTTTAAATTATAATCTTAATAAGAAATGTTACTGAAGTTAAAGCAAAGGTTCCATACTTACTCAACAAAGCAATGTGTCGCAGAGAGCACGACATTGGACGCTATTAAGGAGCCTCCGCAAATGTGACCGGTTCCAAAGAAGTATCCATCATTGCGTCTGCGTCGCAATGAGACCTGATGTTTAGTTGCGCTCGTCGTTGCCAAAGTACCGTTGATAATTCTTGGACCTCTGGATTGTGCCAAGCCCGGTCCGGCCGCTAAATAATAAAAGAGTGAGATTTATTAAATATCCTATCAGAACTTTTAAAGGGATTCACTCGATGCCCACATATGACATATGCCTGCAGCGAAATCAACAAAGCCGCCAACAGTAAATGCGTCTTCTGGTAAAACATTTTCCAAGCCACAATTTTCAAAATAGCAAATACCGACTTGTTCCAATGAAGTACGATGGCGTTATGAACTTTTCGAAAATGTTTCTTTCCAATACCTAAAGAAACATTGAAAATTATCATACGAATTAAATCTGGTAAAATGAATTTTTAATCTAATCAGAAGGCGGGAATAAGCATTTAACTGAACTGATACTGGAAATTCGAAATATACCAGTTTTCTTGATAAACGTTTTAGAAATGTTTATAACATCGACACGTTTATCAATTTCAGAAATACCAATTTTCCAATATAAATTATCATGACGTATTTCCATTCATGATCGTGGCCATTGATACCACTTGAATTTTCGATGAATAAATGAGATAATTATCCAATCTTGAATTGAACTCAATTTATTGTATTTGCAGACATACATCTAATAAAATTTAAATAGTGGAATATATTTCTAGGATCAGAAGTATTTCACACAATGTTTTTATGAATTTCACGAACTAAATATGTGTGAGCAAAGTTATTTGTAATCTAATCAGGAGACGGGAAGGAGCATTTAACTAAATAAATTGGTGATCTTAATAAAAAGTTTAATAACAACAATTTTTGTTAACTTAAAAATTCCCATTTTCCAATATAAATAGTGACTTTTGTTATTTCCAATGCTACAAAAACTAAACAAAATCAATGTTTTGGTCGAGTGAGTGGTGGAGTGTTTAAACCGGAGTCATAAATTTTTACATGCGATTAAGCTCCATTCTCCCTCATAAATTATAGTAATTGTATCACACGAATGTGTGTGTTTTTGATAAGGTATCAATTAATGGGTTTGAGGGTTTCCCCATAAGTATGAGATAGCAGATGTTGGTTACTTTTGAAACACACGAATTAAATAAAACAGTTTTATGCTTCAGAAAACGAAAAAGCATTATACAATATATAAATATATATACATGATGGAAATTATAGTTTATTGATTTACAAGGCAATAGCACAATACAAATAAAACGCCTAATACCGTTGATGGTATTAGTACAGAAGCACTACTTTCAACACCATCGCCTTTACCGCCTCCATCGCCACTTCCATTGCCACTACCACTGCCTTCGACGTTTCCACTGTCATCACCACTGCCATCTCCATCGCCATCACCACTACTGTCCTTGCCATCATCCAAGCGCGTCTCATTACGAATCCAACCAACATAACTGGCCACGTCTGCGTAAACCCCAGGATAACCTGGCTGCGCGCAACCAACTCCAAATGAGACCACGCCAACCAGCTCATTGCCACAAACAAGAGGTCCACCAGAATCACCGGAGCAGGCATCACGTTCACCCGCCATGTAACCCGCACAAACCATGCCTTCGCGTATAAAATCACCGTAATTTCGAGCACATTCCGTGGCATTGATCATGGCGACATCGACACTCATCAATTGAGAGGGATATAAGCCCTTAAAACAAACAAACAAAAATCAAATTATAATAAGCTTAAGCGCCGAAGCAGCATTCCGTAATAACTACCGTTTCCATTTGACCCCAACCTGAGACCTGACACACAGTTCCATCAGTTACATTGAGATTCTCATTTAAAGCAATCACAGAGGCACGAGAGTAGTTCGCTGGTACCGCAGCTTGCAAGAACATGATGGCAATATCGTCTTCGAATGTGCTTATATTGAATTTCAAGCCGATGGAAATTTTGCTAACGCTTAACGTCAATGAGTTGTTGTCATTGTTGTAGCGATTTAAATTGCCCATGGACACGTAAAACTCGCTCGCGTTGCGATAATTCCTCGTATATGAGCTGAATGCAAATAAATATTTATTACTTTCTTAGCTAAGATCATATCCAATAAGGTATAGAACCGCAACACCTACTTCCAAATGCAATGTCCTGCTGTTAGGACTAAGTCCGGAGCTATAAGTGATCCACCGCAAATGTGACCAGCACCGAAAAACCAATCGTTGTCCTTCAGACGTATTGACACTTGGTGTCTAGTACCATCGCTCCAATTCACCTCTGTGCCATTTATAATTTTGGGATCGTGCGTCCGCTGTAATTGTGTGGATTTCGGTATCGTTACTTGCAGTTCCATAAGATCTTTAAAAAAAAAGTTTTAGAATAAATTTTTAGAATTTTTTTATTTTTTATCGAATACAAACTTTTGGCCTGAACGCCGCTCCAAATGCAGCCCAGCACTATGATCGATGCAACAACTTTATACATTAGATTCACTTAAGTTTGTCAGCGTCCAATTGTTTAACTTAATTCTGCAACTTTTCAGTAGCAATTAAAGCTGAATGGCTTTCGGAAGAATCTTTAAACCAGCAGGACTTTGTTTAACTGCGTCTCTAGTTTTATGCACAATGGAATCTGATAAAATTGGCTATATCGAAAGTATTAATTAATAGAACTGTATTAATTTGATTGGATTTTTTTTAATGAGACTCTCAGGCACTTGAACGCATATTTTCGCGATAAGATAATAAGTAACTACTGAAAGTATAACAAACGCTAACGAACAGATAAAAAGACACACTTTTGCATATTATAATTAATTCGACCAAGCTCGGGAAAATGATTTTCATATTCATTAATAATTTTATCAATGCAATATATAGTGAAATATTAAAATTTAAATTATATTAGTTTGATAAAAAAAGCTTTTAAGGTTAACACTTTGCCATTAAAACAATAGTTTTATATATATATATATACATTTCTTTTTTAAAAACTTACACAGACTGTTCAAACTTAAAAAAAATTATCATACTACCCATGAAATGTTTTTGTCTTATTATTTCATGGCTCTCACTTATTACTCGAAATCCAATGACCACTGTAAAAATTGCTTCAATTGATAAAGCTACTCGCGATTGAGCAAAAGCATTGGATGCATTCCCACTGCAGTACTAATCGATCGGATTCGATTGAGATGTAACTTTGTATCATAGAAATAATCAATTAAGATAAAGACAGACATACATTTATAAATGTTTGATCGGGGTTAAAAATTAACAGGTTCCCATCAAGTACTTCTACTTCTAATGTACTGCATATATAATAGTCAGTAGGACTGACTAAAGTTTCTTATTATTTTCATTGTAAGATGTTACACATTTCATTTAAGTCCGCATCAATTGTATCTAATTGCGTTCTTGTATGGATATAAAATATTTTAATACAGATTGTACCGAATAATCGAGAGTATTCGAAACAATTTTGTGGCAATCTAATCGGTACTATAGTCAGGCCTGTACCTAGGAATTAAGGCGCCCAGGGCAAGAGTGGATAATGTCGCCCTTTTGAAAAAAAAAATTGTTATGAAATAGCACTTATTGAAAAATTTAAAATTTTTTTCATGAAAGCAAACGAAGAAGCAAAAAAATCCATAATTTACAAAAATATCTTACTTGCCTTCCATGAGAAAAAGAGAATAAAAAAAAGGTCCATAAATTCAAAAATTTGTTCATCTTCTTTTAATGAAAAACGAAGACGCAAAGAAAAGGAACTCACTTTTGAAACTGTCGCCCTACAGCTTCTTCCACATGCCGCCCTAACAAAGTAGTGCGCGGGCAATTGCCCCCTTCGCTCCCCCCCCTAGATACGGGCCTGACTATAGTAAATCATAAATTCGTTCAATCTAATGCATTAAACTTTAAACGTTTCACAGGAAACCTATTTTAACTCTATTAAACATTAACCGCGTTCATATGTATGCATGTATGTATGTATGTATTTATGTATGACTCGAATGTTAACCAAACTGAGATAATGTTAGCAAATTAGAGAGAATGTTTAACATTGCGCAGGTCCGTAATTTTTATTTTTTCACAAATATTGAGATAATTAACGAGATTGTGACGTAGACGTAGTAATAAGTAGAAGTGTACGAATCCTCGTGTTCACTGGAACCAAAAATTTAATCAGATTATCTCGGCGATTGCATACTTCAGGAAATAAACAAAAATATTAAGACCGTGTTAATCTGCGTACAGGCCGGCCCATTTCTATCGGCGTAGAAATGCAGTGAACTGTTAAAGAAAAACGTTGCCAAGTCTTGTCCATAATATTTCATCGGAAAAATAATTTTGATTCTTAACTCAATGTAGCAAAATTTTGAAAAATGCGTTGTTCAGTCATGAAACCAATCATCGTAATTTAAAGTTGCTCTTTGAGCCAGCGGCTCTTCAGAAACTTTTTCACCTTAAACTTAATTTTCAGACTGTATACAAAAAAGAAAAATGGAATTTTGGTACTGTCAGTTTTTACAACAACAACAAGTTATAATTAATTATAATACAAAATCACATATTAGCTTATTATTTAGAAGAGTTTCCGCCAAAGTATATAATCACAAGTGCACCAAAGAGCATTAATAGTCTCGATTGGCCGGAAACGCTAGATGCACTGCCTCCATAGTGCGTATAGTTCAGCGTGGCATTATTTGATACAATCCAGCTGTTGTAGTCGAAAACATCCGTATAAATGCCAGGATATTCTGGTAGACCACAGCCATTGCCCCAGGACACAATACCCGCAAGAACTCCATTACAATACAACGGGCCGCCACTGTCGCCTTGGCAGGCATCTACGCCACCGGTAGACATAAAACCAGCACATATCATGCCGACAGGAATATTTCCGTATTTGGTGGAGCACACCTCGTTGCTGACGATTGGTACATACCCTGCCATAAGCACAGAAGAAATTTGATCCTGCAACGGAATACAACAAGCAAAACTTAAGCTCAAACTTCAACTTTAAATTAGAAAAAAACTTAAACATATTTTGGTATTTACATTTGACATCTTGCCCCAACCCGTTACGATGCATTGCGTATTTGTTGGAATCGATTGATGGGCCAGAGCAATGGCTTGCACCGTAGGCGCACTCCACGGTATGTAACCGTTTATGAACAGTAGTGCAATATCATTTACGAGCGTGCTCGAAATGTAATTTGTGTGAGATAAGACCTGCTGCACATCATACTGCAGCGTATTCGAATCGCTCCTGTAGAGTGAAGCTGTACCCATGACCAATGTAAATTCGCTGGCATCGCGAACTTTCTCCGGTATAACGTTGGAGCTGCAAGTTTCATTTTTAAATGTAACATGTTAGTTTTTTATATACTCATAGAAAAAAAATCGTAATCTTCATACTTAACAACACAATGTGCCGCTGTGGTCACGACACGCTGAGATATTACCGAACCTCCGCAGATGTGACCAAGCCCAAAGCCGCGCTTCTCGTTTGCCTTCAAACGCACCGACACTTGATAGCGCGCCTGAGCAATAGCAATCGCAGTGCCACCGACTACTTTCGGTTCTAGGCTGAGTAGTTCTGCACTGAGCGTGTTATTTTCTGTAAGTTCCAAGAGTGATTGCAATAGAGATAACACAAGAGATGATATACGTCAGAAGTTCAATGGTAAAAAAAGGCAACCCTTATCAATTGTAGTTTTCCTATCTAGAAGTTTTCTTGGTTCTTGTTGAAATCAAATTTTTCACTTAAAAATCCAAAATGTTTTCAAAAGTTCCTAATGCCGCAAGCTTCCTTCGGAATGTTTTGGATATGTTTTGTTCCCGAATGACTTGTCTTGTTTTTATTGGCTTTAATTTGTTTATTGTTTCCGTTAATTGATAAGTAAAAGTAATACGAAATTTGTATCGCTATTATAAGAATTTATCTTTTGTTATTAGTCAGCAATGGAATATGATAAGCAGCAAATTATTTACCGATTGAGTTTTGTAACCTTTGATTTACAAAATATAATTTTATATAATTGGAGTATTGGGACAGATAAAAATCAGATGACGTAAATGAATTTATTCCATTTTATTCGGTTTGTGTTACATTTCTGTTTTAAGCTAATCACCCTATAACTTATCATTTGATAACAGATTAACTTTTATTTTTTTGGAGGATCCGATATTTTGTTAATATAATTATAATAGTAGCTATTTATTGTAATTTATATATTTGTAAGATTTTATAGGTAAACGGTTCTGACTATATTTTCATAAATGGCTAAATCCGTATCTTAAAGGCATTTTCATCTGTCATTCTTAAAGATTATTTGGAGAGAGGTACCCACCCGTTGTAATAGTGGTCCCCCTTCGCTTGTTTCCAACTTTTATTTCAATAATTTTAAAGCTAACTTTTTGGCCTGGCATTAAGGTGGCTTTATCAATTTACGATGAACGATATCTTTATATTTATCAATTGTCAAAGAAAACCATGAATCATCACAGCAAAAAATACCATTTAACTCACTTCCACTAACGTTGGCCGCTTGTGTTGATTGCATTGCCAGCAAAAACAACAAACACAACTCTACAAGGGCGACTTTTAATTTACACAACATTTTCGTTCAACAAACTAACTTGTACGAGTATAAACTTCTCACTGACTTCAAAATAGAAATGCTAATTTGTATACTAAATAAAACACGCTTCCTTGTAGAATCAAGCGACCGTCCTTAACCGTCAATAACCGCCAAACATTAATTCAAATTTCGAACTGATTCGCAACACAAAAACAAGCAATTAATTAGCCACACAATTGCACAGACGACTTAAACGTTTAGCGAAAATAATCGCTTGCCGCTGCAGGTTATCTAATCAGTGTACGGCTTTATAGGCGAACTTGTAAAGGGGATCGACGCATAAAATCAATTGAATTCGAAAGAGAGCGAAATACGTCTGATAAAAGTGGTTTATGATTTCTTTTTTAAAAGCGATAAATAATGTTTTTGTTTTTGTTTTGTGTTTGTGTTGACCAACAAACCTACCGGCCTATACATATGTACTTTTGGTGAATTGGTAACATGTGATACTAGTTAGCAGGCGGTTTGTACGCCGTTGCCTGATAAGTTAGTCACTTACTTAAGCGGCATTAGCACGCATTACGGCATGTATAGGGAATCACTCTAGGTTTTAGTGCGGCGCTTCAAGACATTTTTAAAGCTATGACGTATGAGTAATATTTATTTCAGGGCAAAACTTCATATCAATCATACGTCAGCCTAATTAATTGATAATCAAATTTTCAAGACTTCGAATTTATTAAAAACAATTGATTTTATTATTACTAATGTTTCTAAGAAATGTACTTTCACGCAAATTTATAAGATATAAAAATTATTAAATCGTTGTTGACTGAATATGAAAAACGTAAAAAAAATATATAAAAAAAATTTTGTATCTATATATTTTAACTTTGACTGCTAAATTAAAAAAAAACCGGAAAAATTAAATTAATTCGTTGTTTATTACATAAGTGGAACAATTTGTTTAGTGTTCATCTAAACACTAAACTTCAAATGAAACCAAGCTAAAGCAATAAAAGCGCTAAAAACACCCAACAACGTTTGCTGCTTGAAAATACGCGCCCCTCCACCGGGCGCATAATACGAATAATCCAAAGTCGAGTTGGAAAATGTAATCCATTGGTTATAGTACGAAACATTTGTATAGACGCCAGGATAACCGACCTGAGCACAGCCGTCACCCCACGATACAATGCCCGCCAAGACTCCATTGCACTGCAACGGACCGCCACTGTCGCCCTGGCAAGCGTCAACGCCTCCAGTCAGCATATAACCAGCGCAAAGCATTCCCTGGCTTAAGTTGCCATAATTCGTGGAGCAAATGGTATTGCTGACAATGGGCACAGTGGCACCCATCAATAGTGACGAAACATAGCCCTGCAAGTGCAAACAAAATCAACACACAAAGTCATTAATATATCTAAACATGCAATTGGGCATCTCTAACTTACGCTATTCGTTTTGCCCCAACCCGTAACGGTGCATTGGGTGCCATTCGCAATTGCGATGTTGTTCAGCGAAATGGGCACAACTGTGGGCCAATTTTGCGGTATATAACCGTTAATGAAAAAGAGTGCCGCATCGTTGACTAAAGTGTCGATATTGAATGCAGCATTCACAATGATTTGCTGTACATTGTACTGCAGCGTATACTGCGTCACATCGTACAGGTAAACAGAACCCATGACCACTGTAAATTCGCTCGGCAGGCGATATACAATTGGCGTGTATGCAGTGCTATAATTATATAAAATACATATATTATAAGTAAATACTTTTTTTAAACAGGGTACCAAGAACTTCAACATTTGTATTCCGAATATTTGCTGTCGAACAAGTTTTCCACTTCAAGGATAGAAAAATGAGGAATAATATAAAATAAAATTACTTTGCGACACAGTGCGCTGCGGTAAGAATAACGCGTTGCGAAATCACAGAACCGCCACAAATGAATCCAGAACCGAAACCATTTTGTTCGTACGCTTTCAGACGCACCGAAACTTGCCAAGGTGCCTGTGAAATGGCGATCGGTAGGCCACCAATAATTTTTGGATCGATTTCGCTGAAGAAATTATTTGGAATAGATTCTGCAATATAAAATTGTATTTCAATTTCAATTTGCATTCGAATCGCAATTTTAAAGATTTTCTACACATACTGCTGAAGGCGTCACACGTTAAATTTAAATTGTACAGACACAAGAGGAGCAGCGCCACTTTTTTCGAAAAACTAAAACTATTTAATTGACACATTTTTAATAGTAACATTTTAGCAAAAAAACTAAAGTTGTCTGACGGTGGCAAGTGCCATAAATTAAATGATTGGATAAAAAATTGTCCAAACTGTTGTTCGTAACAGTAAAAAAAAAATAATAATTAACGAATTCTCACCTACGCGGTTATCTTATCAGCAGCGAGCAAGGATTAGAATGTGGCAAAAGTTGGCTCAATGTACAAATATTGTAATTACAGTTGAATTTTCAAATTATTTTGGGAAAGCGCAATTTCACATTTATCAAAAAAAAAAAAAGTTCAAAGTATTTAAATATCATTAAAAAATTGGTTAAATTCACGACAGAATCGATTTAAACGAATATTTTATTACGCCCATTTGACTAAATTTTAAATCTTAACTAATTTTATTGTCCAACGGTTCTTGGCCATAAGCCAAGTTGACACATTTCCAAGTGAAAAAAGTATTAGCACAGATTAGAGAATTGGAAGAAATTCCACTTCAATTCAGGATATTAAGTCCTTTTTATTTAGAAAAACAAAACAGTGTTAAATAATCAAATAGTATTCCAAGCTAAACCAAATGTTTGCTTACTTCATCTTAAAAAACGCCCCTTTTTCATATTGTCCAATTTCAATATCCTTCATGCGCAGATTGTCGCTTTAAACTTAATGTTAAAATTACGTTTTAATTAATTGAAAAATATTTATACTTTAGGTGCAGTAATATTAACGTTTAAAGCCACCAACTGCCATGACCATGACACAGGGTGATACTACAAACAAACTGAAAGTAAACGACAAGTAACATTGCCAGCTCAAAAAAAGATAATAAATGCTTAATTGACCACTTTAGTAAAACCAAAACACTTGTTCAAATTAAAATAGTTCAACTCTCAAATAACTCCCCTTGCGTCGGCTCGAACGCAGTTTTGAAAGGAGCAACTTTAAAAAAAGTTCCAATTTGCAACTACAATCGGAATGGAGAGAAGCACAGCCGCAATGAGTCGACAATTACAAAAGTTGATGCAGACTTGTCGAATATGTCTTAACAGCACACAGGATTATATGAAGCTTACAGAACATTTGTCAGTGGACGATATGGACACCAATAACGACGGCCTGCCCAAAACCTATTACGATTATTTGGTTGCTGTCACACATCTCAATTTGGATCCATTGGAGCTGAATTTGCCACAGCAAATCTGTAGGAACTGTAGCACAGAGTTATGTGCTTGCTATCGCTTTCAGCAACGCGCGAAGGAAGCGGACGCACAATTGCGAAATTTAGCAACAACAATTTGTGAAGACCAAAATAAAATAGAAAACATAGACGAAAACCTGATTGCAAGAACCTGTTGCAAAATGGATGAAGATAACTCACTCCAGCATTACACTTCGGATCATTCTAAAATTGGTTAGTTTAAAATCATTCAAAAAAGCAAAAGTTTAATATAACTAATTGTGGTTACGTTCAGCTTTAAGCAATACAAATAACGAAAAAGAATCCTCAAATGCAAATAATTTCCCAAAGGATTGTATTATGCCCACTGCTATCGAAGTTTGTATGACACTCACATCCAAGCAGGACCACGTCGAATGTAAAGTATGCAAACGAATGTTCTCAGCAACTAAATACGCCACACACTTTCGTAAGGTCCATGCCGCTGCACCCAGCGGTTTTCAATGTCCCAAGTGTTGTAAGTGGTTCCGATATAAACAAGTTTTTCTTTCGATTATATTAAATTAATTGCAACTTTTAAATTCATAACCATTGTTTACTCTTTTGATAACCATTTGTTTTAAATATATTTTCTTAGCCAAACACTTTGCATATCGATACCGCCTTAAATCGCACTTCGAAGTACATCATGGTATTCGTCAAAAGAACGTTGCCTGCAGTCAGTGCCCAAAGATGTTCTACAGCAAAAAGCTACTCAGCACACACATGCTGTCGCATGAGCCTGCCGATATTAAACACAAGTGCATTAAGTGCGGCAAGGGCTTCCAACGGGTCACGGGACTACGACGGCACATGATTATGCATGATGGCGGTCGTGAGCAGTGCACCGAGTGCAATAAACGTTTTCCTAACCAGGCTGAATTGCGCATACACATGTTGACGCATACCAAGGAAATGCCGTTTCTGTGCGCCATTTGCGGTCAGGGTTTCCGACGTCAGGGGCCACTATCGTATCACCTGCGCAAACATCGAGGCGAGAAATATGCTTGTGCACACTGCAACCAAGAGTTTAGCTGCTTGTCGACTATGCGTCGACACGAGTACATCCACACTGGTCTGCCGTTTAAATGTCCTCGATGTACGACGAGTCATGCGACAAGAGGCAGGTAAAAGGAAAAAAATATAATTTAAGATTTTTATTTATGTATTAAATATTAAAGAGTTTGTCAGCATTTTGCTGATTTCTGATTTCAGTTTGGAACGTCATCTTAAAGAGGCTCATGGATCAGCTTTGACCACAGAAGAATTGCGCGCGATTTACAGCACTGTTCAGAATTCGCGACTTCAGTAAATTGAAATTAGACAGATATTTAATTAATAATAATTAAATTATGTACGGCAACATCTAACGTAAGATATTTTTACTACCGCATTTGTTAAGCCTCTTGCCATTTATTTAAGACAAATTTTTTACAGTATTTTTACACATTTGAATAGGTTTAAAATTACTATTTGAGTTTGAAACTTAACCTATTTTATGTCTTGATTTTATTGATCTCTAAATTCACCTTATTAATCAGCACACACGTATTTTATCTTTTTATTTATTTCTAATAGGCGTTTTTATACTTAAAAAAGCAAAAGAAACTGGGAGATTCTGGAAGTAAAATACAAAAGAAAATTTACTTTTATAGACAAAAATCGATTCGACTAAATTTATTTTACAAAATAATTTATACACTGTTACAATTAAAAAATATGCACAAAGTAAATCACTGCTCGCGTAATATTTCCAATTCTTCGGGCAGTGCATAAATGCGCAACTGCTTCTCAATAATCAAATCCTGCAGGTGTGACAGTTCCTGCGGAACATACGTTGCACCATCGAGATACAACGCCTTACTCCAAGGGCACTCATCCAGTGCGGTAAGCAAGCACTTTTTACTCGTCTCAAAAGCAGTGCCCTGATCAGATATACAGCGCAAATACAAGCGCCAGAATAGCGCATTGCGACGAATTATATCGTACTGACCGCGTTGCTGTTCCCGATGTTGTTCCTCAGCGGGGGTCAACGCTTTAAAAATACTCAAAATACGATTGCGCACAATCATTTCATTGTACTTTTGATCCCAGGCGGCACAAGCATCGATACCGACTGCGCTTGTCACTGTTGATTCCAAGAAACGACAACGAGCGGCAGCAATGAGAAAAACCACGGACAACACGGACGGATTTGACCGTAGAATCGCAGTACGTATTTTATACCATGGCACGCTGGTAGTAAGCATACAGCAACATTGTTGCAGGAATAAATTACGCGAAAATTCTTCAATGGCAGCGAATATTTTTGTCGCGAGTAACGCATTGGAAACGACACATGTATCAGCGCTGGGCAGCTGCAGCAGAGTCACATATATCTCATGAATTTTTTCGCGCAAAAAATTGTGCCTGTCCGAGAATGAAGATGATACATCATTAATGCTACCACATCGAAAAATATTGAGCAATTTGTCTAGATATCTTATCGCTTCAAATTTCTGTCCAATTAAATATTGTAGCAGGATTCGCAGTTTTAGCAACGACACTGTGTAGTCAGGCAGTAAGTACTGTTCGAGCACCATAACCGTTACATTACGCTCAATGGTCATAACGCTGTCAAGCTTCTCGGTAAGAAGTTGCAGAGCGACAAGTTTCTTTGCAGTGCCGATCGTTGCTTTATTCTTAATCTCTATCGATAAAGCATAAGCTGCAATCACCTGAAAAAAATAAATTTTTTCATATTTATTAAATTTAAAAAAATTATTTTAACAGAAATATCCATTAAACTCGATAAAAACAAAATTTCGACTTACCTGCAAAGCCATCTCTCGTTCTCCGCGTCCAACGAGAATCTCCGCATATGTTACATAGGTGTAGGCCAAGTCCGAGGATAGTGACTCATCGGCCGCATTTGCAGATATGAGATTATCAAAAATATTACACACCGCGTCTA
The DNA here is from genome assembly GCA_949127995.1 of Suillia variegata. NCBI lineage: Eukaryota > Metazoa > Arthropoda > Insecta > Diptera > Heleomyzidae > Suillia > Suillia variegata. The sequence goes on along the minus strand of OX421846.1, from coordinate 43,259,871 downwards.
AACTATCATTGGCATCTAGCAACTCAAATTCGTAAATTGCGAATTCGGTGTAAAAATTTAACACATTACGATTTAACGGCTGTTTAAGTAACGCCTTGAAACGGCTGCGTCCGGCTTTAACATAAGCTGTGTCCAGCTCAACATGACTTCTGCTTCTGTTAGCACATTTATGTAGCTGCAAGAGAAGCCGCTCGAAGCGACACCATAGTGAAATAAACACGATGCGTTTGCGCTCATCGATACCGGCATGAGCGGCGGCGCAGTTTAGTAGCATCTCTCTCAAGCAACGTGTGTACAGCTCGTGTCCTATGCTGTTGTGCAGATATGTTGGTGAAAATACCATCTCTTTGCCCAATTCATACAGGCTATTAAAAAACTTATCCGAGAATGAAGAAGTCGGCAAAGCAAATGAACCTCTAAATTAGAGACAGAAAATATCGATTAAATTGTATTAGAAGTAAATTTACAACAGTTATTAATACCTTAAAAAACCTCCAAAGGCATCTTCAATGGCATCCGAATCGCCAATATGCTGTACGCGTGCGCAAAACTTACCCGCGAGCCCATCGCACACTACAAATGGCAACTTCAGTAGGCGCAAGATAAGCAGCATCAGGCGAAACGAATTGGTCCGCGCCTTTAGCGGATAAATATAATGGCAAACATCTTCGTTAAACACAATACGCTGCGGATCACTGCACTTCGCTTGTGCAGGACATGGCAGGAAATTGTATCCTTGCCGGAGACGCTCGATGCGGAGCCAAATCTCATTCATGGGCAGACCTGATTGGAGTATTAACTCCTCGTATTCAATAAGCGTGCGTTGGTCACAATCCTCGGGTGCAAAGTCTCCAAATTGTTCGGTGGAGACGTTTAATTCGAGTGCCAACTTTATCAACGCAAAAAACTGCTCATAAAGACCGGATTGGCGTAGAAAAAGCGCGCAATTATTAAATAGCTTTAGCATAACTTCATCCGAGGAATTGTCGTCGGAGGCGACAGTAGTGAAGGCTGAGTGGTGCATACGCTTCATAGATCGCTCGTATATTCGCAATACATCGGGCACTAAGCAGCGCGCCATTGACCCTTGTGTTGTCATAATTTGTGCTGTCCAGAGCGTGTAATTATGTGGATCTTTGGTAAGCAGACCGTCGAGCATTTTGCTAACCTAATAAATAAAAATAGTTTTGAATTAAATATAAATTTAATAGAAATGAAAGATTAATTGAAATGTTCTAAACATATTTTTATGTTTTATATTTTAAAAAAGTTATACTTTAGTTTATATTTTCAAACATTAAACTTACTTCAAAGGAGGGATAAGTCGTCGAAATTACTTCGATATAGAGACGATAAAGCGGCTCACATCGCGGATGATGTACCAAAGCGCGCTGCACCAAGTCCAACTTCTTTTCAGCGAGCAACAAACGAGACCAACGATAAGGATTGCGATCCTGCAGTGCAATCAGTTGCAGCCACGGTTTTAAGTCGCCGGCGGGTGACTCCATGGTCTGCCGGTTTAACTGGCCCAGTTGAACATTGTAGTCGTTTTCATTTAATGCTGCTGTGTCGGAATTTTCCAGCTCGGCAGCGCTTTGTTTATCGCGCTTGTCTTGTCGATAGTAGCGCTTTGGTGCCGTAGTGATTTTATTGTTATGGTAAAAGTTTTTCCAGCCTAGCTGACGTTGATAGTGACAGTGATAACGCGGGCAGGCGGGCTTGTGCAGCGTGCGTATGTTTTTATAGAGTGGCGCAGGTGATTTATCCACATAGTACTCCTCCTCACCATTAAACTCGAGAACAGGTTCGGCAGGCAGCTCAATTGACTTATTGTGTTTTTCCTTTTTGCGCTTCTTTTTGTGCTTGTGCTTGAGTTTTTTCTTTTCTTTTTCTTGTTCTTGGATTGTATCTTGACTGGAGCCTTCCGAGAATTCCAACGGATTGGCGGCACAATTGACACTTTCATTAACTGCATAACTATTATTTTCCAACCACTCGGCTGTGGGATTCACAACCACCTTATTCTCTGGCAAGGACTCAGCTTGCGACTCCTTCGAAAGGGCGGTGGAATATGCCGGAAAAAGCGACATAGCGGAAAAGAACAGAGTAAAGAAAACTTATTTTATAAACAAAATCAAGCAGCTGTTTGCAGGGTTGCCTACTCATATTCTTGATTTTGCATTTCACCACTTAACGAAAAAGTATGTCCAACATAAATTTTGTCGTTTTTTAACTTTAAGCTCCTGAATTACGCTCAAATTAATTTTTAAATGTGTGTCAAAAGTTTATAAAAGTTTTAAAGTAATATGTGTCATTAAAGACGCCTCCGGTATCCTATGTTTTATCCTGAAGCGCTATGAATATCGACTTTCTGAATCCTTTGTTTAAATTTGGCCCTACTCTGTTATAACCTTTGTTAGTACAGAGAAAATATTGTAAAATACGACTGTCTTTTAGACCTAAATGTGAAAAAATTTTAAGAAACAGTTTTGCAAGCACACCAGAAAACCGATTGCTCCTAAACGTTCACAAAATAAAAGTAATTGGCAACCCTTTCTTGAATACAGTAGCAATAGGAAATAAAACCAAACTAAAATTTGTGTAAAAAAGAATTTCGACTTAAAAAAAATGGGTCTGCTCTCAGATCCATCGTTGACGCCTCGTAACAAACTTGGCCGTAGCTTGGTCAAGCATAGTGGCAAAATTTGTCTTATCTTCTATATCGCCAGCTTAGTTTGGTTCGTTTGCCTTTCGCATCCCAACTTCAATCATGGCACTTATCTCTCTGAAAACGCCCTGTCGCCGGGTAAGTTGTTGATCGTGTAAAACTGATATGCAAGTTCTCGGTCTTTTATTATTATTTTGTCGACCATTTACAACCACCAGGACTCGTTTACGCTGAAATGAAGCAGGATTCCAGTCGTCTGGCGCAGACGCTGCTTGAGGAACTTCGACGCGAACGCACCTCCGATCATAAATCAACGACACCGCACGCTTGGATTGCAGCTAAAATGCAACAAATCGGTTTGGAAACACACGTTCATAATTTTACGTTGCGTTATCCGTTTGGAGGTGGCAAGGAGTATCACGGAAAAAATGTTTACGGCATTCTACGGGCGCCGCGCATTGGTTCAACGGAGGGTGTAGTTTTTGCGGCGCCGTATCGTGCAGCCAGCTCGGTGCACAACGACATCGCTGCAAGTGTTCCGGTATTGCTCGCCTTTGCTGATTTCGCTCGCAGTAAGTTGGTGGTCCAAGAAAAATAAAGTGAAATCAAATATTATATTTACATTAGTTAATATATATATATATATATATTTAGGAAAAAACTACTGGGCAAAGGATTTGATCTTTTTGGTCACTGAGCAGGAGCAGCTTGGCATGCACGCATGGCTAGAAGCGTATTACGAGGGCGGTATAAATGACTCTGATCTACTTAGCAGCGGCAACTTGCCGGCAAGAGCAGGTGCACTGCAAGCGGCATTAAATTTGGAAATACAAGACTTGGACATTGGTGAGTATATGAAGGAAATTTAAAATAAAAAAAGATTTAAAAATCTAAAAATTATTTATTTTCTCCAATGCACAGATTTTATCGATGTAAAGATAGAGGGTCTTAATGGGCAACTGCCAAACCTCGACATGTTCAATCTCGTGCAACGCATCACTTCACGTGAAGGTATATCGGCAGGTTACAAACAAACGCCGCGCAAAAAGCGCCGCAGGTCTCAGTACAACAGCATGGAAGACAATTTGCGTCACATGATCGCGATGCTGGCGAGCCAAGCATCGGGTGTGCCCAACGGTAACCATGGACTCTTTCATCGCTATCGCATCGAAGCACTCACGCTGGAAGCGGTACGTCGTACGACTCACTCCAACAATAACAACAACCACATGCGCCACACGGTCGCTTTGCCGCTGCTCAAAACAATCGAAGGAATCTCACGTAGTCTGAACAATCTGTTGGAACGCTTTCATCAGAGCTATTTCTTTTACATTTTGGTGCAAAACGATCGCTTCGTATCGATTGGCGATTTTATGCCTTGCCTCATTTTGCTTGTTGCGCCGCTTTTCGCCAAATCCTTCCTTCTCTGGTTGTGCGTGGACAACAGTGATGATGAAGCGGAGCAGAGTAATGAGCAGACGGACGAAAAACTTGTCACAAATCAGACAATAAAGTTTTCACGGCAGTTGCCCTACGACAGAGTGCTAATATTCTGCGGTATTGCTCTTTCCTTAGGAGCTATCTGCAATATTACTTCACTGCATCTATTGGTAGGCAATTATCTCGCTGCACTGGATGTAGTCACTCCACTGGCAATCTGCTTACTACTGTTCGTCATTGCGATCGTGGGTTTTATTCTGCCGTTTGTGGTCAGCTGGTCCGCAGGAGGCCTAGAGTTGTTGCACATTGCTGCACTTAATTTGCTCGGAGTCGCTTTGATTGTTGTAGGTCTGCTTAACTTCGCTTTAGGTTTTGGAGTGGCCGTGATCAGTGTGCCACTTGCCATTTTAATCAGCGTTGAGGGCAATACTACAATTGGTGGATTACGTCGCACACTTTCGCGTATTTACGTCTTAGCCATAAATCCGTTGTTAGCCGTTTATGTGCTGGTCACTGTATTGACTGTCTTTCAGTTTCCCGAACTGTCATTGAAGGAACTTGTGGTGCGAGCTGAAACCGCCACCAGGGACGCATTTATGTATGCACTGATGGATCGTATGGTTAGTGAAAGCTTTTATTTGTTTTTTTTTATGTTGAAACTTTAACTGAAACTTCTTTTCCACCTTAGATTTACGGCAATTGGCTGTACATTATTATTACTGGCGTATTCTTTCCACTTTGGATACTCTTCTGGTGTCTCGCCGTGGGAAAGCGACGATCGAAGGACGACACGACAGCACAACGAAAAAAAAAGACTAATTAATTTTACGGATATCCTTCGCCCAGCAGCTTGATTTTTGCAGTCTTGTCATGTGATAAACTGTATTTAACTTTCTAACCAAATAAATTCCATTTTTTATTTATTACGTCGATTTCTTTAATTTAAACCAGATGATCGCCACAGTATGGCAACGCTAGACACTGGGTAATAAATACGAGCGGGATAAAACGGGACTCGTAGTAACTATAGTAAGAGAAGTAAGGCACTGCCAGGCATAAATATCCATTCGATCCATATGCATTTTGCAAGTTGAAAAATTGAAATCGGTCACTTGCTGAAATTAATGAGCGCCTAATACCATATCTGCCAGACCTGATTTAAAATTTAAGCGAAAAACTAACGGGTTTTCGTTAAACAAATGGGACAGATTGGATGGACTTTTAAAATACTGGCGGAATATATATCAAAATAAAAAAACTGGATTTCTGATTCGTCAAGAAATATATATGATATAATTTAGGACATACGAGGAAATTGTCAAAAAGGGAATAATTAAAATTTCGGCTTTAGTAGACTTGTTTTGACCACATATCAAATTTAAAGCGCAATTTAAATTCAAATTGATCAGTCATAGTGTTCGGTATTTTATTTTTATGAATACTTAAACCGAATAAAATTATTTTTTTAAATCCTGTTTTTTTATTCATTGTGTTTAAATAATTTAAGTAAATTTAATATTAAAACTTAAAATTAGTGAACCAATTTATTGAATTAAATTTGTTGTCTTAGTTAACAACTGAAGGAAGGATTCATCAAGATCCAAAATTCTTTGCAATTTGAATACCCCACACCCAATGAATTGAGCCTGCTGGAGGTCCATACCGTTTACTATATGAACCGGGTTGTTAACAATGTAATATTTTTGTTTGTAATATTAATTATAAATTTTTATTTTGAATCTGCTCAAATTTACACAAAATTCTAAAAATTCTTACGAATATCGCATGATACGAAATATAAGATACATATGTATGTATACATTCATGGTTAAATCCATACCACAATGCGGTAAAAAAAAAAACAATCTTCATTATTTCATTCATTCATTCCTTTGTTTGTTTGTTTTGCAATTTGTAAAGTGACAAAAGTAAATAAAGGTATGCGATTTCAAGAGTAAAAATATAAGTAAAATATGAAAAGGTAACATAATTCTTTGGACTTAATCCTAGGCGCTAAAGCAGACACACACACACACTCACAGATACGCATGTGTGCCCGCATATATGTATGTTTGCATGTGTGTAGAGAAATACTAAAAATAATGTGCGTACAGAAGTGGGTACTTAAAAACAAACCCAATATTAAATTATAATATACAATAATTATCGTGGGTTATGATTTCATAATTTGCATAACTACTTTTGCTTCTCGAAATTCAATGAGCGCGGCATCAGCGAGAGATTCTTGAGGCATGCATGTGCCTGCTGCACCATAAATTGTTGATCTTTGGTCTGACCACAGGCGAGCTTCTCCCACTTTGGGTCCAATTGTTGTTGATGACCGCCAAAATTGCGCTGCAATGCGGCATTCGTACGATGTTGTGGACTGTTCTCCTTTTTGGCCTCATTGCGCTCGGCTACCGTCGTCGCCAATGAATGATGCTCGTCGTCGAGCAATAGATCCGCCTCACTGCAAAGCGTATCTTTGATAATAGACGACGGTGAAAAACCGGTTGCGATCGTATCGCTGGATGTGAGAAACTTGCTTGGCGTTTCGGTTTCAAAGGGTAGCGACTTTTTTTCAACTTTGATATCCGCATTACTTCCGGCACCACCATTGAGGGGCATGACGTTTTCACCCCAACTCGTAATAAGCGACTTGCGTGCTTTCTTCTGTGGTGGCGGCAATTGTCCAGTTGATGAATACGAAAGATCGCCGGCGCCACCACTCTCGTCGGACATATGCTCTTTTTTGATGACGATTCCACTAGGACCAGCAGTAGCAGTAGCGGCAGCAGCGGAGGCATTAGTCGAACGCTGCGAGTTGTTTGTGTCGCTAAGCTGTTCGTCATGTATGATCTCGGCCAGGTCCTCGACTAGACTCGAGGGCGATGGCGGAATGTAGCGTTCACCTCGTCGCTTCTTACCCATTGCGGCGAGGGCATCTTTAAAAGGGGTAGGAGTACGCGGTCCCATAAAACCTAACCAAAACAATAGAATACAAATAATAAAAAGATTATAAAAACTGGAAAATTTTAATATTTTTAGCTTTTCATTACTCTTATGCGGTGTCTCGATAGAGGAACTCTCCAGCTCCTTTTTGATTTCCATGCCGACGCGATTATAGGTTTTGTGGACGGGCGTACTGGCGCGTAAATTCATGTCCTCAAATGTAGTCAAGCAGGGCGAGTTAAGGAACTGACTGGGCGAGAACGGCAGCGGCTTAATTGGTGTCATCACTGGCGAATCAGGCAGTTTTAGTTCTGTCTTCGGAATGAGGACTGTTGCCGCCACCGACGGAATATTCTCCTGTTGAGCCAATTTAGCGTCTTGTTGCTGTTGACGTGCGCGCTTCAGTATGTTGGGTTGAGCACGTGTAACGTGTTTCGAGTGTGTTGCAGCTGCCACCGCCACCGTTAACGCTGCTTTTGAAGTCGATGGTTCTTGCGATTCTCTGGCGGCTACCGCTGCTGCATATGCTGCGGCATGTTGTTGCGGTCGTTGCAGCAACTGTGCAGAAAGTGACAAAGCTGGTGTGCCACTTCCGCCACTAATACCACCACCACCAGCTTTGATTAGCGTCTTAAGGTGTGAACGCGAAACCTTCAAATCTGGAAACGAATGACGCGCTTGCGCTACCGCAGCAGCGATCGAATTTCGCGTACGCTCGTTATCGTATTTGCGACGCATCGTTGAGTTCCAGTGGTTCTTAATAGCATTGTCGGTGCGGCCTGGCAACAATTTTGCGATTTTCGCCCACTGATTGCCCCACTCCATATGTGCCTGAAGATAAATCAAATTAATATTTAAAAACTAAAAACAAATTGTTTAATTTTTATTACCTGAAATATAATTCGATCCTCCTCCTCTGTCCAAGCGGTCTTTTTAATATTTGGATTTAGATGGTTATGCCAGCGTTCGCGGCACTGCTTACCAATGCGGCCATTAAGATAGCGAGCAATTAGCGTCCACTTTTTTGGACCGAAACGTCGCACCAGCTCAACAACTTTGTCGTCCTCCTCCCGTGTCCACGGACCCTTGATCAGTTCAGGATTAAGTACCTTGGCCCAGCGCTGCTGCACCTGCTGTTCGGTGCGATCCTTAAACTGCGGCGAAATCATTTCCCACGCATCGCCATGCTGACCAACGAGCCGCTTCAACAAGCTGTCTTCCAATTTAGACCAACGCTTACCAAAACCGCCACCGCCGCTACCAGTGGCGCCACTGGCCGCACGAGAACTTAAACTGCTAGTGTCATCGCCATCTGGACCACATCCGATGCCGCCATTGTCCGAGTACTCCGACTCGGCAGAGTCGCCGCTTCCGCCTTCGAACAGAGGTTCCGTCACAAGTGAAATGGTATCGCCCCCAGCGGCCATCTCTAGTACATCATCCTGTTCCAGCATTTCGCTGCAATTGTGTTTGTATTGTTTTTCTGATTTGAGTATTTCACCTGTGGTATTAAATAACGGTAATAATTAATTTCCCCTACTCAATATTTTGGTACATTGAAAATATATTTGCTTTTAAACGCATTTTTGTTTTTTCAATTTCGTTATTATAATTATTAATTAAATGATTTTTAAAAATCATTAATTTTATTTTCATTAGAAGTGGAAATTATTGCTTACTTCTCCCCTTGTAAATGGTTTTCACTTATCCTCGCCTCGCTTCCAGCGCAAGCAATTGTGGTAGATATGTACTTGTGGTGAGTGGGTGTGGGTGTGGCAATACTGATGCACCTTACCGCCGCAATAGAAGCAGTTGGCGTAGTGGCGTGGATGGGCGCGTTCTCCGTAATGTTCGTACACCTGCAGCAGTGAACTAGACACAAACGTTTCACCGCAACTCAGGCAGGTGAAATTTGTCTGGGTATATCGATCGTCACGCAAACGGTGGTGTGTCGCATCACTCTCGGTGCGGCCCTCCTGGTCCACAAAGAGTGGCAAGAGTGTTACTGATGAAGATGATGTATTGTTGTTGTTGTTACTGTTTCCGTTTTGTTGGTTCACCACATTTTCATTTTCGGCCATGAACGGAGCAAGAAAACTACACGAACAAATAAGACTGATTCCAAGATGGCTCGAATTCTTTCACCTGCTCTTAAAAATCGGGATTTGTCCAGTTTCGTGTTAAAAAATAATAATTACAAAACTCTGTCGTTTTTTATCAGTTCGTTTTTTTTCGGATTTTTAAAAGCATCGGCCTTCCTTCGGGGAGGATAGTTGTTGGTTGAGCAGACGGACACAAAGTGACAGCCGTTGCCAGCAGCGCTGCTGCCGTTGAATTAAACGACGCGTGATGGGCGAATTCTAAATTCCTTTGCTTATTTCAAACAAGTTTTATGCGATATTGCCTTTTCAATACAGTGTCACACTAGTTCACCTTGTTACGGATAATTTACAAAATTGTTAAATGCCCGTTTTAGGCCATTTAAATAAAATATTTACACTTTAAAAAACAAAGCAAGCGCACGAATTTATTAACGACGTTTTCATCATTTTAGTTTTTATATCGCGCGTTTTGCAGCCAACTTCAGTGCACATATGGCAGAGTTGAGTTTTTATTTTATCTGAGTATTTATGCTGCGCAGATAGAACGCTTTGATGTCAAAGCCACTGACAAATCCAATTACGGAACGTCGCAAACTCAAAACTGCAACTCATAACGCTTAAAGAACAAAGAAAGAGAGTATAAAAACTGTTTAAAAATAATTAAATAAATATTTATAAATGTAAACGGTTTTAATTTTATGATTCAAAATAGATATATGACGTACACGGAGTATATCAACTTGCTTTAATGACGTACACAAAGTATTACACAATATTTCAGTCTGACAATGCTCCTTGTTTGTCATTTGTTCAAACGCAACCAACTTTAATGCAAACTTTTGGCGCCATATAAAGTTAAAATTGACATTTGTTCGGAATATTTAGACGCATTTGTCGAGACGCTGTTCGATTTCTTTTATAAAATCGTTATCCACACTTTGTGTTCTTTTTGTGTTGTCCGAAAACTAAAATCGCACACCGAGCATCGGAAGACTTGCTGCAACACTTGTGAAAATGTCTAATGTCTCCACGAAAAAGGTCTTCATCCAGATCGAATCAGCGGCCGAACAGCAGGTAAGCGCCACAAACTTCTAATTGGTAACGCCATCGCACGTCTGGTCAAATCCAGGCGTTGTGCTAACTTTCAAGTTGTTGTTTTGTTTTGTCTTGTTTGTTTTTATTCCGCATTGTGCTTGTTAACTAACTTTTAAGGCTTTTGTTTTTTGTTTTTGCTTTCATATTTCATTGCATTCATTTTAAATTCGTCTGGTCGCTTACGGCACAGGAGCACATTAAAAATCAACGTAAGACGCTCAAGGTCCTGCAAGGCGTCGCTACCGACAAGGAAAATCTAACTGGGCGGCCGCAAATTGACAAGCTGAGTCGCCTTAAAGCGTAAGTGTGGGAGCCCGAAACATTTCTTTAATTTTTTTGTTTGTTTAAAAATTAAAAAATAATTAAAATTATATATCTAACATTTACAATTATGATACCTTAATTGATATTTATGCTTATTAAGTCAATTGGTGTTTTATTGGTTCTAATAATACGTAATAATTCCCTTTTAATATCGAATTGTTCCTTTTCCAGTGCTACTGACGCCACCACATTGGCTTCCTCTACTGACTTCGCCAAACGTAAGAAGGTCGAAACACGCGTTGCCGTGACGCAGACCAGTCCTGCCAAAGCTCAGCAGGCATTGCAGTCACAGAATCGTGCAATAACTGCCGATGACCTTACCGGCGACGCAGCTCCCAGCGAATACTACTGGGAGCGTCTGGCTGAAAAACGACGTGAAGCGTTGGAAGAGGCGCTCGTTGAAAATAAACATTTGTACGAGCGCAACGCCGGTCTCGAGGAAGAGCTAAACACATCGCGACAAATGCTTGAAGAGGCACGTAATCTGGTCGAGGTACTTACAGAGATGCTCAACGAAAATGAGGCAGAACGTGAAATAGAAGGCGGCAGCGGTGAATTGCAGGATACTGAAGCAGATGAAACCAAAGCAAAATCAATTGACGACGGCGAGGGTAGTGAGACACGCTCATCAACAGCCGAACAGGCGTCGGCAACAGACGACAAAGAGGCGTAAACTTTATTATTATTTTTTAAATTCGTTTCGATTAAGATTTCTCTCGAAAGGACTTGACTTATTTTAGGTTATTTACTTCTTGTTGAGCCAACTAAACCATGTATTTGAATTTGTGTTTTATCTAAGAAATACATAGAATATTTTTGTTTTCGAATAATTATGGTGAATTTTGCGCGCTTACTATCGCGCACAGTTCAGTTTTTTTAGTTTTATTTCTATTACAGACTTTTTAGCTATGACTATTTACGCCTGCTATACGGAATGCATTCAATAGCTTAATTTGTAGCAATATCTTTTTATGAACGCGTATTTATTAATGTTATCCTTTGAAAATAAAATAAATATTGATTTAAAGAACTAATTTTATCAAATTCGATAAATGTGTATATTTTAAATTGTCTAAATTATTTTTTACTAAGAATTTTATGAAATCCGAAATTTATCTGTGTTTGCCCAAAAGAATTGATTTCCCAATTGGAAATATTTGTGGAACATTTCTATGAGAATGTTTTGTTGATAGAAAATCTATCGTTAGGTATCAGTAAAATGGCGATATTATATTCACCTCATCTCTTCCACTCTTCACAATGATGAAATAGGAACAAGGGCAGAGTTGGCAACACTGGACCGATCAACAGTAACAGTCGTTACATCGTCATATTATATTTAGCCATACAAACACAGAAAGGAAGCATTAACAGTTGGGAAAATGGCGGCGTCAGCTAGAACGCCGTTGGAAATTCGTATCCTTTTTTAAAATAATACGAAATATAACGAGAATGGAGTATAAAAATGTGGTGGTGCGTCTTACTATATCTTGTACACTTGTTAATTTTTAGCTTTGCCCTATCGGCAACTGTTTGCGCAGTACACTCAGTTTAATGCAGTTCAGTCGGCGCTGTTAGACGATCTGCTTTACTCGGATCGTTCGGTGGTGCTTAGCGCACCAACCGGCTCCGGAAAAACGGTCGCATTCGAATTAGCACTTGTGCGTCTGTTACTGCAGAATCAGACACAGTTAACTGAAGTCGCATCGTCAGAGATTCCGTCCAAAGCGGTTTATGTGGCGCCACTGAAAGCGCTTTGTGCAGAACGATTTCACGACTGGCAGCAACGTCTGTTGCCCTTGGGCGTTGCCTGCGTCCAAATTACTGGCGATTCGGAGATTGTTGATTTGCAAACGACGATGCGCGACGTACAGCTTATTGTGACGACTCCCGAAAAGTGGGATTCATTAACGCGACGTTGGCGCGATTGTTGTGAAATTGTTGGCGCTGTGAGACTCTTTATGATAGACGAAGTGCATTTGTTGAATGACGATGATCGCGGTCCAATTCTGGAAGCGATTGTTGCACGCATGCGCACAGTTGCGCGAGCGGTACACAATACGGAGAAACTGTCGTGTTTGCGTTTTGTAATAGCCTCGGCCACTATACCGAATTCCGAGGACTTGACTGCGTGGATTGGAGGCGGCGATCGTTCCAATGTCGCCCAACTCGTGTGAGTAGAATCCTTAAGATGGTTAATTTAATTATGAGTTTTAGTGTACGAGTATAAGAAATTTACAAACATTTTGAAAAATTAAATAAAATATTATTTAAAATTAAAACGAAAATACAAATTCATTACAAACTGATTTTATTTTGCGAGACTATTCCTAGTTTCAGTGTCTCGATGCGGCCCTGTCCCCTAGAGAAGCACATTTTGGGATTTAATTCGCGCGCAAAAGGCTTTCAATTTGATATGAGTCTTAACTATAAATTGACCGACATTTTGCGCAAATACTCCGAGCACAAAGCCACTTTGGTCAGTTATTTTTACTTATGACAACCACAAAGAATCATAATTAAAATTGTATTGCAATTTTTTTAGATCTTCTGCAACAGTCGAAAATCAGCGGAAATGGCTGCGACTGCTTTGGTCAGAGACTTAGCTGACATATATCCATTAAGTGGTCAACAAAAAACGCTTCTTACGCAACACTCACAAAGGTAAGTATTTTAATGTTATTGTATTTTTTGTTTTTCTCAATTGGGGCCACATAGACTACAAGACATGAAGTTGCGTCGAATGCTCGCACATGGTCTTGCTTTTCATCACGCTGGCTTGACTTACGTCGACCGTAAACTCATCGAGGATCTTTTTCGATGCGGTCTATTGTTTGTGCTCCTAAGCACCAACACACTGGCGATGGGTGTTAATTTGCCAGCACATCTGGTGGTGATCAAGTCAACGGAGGTGAGAGTTCTTAGTGTTTGTATTATTTTTAATACAATCATTTTATATGTATTACTGATATAGCTTTTGTTTTTAATTTGCCATTAGTCCTACTGTCGCGGCACCTATCAGGAATATGCCGAAAGTACGCTGATGCAGATGATTGGACGTGCCGGACGTCCACAGTATGATACCAAAGGCGTAGCTGTCATAATGACGCATTGCAGGAATGTGGTAAGTTATATGTAGATAATTTCATTTATTTCACATACATAACAGTAATATAAAATTTACAATAACATATACATATATAAAAAAGTATTAAGTTTGGTTGTTCGTATTTTTTAATTTATAAGTATACTTTTCTCTAGTAAAAATTATTTACAAGATTTCGGTAGATGACGAAGAAGAAGATATTGAATATATTATTTTTTTTTTAACTGGTTACTTAAAAGTAAAATTCACAAATTTCCTGTGTGTGTGTGTGTGTGTGTGTGTTGTTGTTGTTGTTCTGCTAAGGTACAAGTTTGTTCCATTAAAACGAGTATTTCGGTGCCACCTTTCTTACATTCATCCGCGTCTGTCTGTCATTTTTCTACATTGGTCGATATGCTGCCGAAGTCTACGGTTCTTCTTTTCTTGTGTGACATATTTTCTATCTGCCATCCTAAATTAAATAAATTCATTGGTTATTGTTTGTTTTTTTTTTTTACTAAACCAATATTCCAGAAAATCAGTTTTTAACTTTGAATAACAAAATTTCAGCAAGAAAAGATATTGTTGAAAAAACCAAAACAGATTTTGATATGATTTTTTAAATAGAAGCTTCTATTAAGCTTTTAAAATGTGATAAATAGCCAATAACAAATTAAAACTCTAAGTCTCATTCCACATTAAAAACAACATCCAGATTCGTTAAAAAAGAATTGTTTTTAAGTACCTCAAATTTCAATCCTTAGTTTTAGCCCAGTGGATTATTTGTATCGAATGTCACTTTTGGTACAAATCCGTTTTCACCTTCCACCGTATATGCCACAGTCATCAGACGTCCGTCTGGCAGCCAGACAGAATATTGACCAGAAACCTACAAGTTTGATTGGAATTGAATTTAGAGTTTCAGATTGAAATTTTACTTATGTATGTTTTTTTTAAAACTCATACTTTTCCTTGAGCGTCGCCCGCTTCGTTTTTATTAAAGAATAATTCCTTTTCGGCATCTTTGACTTCGTATTGGTACTCGTACTAAAGAAAAGAAAATATATTTGTAAAAGTATAATTTAAATATGATCCGCGAAAAATATTATACAAATATATATTAGAATCTAATTCTAATTATAAAAAAACAAAGAATTCGAAAAATGTGTCGTACGAATTTCAAAATATCTAAAAACTTCTACCAAAAATTTACAAAAAGATATTTTGTCATTAAAATACAATTCTCTTGTAAAAGTTCGAATAAGTTTTTTGGTTTGCTAGAAAAGGTGTTTGTTCAATAATTTTCAATATTTGATGAGAGCAACTTATTGGAAAGTGAAAACCGCATTTTAAACAATATTCGTTGAGAAAAATCACAATAGCCCTTAACTTTGGATGAGATCAAGATTGATGTTTAGTTGTGTATGAGTACCAATAATATATTCAAATAAATTAATATCTATTAATAAATAACTTGATGTGGGAAAAATTAGTAATAATTAAAAATGGCAAAAGTTAAGGTTACAGATGAGGTAGTTGAAAAATCCGCATTTCGATAATCTTTTAACTAACAAAAATTTTTGCCAACGAAAGCAATTCTAAGTTTATGAAAAATGTTGCTGCAATAATTTTGGTATCCTTTAAATCGTTTTTACTAAAAAATTTTTTCTTATCGAAATTAATTTAAAATTGTTTCTTATTTGAACTGCATATTCTGAGACTGCGAGCCTCAAACTCATCTAATTTTCAGGAGTATATTTCGTCAATTCGATTTGCAGATATCAACCATATTTTTATTTTTGTATTAAAATTATTATTTTCACTTTTAAGCGTTCGTGTTGAGTTTTTTTTTGTTTTTTTTTATTTCCCACCAATAATTCCAATTTGTCACAATTAAACACGATTTAATACTTTTAAAGTTCTTAATGTTTGTTTAGCAAATTGCAGTTTTTTGCATTTACCGGTTCTGGTTGTTCTGGCGCTTGGGGACGCGCTTGTGTCACCACCAAAATACACGCGCACAGAACCGCAAAAGCCGCGAGCTTAAACGACAACAACGACGACATATTCTTCACACTTGTTTATTTCTTGCTAATCCTGCTTGGCACTCGAATACCACAGTGAAACCCTTTTTGATTTGTTATTGTTGTTTTTGTTAAAAGGATCGCTTCTTCTTCTTCCTGTGGAATACACTTCTGTTGTATGTCTATTCCGTGTGCTTCGAGACAGACGCTTGTAATTCAAACTGACTGAGCTTGTAGCCGCGTTTGGCTTTTATACGACTTTGGGCTTCGGTTTTGACTTGGCTCAGTGATGCGACCGCGCTTGATCATAGGTCAAAGGTACAAAAGAGAAGCGCTCATTCGTTCGTCGCTTCGCGGCTGCTCTGCCGGCAAGAGCCGAGATTCTGTCTGTCTGCCTGCAGCGCATCTAAAGAGATCTATCTATCCACCAGATGCATAGCCGTGGCTTACAATATTTTATATTTGGATAACATATAAAAGTTCTTTGATACCTAAACTTACCAAAGTATTGTATTATAAGTATAAATTTGTCCGTCTACTTGTGTAAAGCACAAAGTTTTCTAATCTCGAATACGATATAAATGATTTGATTGACTCAGGCATTACAATCAATAAATTTTGTTATTTCTATATTTATTTTGGTTTCTTCTTTGTTCAAATTGAAAATTTATATTACAAAATTATTTACAAACTTTTCATTCGTCTTCGGGATAAAGTTGTTGTTTTTTTTTCATACTACGCCTATGACCACAAGCAAGCGCAGGCTAAAAAAGTGCATCACCTTGTCCTCTCCTACTTCACTTTGCTTCATCCAAATTCGTTAAGGCATTTGTTTAGGCAGGCCGTCGTATTAACATTTCGATTCAACGTTCGATTTCAATAACATCCTAATACAAGTTTTTATTTTATTTTGTTATTTTTGCATTCTGAAGTACCGATTCTAAATATGGCTACAATATGTTAATAACTTCGCTAAAAAATTGTTTTTGTTGGCAATACGTTATTTTGTTTTGTCGTTATATAAAAACGATTATAGCCGAAATGTTATTTAATCTATATATGGAAAATTTCCTAAACTTACAAAAAATTTCTTAGGTTTATCTTGTCAAAACCTTGAAGGTTTTGGTTAAGCGCTTAATATGTTATTAAGTTTTAGACGAGAAATTAGTATGCAAAGGGTTAACATCTTTTTATTTTTGGAGTTTAATCTAGAAGCTCTAAAAGGCTTAAAGCTGATGGATTAAACTATGCAAATGTTTAAAGTTGTAAAAAGCTTCTAGCTGTTAAGCCTATTACCTTTAAAAGCTATGCTATACCTTAAATCTTAAATTCATCACAGCTAAAAGATATAAGACATTTTTATAAAAGGAAACGGAACTTGTGCATTAAATAAACTTTCCAACTGAACCGAGTGAAAATCTTATATCACCACCATCAATTAATAGCGCAGATTTCCGCCATCTATTAAAATCGCATTAGGCTAACTACCGAAATTGCTGCTGCGATGCGAAAACAATAAAAATCAATTCTTGAACGGTCATTTGTGACGGTAATAAAATCAAAGCACGACACAAGACCAAGCTGCTATGCCTGGCTGACTAGCTGTAGCTGGCATCCTGACGTAACTCAAAGCGCGCTAAAATTTGATATTCAGAAATTAATTTCATTTAATTGCAAATGCTCGAAAGTTGCCATATATCGACAAGCGAGGATGACGATGATGATACTTGATACCAGGTTCGCTTGCTCGCTCGTTTGACATTCTTCTGCTTCTTCTTCGCTTGAAGTTCCGATCTAAGATCATAGACGCTTCTACTGCTGCTGCTGCAGCAAAGACCGGCGACCGACTTCAGACTTGCAAATGTCAACTGTTTATATGCCATTTAGTATTTTGTTTTTGTTTTTTGTCATAGATAACTTCGTTGCTGCAGCAGATACAATGGCTACAAGTAAAAAGCATGCTTAACAAAGTTAAGCAACTTTTGTTTTTCTAGAAAAAATGTGCACCAATCTTGGAAATATTTAATTTTACGGACAGGGCACATGTCGCCCGCTTCTAGCGTCGTTGGTGTCGTTTTCATCAGGGATTCACATGGAATATCAACTTTGATTAAGGTTTTTTATTTCGTTTGTGAAAATGACTTCTGGTCGGGATTTCTTTATTTTTGTTCGAGTATTCACCTAAAGTTGCTAAGGGACGTTTCTAAGGCAAAAGTTTTATTTTTATTATTAATATTTATCATTGATAAAATTGTTCTGCCACTGCTCCTTATCATAGGGTGTTAAACAAATTTTGTTTTGTTTGTCTTTTCGAGAGCAGATTTCGGGATGTTTCATTTTTTGTCTCTTACATACATTAAGATTTTTGGTTATTGTTATTGGTATCGCTTTCAATCCCTGCTTTGTTCACAACAGCTAGAGCATAGCTCGCCTCGGAATCCGTGGAAGCTCTTAGATGACGGCATATCTGGCTTGTTGTATTGTTTTTGTGGTGTGCTTGCTAAAAAATAAAATATAAACGAGCGTGCTTCTTCTTGCCATTTGAAGCGCTACAAGTAGAAGATTGTCCCAACAGCAGCAGCAGCAGCCGCTGCCGCAGTCGCTACTTTGTATGCGCGTCGCGATCTTCTTGAAACGCCGCAAATCCGAATGAACGAACCGACGAAAAATTCTGTGGCTGCTGTTGCGGCAGCGGCATATCTTCGGTATTATGTCGAAACAGCATGTCAGCGCCATGTAACCTTCAAAATCGTGCTTTGGTGAGGCGGCAACTAGCAACTGCTGCCTTCATTCATCTAGCCATTCATGCCACACGACAACGACAGCCAGTAACGACAGCAACAACAATAACAGCTTCGAAGTTGACGACGTGTACTTCATTGTTGGTGTTATTATTATTATTATTTTTGTAGTTGTTGTTGTCAGCAGCCACGGCAGCTCCAGAAGTAGACGATAAACGACACCCTTCTGAATTGACTGCAAGCCATCATCTCCTTTTAAATATCGGTCGATCATTCGCGCATGCGCAACTATTTTTGATTCTTTTAGGCCACTTTGACTAAGTTTTATAAAAAAAATGTTTGCTATACTTGTTCTCTTTTAGGGCATATTAGTTCAAAACTAAGCAATTTTTAAAATCCATGCAAGCCCAACAAAAATTATACATACATTTTGTAATTAATTAATTTAAACAGATTTTGGTAAAAAAATTACAAAAAGTCTTTATACAATATGTTTGTTTGATTTGAATTATAATTGCATGCCTATTAAACGTCAAATCAAACCGACCTCCCATTCTTACACACTTATTTGTCATAAGTTGATGTCTAATGACGAAACCCACCGAACCTAAATTAAAAACTTAAACGAAATATTTAAACATACAAGTACATATGTACATAAGCAGTATTTAAGCTTAAGCAGTGGTGTCAAACAAAGCGTTTTCTGTTTAATAGCAGAACGCGCAATGTCACACGTTATGCAAGCTTCGACCGCTGCCAACTGTTGCTTTGGTTGCTAGTTACTGGCTGCTTTAAGCGGCCATATGGGCGCCCTCTCGGAAATGTTGCCACCTCTCGTCGTTGTCGCTGTCGCTGTCGTCGTTGTCGGCCGTACTTGCGCATCTATCGTACACGAGTCGTGTTATTGAATGATCATGTGCCTGGCATCATCTTGACATTTAAATCGCTCACGATTGCCACAGATTTAAATATCGCTGTTAATAAAAACTGGTGGCTCTATAGGTTTGTGCTTGTGGTGGCAACCACGCAGCAGCCAGACAGCAGCTTACGAGTATATAGAATGTCAAGCCGGGATTATTTAAATTGGAATGCTTCAAAGACTGTGTTATTGTTATTGCATTTGCGCTAATTTTTGCCGGAATTCATTACAGGGCTTCAAAGGCCGTTGCGACTACCTTGAGATATGGATACAAAATAAGGGATAATCGCCGGTTGGCAGCTTATGGCCACGTCGTAGTCAGTTAGTTATACAAGCCTTATTAAGTCTAAAATGGAGCAGCCTTTGTTTTTGTTACGTCGTTAAGTGTTGTCGAGTTGTCATTGGAAAACTCTTTTCATACACCATTTTCCGAATTGAACGCAATAAAAAACATTTAAATAGTCCAAGTTTTTTGAAAAAAAAAGGTTTTTCTAGAGAACTTTCGAACATAAAAATGTTTCTGTGGCCATTTTGAATTCTTTTGATAATATCTGAACTTCTGTATGTACTCGTATGTATATAGCCTGGTAATATGGTAATAACATAAGCAGATTTTTTAGATCTTATTTTCTTAATAAAAATATTAATAAGAATTGTTTGTTTCGTTGTATTATTTGGGATAAGTTTCAGAATTATCATTTCGAAAATATTGTTTTTTAGAAATAATTTTAATAAGTTTGATTATGTCATTGGATTTTTGGTTTATTTATTCGGTCTCTGCTTTTGAAATATCAAAATAATTTCAAATTTTTGTTGTTGTTGTTGTTGTTGTTACGCATTAAATAGATAGTAGGGCAATAATTCTCGTCAGACCATGCATTTTATGAAGTTCTCACTAACGTCGTGCACTCGCGTGTAATACATATTACAAGAAACATTGTTGTCTCTTCACTGGTAATGCTTGGCAGCCAAACCTAACGAGATGCATTTTTCACATACTTTGGTTTGGTTTTTGTACACCATATTGCCATTGATATGGCAATGCAAGCAGGTAAGCCGCAGTGCAATTACTTGTGTTAATTACCAAACGCCATTCATTGACAGACATTACGAAGATTCAATACACAAACAACAAACCACAAATCGCATACAATTCACACTTACATTTAGGGTAGTCACTATGTAATGCTTTTATGTTGTAATGCCTTATTTAAATTACAAATGTAAATATTTAAGATCGAGTTCCTAGCCCCGACACTTAAAACATAGATAGCTCTCTAAGGTATAGAAAATATTGAGATATGTCGTTCTTGTCGCAAGCAAGCAATATGACAATTACACTTGACCATATCAAAATTGTTTTCCACCACTGCACAGCACAAATATGAAAATCTTATGAATGGCAAGCAGCCCATCGAATCACACTTGCACAAACATCTGGCTGAGCATCTTAATTCCGAAATTGCATTGAATACAATCGGTAATCTGGAGATGGCCATGAATTGGATACGTTCAACTTATCTGTATGTGCGCGCAGTACGTAATCCGGTTAAGTACGGTTTCGATGCGACGAACATGGACAAGGACATTGTTGAAAGCAAGCTCGAAGGTGGGTAGGCAGGAGGAGGTTGCGTTTTATACAGATTGTATGAATCTAAATCAATTCCTGACATATATATATTTTTTTGCTTTTAGAAATATGCCTGGTGCAAATTAATGCACTTTGCAGTGTCGGTCTGATAACCAGAAATATTGTCAATGGTCTGGATGTGCAGACCACGGCTTATGGAAAGTTAATGGCCAAATATTATTTAAGTTTTGAAACAATGAAGCTATTTCGGCAGGTAGGATTTTTAATATGATTAATTTAAAATAAAATCAAAATAAAAATTGTTAATGCTGTGCATTAGTACGTACTAATTCAAAATACAAATAATTAATTATTCTTTCTATTTAAATGTTTTGCTTGATTTTGCTTAAATTTTAAAGATTCGTGGAACAGAGACATTATTGGAGATCCTCAATATGATTGTGCGCTGTAAGGAGTTTGCAGAATTTACATTGCGTGCAAATGAAAAGAAAACTTTAAATGATCTCAACAACAGTCCCATTCGGTTTCCTATAAGCGGTCGTATTAAAACGCAAGAGGATAAAATTTCGTGGTAGGAAATCATTCATTAATGTAATGAAACTTATGCGGAAATAAATTGTTTACAGCTTAGTTCAAGCAGTACTGGGAAATGTGCAGATATCATCACCTGGATTAGCCCAGGAATCAATAAAAATGTTACGCATCGGTGACCGTGTGGCAAAATGTCAGTTTCAACAACATTTAACATGTGCGATTATGCAGCATAATAAAAATACTAACACGGAACTTTCATTTCAAAGGTCTGCTAGAGTATTTGCGTCTGTCTGAGAACAATCACTCGACAGCTGTGCTGGGGGCAAATTCGGTGACGGCGACGGAGGAGTCGGTGGGTTCCTACAAGGCACTGCTGCATGCCGTGACAATCGCAAAATGCTTTCACGCCAAATTGTGGGAAAATTCAGAATATGCCGCAAAACAATTGCGGAAAATCGGCGCTGTTTACTCAAACCTACTTGCAAATGCTGGGAAAACTTCGTTGAAATCGATTGCGATGACGGACGCACATACTATTGAGCTGGTAATTGCAATCTACTTAAGGCATCTGTCGATTGTATTAAGGAAGGTGTTGAAGTTATTCTTATTATCAATATTATAATATCATAGTAATTTAAAAAACAAAAACAAAATTATCAAGCATTTAAGATAATTTGAACTAACATTTTGCTATTTTAAAGTGAACAGTTAACTCCTACTTTGAGAGTTATGAACAACCGATTTTTCCACAGAAAGAAAATGATGCGTTTCTATGCAAAAACATAAATTTTTTTTAATAGTTGTAACTTTTCATTTAGCTTTAACAGCGTTGAAATTGTAGCACTGTAAAATTTAATAATATATATTATATACATTTCAGATACTGAATAAACCAGCGCCTTTTGGAGATGAAGTTTTGCAGCATTTGCAGACCTTTCCCGAATACTCAATTAAAATAAGTTCAAGATCTGCAGATACTATTCACTTGTATGTACGTCAGATAAATGAGAATTTTGTCTTTAACGGTTCGAATTCGGTGGTCATCGTTGGCGATTCGGCAAACAATTTATTGTGGTTCCAGGAAAATCTGTAAGGATATGATTGACAACTTTTCTTTTTGACTTTCAAATAGAAGGCGTGAAACTTATTCAGAAAAATACATATATGTATATATTTTTTAACTTATTTGTTTCCTAGTTGCCTTTTATGTGTGGCATCGTTTGTCATTGTTTGTTTGTTTGTTTGTTATATTTTAGTGACAGCATTTTGCTAGAGTATGGCTTTCTTGAACGAACTGTCAAAATTAAAAACCTGCAGGTGGAACAAATAAATGCACACATTATTCATAGCACATTGGGTACGAAATCAAAATATTTTTAACTTTAAATTAATCATCCAAAAATTTTTGCATACATACATATTTATATACATTTCAGTTGGAGTCGATCAATGTGCGTCGATTGTTATTAATGCTCAGGAAGAAAAGGTAAACACTCCTTCTGTTAATAAAAAAACCTCGACCAAACGGAAGAGACTATCTACACTTGATATCTCGAAGATGAAAAAAGGTAAATTTTCGTATGAGAGAAATGAAGTCAAACAAAATATCATTGATGTTTCCGAAATACCAGACGATAGTTTTTTGCTTAATTTGAATCAATTTTGCTTATCAAAACCAAAACTTCAAAAGTTTACAAGACAAATATGCGAAAATTCAAAACTCGAATCCATTGTGGACAACCAAAAAACCAAAGCACTGAATGATACGCTAAATACGAACATTTTGGAGTTGGAGAGGAAAGCACTTGCCAATAATTCCACACTGCTGGTACAAACGCGAGTCACCGACTATTTTACAAATCGGAAACAATGCTTTTCATCTTCGATAATATCGCAGGATATGTCAAAAGATATATCAAACGACATGGCCAAATTTGAAGTCAACGATCACTCAAATGACACCACATCGGACATAACAATGACAACTCAAAATGACATGGCAGTAGACATGTTAATGCCACAAGTTATGTCAATGAAAGTATCAACCGCTGAAAGAATAGAAAGAAAGGAAGAGACAACACAAGATATAATAATGAACTCTTTACAGGACATGTCACAAAATATGGATTTGACAAATAGCACTTTACAAAATACTATAAGTAAACGTGTAGAAACATCAAATATACAAAAAAGCTTAGCAAAAGATGTGACAATGATTTCGACAAAAGATGTATCTGTATCCATAAAACCTTCAAATCTTTTAAATAAAGATGTCTCAATGAACGTTGGACTAGATGTATCAATGGACTCATTTTCTAGTATTTTTAACACACAAGATTTATTCACGGAAAACTCAAATCGATTTAGATTCCCAAATGACAAAGAAGAAAACTGTTTAGACCTGTCTAGAGTACATCAAAATTCGGGAATTCTTGATTCATCTAGAGGTTTGTGTCAACGCCATGAAAACTCTTTAAAAAGCATCAAAGATGAATTTTTTACTCGAGCTGATACTACGCTTGACTGCAGCATCACAAATTTTAACAAGGCAAAAGATTTTAACTTATCGAAAGTGAGTAGCAACAATAAAAATTGCATAAATATTCCACTCAAAAGTCAACCCACTGCAGTAGTGATTCCTAGCCAAAGATCAAGAAATGGGTAAGTACACTTCAAATGAAAGAAAAGATTTTAAATAAAATAAATTTTGTGTTTTCGATATTTTGATATATGTACATATGTAAAAGAAAAATCATTGACATGCAAAATATTTAACTGTTTGGTGCTTTTTCGCTTTATTTATCAGAATCTTTTTTAATTTGTGATTAAAATAATTTTTTTTTAATTTAAGCCCAAGCACGGACTGCTTCCAGTTATGGCTTAAAGTCGCATTGTCGTTTCAAAAACTCAAACCAGCCGAGCAAAATCTATTTAATTTCATTAAAACTTATGAAACGATAATTTTAAAAGAAGATCTTCAGCAACGACGACACCCTTCAGGCGTGATGCCAAATGACATATCTCTCGTGTCTACGACTAATACCACCGAAGCCAGTAACTGCAAGAGCAAGGAGAATTCAACATCATCGTCTAAAATAAACAAATCAAGTGTATCCCAACGATACAATCCATACCGTTTGCGCATTTATAAAGACGATGCCGAGGATTTGAAGAGTCGTCCCGTTGCAAAAATGGCGACTACAGCAAGAGATCTAAGTCCTTCCAAAATTCAATCTCTTAACGCAAGTGTCATGCAGGATGTCCTTAATATCAAATACGAACAGAACAATCAAATTCAAATCACCGATGATACAGTTAGCGAATTCGAGCGAGAACTGCTGGTGGAGACAGATCACGACGTTTTGTCTGCTTCTTTCAGAGAATATTTTCGATAAATTTTTTTAAGAGATCCCCAGGCCCAGAAATGAATTTTAACATAAAGCTAAGTTGATTACATGCTGGTAAGTAAACTTATCCGCTTAAAAAATTTGTGTCCAACAATCATTTAAATTTTCAACTGCGTTTTAAGCACTTATCCATTAATAAATTTGTGAGCTATCACATAAATATGTAAATATGTTTAGTTTTACCTTGATTTGATGTAACAACGTCCATACCGAAGCGAAGCATTCTGTAAATCAGTTGAGGACAATCAATGAACTTCGATTGCTATTTATATTCGGGCACATGAAGGAAAATCCAAATCTCTTCTTGTAAAAAAATTCACAAGACAAAAGCTACAATCTACAATTCACCTTCTCAATCAAAATTTAAAAATCAAATCTTATCATATTCTTTTTTAGTTGTTTGCGGCATCAAAATTCTAAGTGCAACCAAACAAACAAACAAACACATTTTTAAGTTTTGAAGAAATTTAATATAGCTTTAACGTTAAACTTTACTCAACTAAAAGTCGATAAAACAGTGATGAAAATAATTTGCTGAATTGGATGAATATCTTTTTTAAATTGTTTATATAAAAATTTTTCTTAAGATGTATTTAATTGATGATTACTTTACGACTAATTGATTGGGCGGACTATTAAGTGTTTGCAATAAAAAAATACAATATAGATGCATACGGCACACCAAGCTTAAAAACTACGTTGTCCCTGCGGTTTGACTTGTATTATCAGCATCGGAACTTTTATCATCACCGCCCTCAAATGGTAAATGGTTCTTAATGGGGGCAGCAGCAGAGGCGACAAAAAGTGAAACTCGCGGTTTCCTTAAATGTGGCAAACTACCGAAAAAACGATTTTCAGAAGACTTAACTTCGTCGTTAGAGTCACAGCATGACGATGCATTCACATGTTTCTTTGGTCTGACTTTGACGGATTTCCAACGATATTTGGATTTAGTTTTAGACGTTGTAGGAACTATTGCTGTAGTTGTTGTGCTGCCGCTACCTAAAGCAGTTTTAGCCACAACGGCGTTGGCCGAGTGCTTGAAAAAGGGCTTTGGTTCATAGGCGGCGCGTGCGCAAAAGCGCCGCATGCGCAGCTGCATTGATTTGCGATGTGTACCAAATTTGTGCTTAATGCTAGAGAAGTGTGAACTGGACGACGATGATGCTGACGACTTCTGTGGCAATTTTGTTGTCACTGGCAGCTTGATGCTGTCATAGTCTGAGCTGCTGCGTTTGCGAATGCGCTTTAACTGCAAAAATGGATTGACTTTCAGTCGCGTAAAATACCGCCAAAATGCATTTGGTTGGTGATGGTGTGAGCTGGACACATTAATCTGTAAGGCAAATACAAACGTAAATAAACAAGTTTTCTAGAAATAACTAAGACAAGTACTTAAATAAATGATGAATGAATTACAATTATTTTCTTACCGGTTCATAAATATTTTCGTCTTCGTCATCCTCGTCAAATAGTCTTCTGCTTTTAGAAGCTGTACTTGAACAACTGGCGTTAAAGAACGTCTCTCCGTCTTCGTAAATACCGTCGATGTCACTCTCAGATAAATTGTCTATTTTCTGTTTTCGAAAATTTTAAGTTTAAGATCTTTAAAATACTCAATTTTTTTTAAAGAAAAAAAAATTAATTACTAAACCACTTTACCTCATTTTGTTGAGCGCTCTTCGTTGTTATAGTTGTTTGCTGTGGCGTCGTCGTTGCTCTTTGGATTATGCTGTCATAGCTGTTACATCTTTTGTCCAACAATTCCGAATTTGAATTGCGCATTTTTCGATGTGCATATTTGTGCTTGAGATCGATCACAGCATAGATGGGTTCCAGTGGTAAATTATTATTTTGGTTGGTGTTGGCCATCGCCGTCTTCATGCCAGGATCAATATTTTCATTTGGCAGCGGCACTTTTCTTGGCTGTATGATGACTTGTTCCACGCATGTTGTGGTAGTGACTTTGCTGCGTTCTGTGTCGACATCTGCGTCAAATGTGGATTCTCTGGAACCCTTAATGCTCATTCGTTGTATTTGATCTTTGACTAATCCCAATGCTTTACTATTGTGCAATGATACCAAAAAAGTGTTTTTTTTTATTAAATTAAAGACTTAAACAAAAATTAAATAACGAAATTATTTCACGCGGCTTCTGGCTAATTGTGTCCTATATAAAATATTTGTTAAAATCAATTTTAGATTTAAATGTCCTTCAATTTTGTTTATACGAGTCTTAAACAGGATCGAAAAGTTGTGTGCACGTACTTCTCCAGCGAGTAAATGAGATGTTCCCGCCGAATGGAACAAACGTTAACTAGAAAGTCTGTACGCGTTGCCCGAAACGTATTCATAATATGCCGCGAATTTTCTTTTCTTAATAGCCACAATAATTGTTAAAGTAGTCCAATTGAGAAGCACTAAAACATTTCGAAACTTTTTAAATGATCGAAGCTCCACGATAGCGTTTACTCTGTTCGAATCTTGCACAATTAATGTTTCTGTTTCTGGTTTTGCATCTCTTCAGAACACTCTGCGCTGTCTTGCGGCATCAAGCAATGAGGAATCTGTTGTGTAGTTGGTTTGTTTAAAAATAGAATTTATGTTTCTTTATGCGACCAAAAATGCATCACATTGTTTATGTTTCGTGTCTCCCGACTCTAATCATGCCCTACCACGCATATACATCCATAAGTATATGTAGGTAGCTTTGCACCTATGCGACTATGTTGGAACAGCAACAACCACAAACGCCTGGCTCTTTGTTGTCTGTCGCACAGCACTTCTTTAGTGCTCAAAATTGAGAAAAGTTTTATTTTGCAAACCACCCATACTTCATCATCAATTAAATAAATAAAAGTAAATGTGAATCATTATTGATAAAGTAATAAAACTTAATAAGACAACCCAGAAACTTTTTTAAAAATCAAAATAATGATTATGTCCAATTTCTAAATCAAAAAATAAATATATTTTTAAAATCTATTGCTTTTATTTTCTACTAAAAAGAAGTACTTTGCGCCACACCGGAAAAAGTCGTCATTAGTTTTTTTTCTTTTGTTTTTCCTAAGAAAAAAATCACGTAGCGCTCACAAATATCATATGCTGTGAAGCTATTTCCCATTTACCGTTTCCCACAATCCCATTGAATTGTCTAAATATAGATTGAAACCAGCCGCTTAATCTGTTTCTAATTGGATTTTTCGTTGAATTCTGTTTTTTATTTTAAAGTGGATTAATCTTACCATTCTTGTGTGCAGGATGTAAGAGTTTCCGATTTTAATGCAGAGGAGGAACTGTTTGCATAGATGCGATCACAATTTCGTTTTGATGGCTTCTCTTTAAATTTGGTAGCATCGATGTTGCAAGTTTTTGGCCGACTTCGAAATAGTTCGAAATGATCGTGGTCGCTGTTGCTGATAATGTTGCTCTTGCTAAACAAGCGATTAATCATCAGCACCGATTGTGCTGATGCGGACGGTTGGTGTGGTTGGTAAATGGAATTAGATGAAGTGCGCAGGTCGATTGCAGAGGAACGCGCGGAAGTCGCCATGCTGCTGTTGTTATTGTAGTGCAAACGAAATTGTGTTTCATTGTTACTGCAAATTTGGGACAAATGCAAATTTGGTTATAATATTTCTAAAATATTTTATTTTTGGACAAAAACTACTTAATGATCTTTAATATATGTAGAACAAAAATACCGAATCCATATGTTATAATTTCCTGCCAAATTATGTATTTCCTACCTGTGATCCTCCTGATAAAGATAACGCATACAATTCGAATTCGCTTTCCGGTTGTAAAGCAGCACTTGTAAATCCGTAGAATTCACACCGTTACGCTCCAATATTTTAGCCGTATTGTGTACAATTGGCAGACGCACGCAACCACCAATAAGCGGCGGCGGTGGTGGCAGCGGCAGCGGCAGCATTGGTTGTTGTGGCACACTACCAACGATTCGTTCCGCATGGCTTATGGAATCGAAACTATGCGTCATATCGCGAGTCAGATTATTGTTAAACGTTGATGTTAACGTAGATGACGTAGTCATAATACTCAAGGCATTTGGTATGTTATCCACGGAATAGTTGCTGAATCGATGTGAGAATTTTTGTACCCTTGCCACCGAGGGTTGAGTGGCAAGACTATCCAAAAGTTTTGCGATCCACTCGCGATATGCGCTGCGATCGTCGCAATGCTAGAATGATATTAGAAGGTGAGCAAAGATAGCACCAAATTTCAAAGTCACAGGACTAACTTACAAACGTGTACATGGCCTGCGATGCTGTCTCAATAGTAAAACGAAATCCGCCCAAGGGTCGTACAAGTGTTCCTGGTACCAAATTAAGCACATCTTTGAAAGAGACCAGCTTGTTGTCATATTCCTCTTTCGAGCCATAGGACAGCAGCAACTTATCTTGCAGCACAAACCACAACTTACGCCAACCGCCGACTCGCTAAGTAGAAAGAAGAAGAATTTAATAATAAACAAAAAATAATACTTTTTTTGTAATCCCTCCGAAGTAGTGTGTAAACTGAAAACACTTTTCAAGAGCTCCTCTTTAATAAATACTGAAAACGAAATTATAAGAAAATTTTCGATTGTTAGTAAAAGAAAATCAGTTACTTAAATTAATTTAAATTTGTTTGTTAGTAAACGTTGACGCTTATTGCCGATTAAAGAATATTTGATAAATCGTTTTGCAGCCTAACCAAAAAAAAAAAAAACAAACCGGATCGACATCGTTTCTAAACTCTGATTTAAAAGCAATCTTAACTGGACACCAAACTAACATTTCGTTTCTTTTTCAAGTAGCCGCACAGTTTCACTTTGTTGCCGGCTGAATTGCGCTCTTTCACTAAGTGGGCGTGGCTTAGCAATGTTTCCTTTCCCTTAGCAGCATTCATTTAAATTCGCTTACTGCTTTTGCAATCGCTCGTGAATAATCTCAAGAACTGTGCTTTTAAACTTTGTAATAACAAAGTATACGGTCTCAACCGCCCGCGGATAGAGGAAAGAAAGCCACAGGAATTATGTATCTCCCTTTTGTTGTTCGTTGTTTGTTGTTGGCACTGCAACTTGTTGTAACTGAACTGAATTGAACTGCGCTTTAGACCATTGCGCAGTAACGCTGAATACGAACTGAGCAGCGTGGAACTTAACAAGCAGCAGCTATTACATTCTGCTCTGCTCTGCTCAGGGAATCACGGTCGAGTGCGTTTCCATTGTTAACAACAAGTGGCAGCGAAGCCGCCAACATCCAACGATGTTGACTATGCCGATGCCGCCTCAACCCAAGCAAACCAAACCGAAAAACCAACGAAATTTACAACAAAACAAAACAAAATGTAAAAGTAAAAATTATAATTTAACTTTATGCCAGACTTTTATTACTGCTTCCTAAGTTCCGTTCCGTAATTATAATGTCGCACTGTATTTTTTTTTTTTAGAAGTGGTGTATGAAAAACTATTTCTGTAAAATGCCAATTTGATAACGGATATCATTCATTGGCGACATTATTTTTTTGGAAAATTTGATAGTTCCAAAAAAAAAGTGCTTGATTTTGTACAATATATTAACTCATCAAGCGACTAGTCAGGCTTAAATCTTAAAATTTACAATAAAATACAAACGAGTAATCTGATATTATAATTTTGAAACGTATTTTAAATGTATGTAGCTTCGTGTGTCTGTCTGCTTGAATGTGCCTTCACCAGCTACTTTACTCATTCCACTCGCGGTAGTTATAGATTTTGGTAGGCGCTTCGGCTTCTTGTTCGCTAGGTTTGATGGGTAATTGTAATTGTTGTATTTGGGTTTGGGCTTAGTTACCAGTTTCGCTTGCCTCGTTATTTTGCAAAAGACGACGTGCCTCCATGAGGCCAACGCAGGCCAAACACAAGCAAAAACAGTGGCTTTCACTGTTTTGTCGTCATCGACATTGTTACGTCGTCATAGATTGGGCGGTGGTAAAGTGTTTGACCAGCTGATTTTGATTTACTCTTAAACGTTCACAGAAGAAGACTTAATTACTGCCATTTCGACATACCATTTAAAAATACAGTTTCAAAAATAATAATTTGGAAATAATTTCAAGATAACTTCAAGATCAAATTTTGCTGATTGAATTCTTGCTTATTTTTACCGGACGCGAACTGGCGATAATTCAGCGAAGAGGATTTATAATAATAGTAATAAAAAACGGACGTTGTGATAATTTCGTTTTAAAAACAATTTATTAAAAGGTATAATAAAGATACAACTTCTTTTAATCGACGCCTTGCGCAAGTGTGCTTAAATACTGCTAAAAATTCGTCGTAATATTTCTCTTTACAAA
This sequence comes from Suillia variegata, assembly GCA_949127995.1. Classification (NCBI taxonomy): domain Eukaryota; kingdom Metazoa; phylum Arthropoda; class Insecta; order Diptera; family Heleomyzidae; genus Suillia; species Suillia variegata. The sequence continues at coordinate 43,228,647 of OX421846.1, read as the reverse complement.
ATTATGCTTATGTTTTCTGATATACAATATATATGTATGTATGTATGTTTGTATGTATAAATTAGAACTAATATTGCTAATATATATTATCATTATTATTACTATTGTATTTAATATCATTAATTAAGTAATTCAATTTCTAATCATTCATAGCCAAAAAACGAACAAAAATATAAAACATTTTCCTAATTTAACCAACAAAACAAAAAAAAAAAAACACAATTTAAACATAAATTCGAGTAAACCAAATACAGAAAAAATTAGTATAAAATTTAAGTAATTCGACCAAATTTACAATGACATGGGCTGCCTAGTAATCCCTCCAAGAGATATGATAAAACATTTTTTAACTATTACAATTTTCGTTTAAATGTACATATACATATGTATGTGTGTATGTATGTGTGGTATAAAAAATTGTTTAACATGAACTGTTTTAGTACTACAAAGTACGATCTGATGGAACTTTTGCATTTCACCTGTACATACCGCCCAAAAAGTTCGCAAGTTCCCTTTTATAAGTTGGCAATTTTGTCGAGACCAACATGCATAGACGCACCGATACTCCAGCGGGTGCTTAACAAGCCATCCGATCCAAAAAAAAAAATAGTTTTGTGGTTCACAAAAAAAACCTACTCAAGCACGTTTTAAACTAACGCGGAGGTAGGCTCCTTTACAAGTACATTTTTTATTATTTGTAATTACAACTTACACTACGAGGCACAAATGGAACAATAGTTTGATATATTCTTCAGTTATTATTTAAAGTAGCATTAAAAATTGTCGTCGTATCTAAAACGTATAACAAAACAAATGTTTATGTTCCCCTTTCTACACTCAACACACAGTTTGAGTTGCTGACTAAGAACAGGCGGAGGAGGAACCTATTAAGTAGAGCTCCTAAAGGAGCCTCCTTCTTATCGTGCGCGCCTTTTTCGATATATTCGAGCAAGTGGACATTTTGCTGTTTGCTGTTTGCTCATGAAAATTGGAAGAGAAAACGAATTATTTAGAAGTTTGAGTTTGAGAGTGAAAATAACCAAAAGTTTCTTTAAATAGCTAATAATCTTAAATTTGTTGTTGGTTAAAACAAAATTGAACTTTAAAGATATTTCATTAAAATCAAGTCACTTTGTTATTGTCGATGGACAGACGCGATTATGAAGTGTAGGGTCGAGCAGAATTTATCTGAGGTGAAATACCAATGAAATGAATAGTCCTGACTTTAAGTACTTCCATTTTTATTTATTGATGATTTTCTAGACAAGCTAAGCTGACTTTCAAGATCTCAAGTTCTGAATTGAAAAAGTTTTTCCTTTAATCGTTTTACGATTTCATCGACTTAAATCCTGAACTTTAAAGTTTTTGTTTTCAAAATAATTATTTTAAAACTTTCTGCTTAAATAAAACAAAAATTATTGAGATTTAAATTCGAACTCTGGTTGGAAGAATCGATCGGCCGTCTGTTTATGGAAGACTGCGAATATTTTTGAATTTAGAGCTACTATAGCAGTAGTGTAGTAAGAAGGAGAGTACTTGAATTAGGTAGACTCATCCTCAAGTAATCTTCTTGTCGATTTATAAAAATAAAGTGTAACAGTTCGCCATGCAAAGAGAGGCAATATTGGTCAAACCTTTAAAGACTTTTAGTGTGCTTTACTGAAAAGGTCAGTGTCACCTCCATCAGCAAACAAACAGTTTGCGCTATGCGAGCTATGTAAGTTTGCTCTTATTGTTGCTGCTGCTGCTGCCGGTAGATTTCTTGCTGCCGAAACCGGGAAAACGCAATCTTCGCTTACGTTTCTTGAGGCTGCCATCGATACTGGCGCTGTCGCTGGAGGCGGTGGCACTAGCGTGTGAGCTTGTATCAATGATGTTGCCGCCCAACACTTTGGTATCACCGTGTGACGGCGCAACAGTGGCCGCAGATGTGGTGGCGGTCGCAATAAACGGCGGCTGCTGGACGACGGCAGACGCTGCTGCAAATTGATGCTGCTGGGGCTGCAAGAACGACTCGTGTTCGTGCTCGTGCTGCTGTTGTATGCGACGATGCTGCTGTATGAGGAGTTGATGCTGGTGCTCGGCATGGACCGGCAGGATTCGTTCGTGCGATGACCAACGACCAGGTGAGTGCCCTTTGCCGCCACTGCTTCCATTTCCGCCGTTGTCAACTGTTGGTGGAGCGGACTGCACGGAAGATGAAGTGGAAGATGTGGACTGCTGACTAGCGCTGGAGTGCTGTTTGACCATTTTTTTATTGGTTGTTGTAGTAATGCCGCCGCCGCCGCCGCTTCCATTGTTCGCGGTAAGCAACTGTTGTCCGCCTCCGCTAGACTTGGATTGCTGCTGCTGCTGTTGTTGTTGTCTGGCAGAGAAATATGTGGTGTAGATTTCCATAGGTACCAGGTCCGTGCTTTGTGATCGCAACATTTGGCTGTATTTAATATGAAATTTATTATTTGTATGTATTCAATTTGAAGCATTTTGAATGTTTGTGAAAATCAGCGCTGTAAAATTATGATGACTTTGTTATGTATGTAGATATGTACTGTATATTTAAAAAATTACGTATCAATTTAAAATTGTTTTCTAATTGAATATCAAATTTACAGATTAGAATGGGATATTCTATATACGGAAGCACAACTTCCTATTATGTAATTTTAAGACGTTATCATTATTTCATTATTTGAGTAGAAAGCAATCATCAATTTTACAGCGCTTCTGCGACGTTCTTTGTTTATTTTATTTTTAGTGATGGTTGATGGTAGAAGGCAGTACGATGGACGTGTTAAAGGGGGCGTGAATGATTTCGGTTAGTAACACAGTTGCTAGAGTAGCTGAAGAGTTGCTCGACTAGGAAGCAGTACCTCAGGCTGTTTGTTAGTACTTAGTTTGTTAGTAATTTAGTTTGTTAGTTGTCCATGTGTGTGAATTGTGTGGATTAGTAACGAAAGTTTCTTAAATGCGAGTCTTTTTTCTTCTTCTTACGTTTGCTAATTTTGGTGTTTGTTCCTAAAACATATTTCTAAGTTATTCTATTCGTTTTAACATTTTACGTGATATCGAAATGTGAAATTAGACGCAAGCTTGTCCTTAAAACATATAACGACAGACAGATTTTTTTTTTATAGATATTTTAACATTGACTTGGAAGATTTCTTTTTATAGGAAGTGAAGGCTACATGAACGCCAAAAATTCATGTTGATTTTTGTTTTGATTGCATTCTGAAATTGTACAATAAAATCAGGAAATAAATTAAATCGAAAATGAAAAAGGATTTTTAATTTGATAAAAAAGGTTGTGAAGAGAAACAGGGGAACGTGACAGAGAGAGAGAGAGAGAGAGATAGAGATACAGATATAGAGATAGCAAATTATAAAGGAAACACCCAATAAACAAATATTTAAATATAAGCGCTTCAAATACATTTTGAACATCAAACAATTAATTTCCAGAAACCGAATTCTCAATATCAATAATGTAAAAATACAACAACTCTTCTACTATACTGAAATAGAAAAAAATTGTCTTTTGTTTCTTATTACTCTTGCACCTTGAATCTGGTTCCTGCCTTAAGACGATAAATTCGATTTTACTTTTTTGTTTTGGAAAATAAAAAGATAAATAAATAAAGGGGAATGTCGTCTTGTGAAATAACATCCAACAAAATTAAATAATAACACTTAAAAAATTAAATAATGACTTTAAGAATAAACGAAATTTAAGCTCTAAATTTGTTATTTAGGACGAGTATTGCTGAATATTCGAAAAAAAAGTAAAGAGAAGATAAGATAAGAGATATAATAAAGAGCGGCGAAATAAAGTATTTTGTTTATTGGGCGGATTCGGTAGTCTGTGGTGTTGGTATACTCCTGCGTGTTGCTTCAAATGTGTGTGTGCAATTTGATGGGATAGCCGGAACAAATAAAACCATTTTATTAGTTTGAAAATACAATTGCATTGAAGTCGTATGTACTTTAATCGGTAAATTTCTGCGCTTATCAAATTTTTAGGTTCATATTTTGTAAGTATAGCTTTGACTTCCAACCTTTGTCCTAACGACTGCTAATACGTACACTCACATACAAATTTGAGCTATAAAATATCTTGAAACTTAAGCCGAGAAATTTGTTCACAAAATGCACAGCAAATCGACTTAACCGAGCAAAACGCTCTCTTTTTTTTAATAAATATGAAAACTTTAAAAGAATAATAAAAAACTTTATTAAGTGTACAATACTTGAAATGTTTTGATTCAAATCTCAATACAACATTATATTTTTAATTTTTAAATGGCTTAAAGAAAACCAAAATTATAGCAAAATTTTTGTTAACTCAACAACATTTTCTCTTGACATTCAAAAGTGGTGTAAATCGTTGACCCGATCCTTTGTTGACATTAAATTGAGCGCATATTCAAAGTCAATACGACCGATCTGTCAGAAATTAATTGTATATGCTTAAATGATGTTATAATGTTATAGTTACCCAAATAGTTCACTAAATCATGGACGTATTAACTGGGGTAATCAAACCAAGTCGAGAAGGCTTAACAAAATTTTAAGGTGGGTGGTCGAGCTGGAATATGGAGTGGATAGGCTTGGTAGGGGTTGTTGGCGGAGGAGATGTAAATCTATAATAAGGGTAATATAACAACAAACCTCTGATTCGTTTTACGAGGTGGAGGTAGAGGCGTTCGCCCAATAGGCGCACTCGGTGGTGGCGGCACGACGGTCGGAAGTGCTTGTTTTTTGGTACGCGGCGGAACTGGTATCGAGCGTTCGGAAGAGACAGACGGACTGTGACTGTCGTCTCCAATGTTGCTACATTTGTAAAGAAGCGGAGCAGGACGCAACAACAATACAAAAAATGATGACAAACACATAGATGGATATTGCGAAAATAGAAATGATATACTGATTAAATATAACTGATAAATTTGTGAATAACAGCCGAGGTTAAAAAAGTCTGGAATAACAATAGAAAACAACTTTTTCATTTTAGTCAGCCGTAAAAATCCTCAATTTGAAGATGTTTTGTGGAGATACTCCTTAAGACGTTTTGAGCGACACTAAAATCGTCTTAGCTTTTCATAAATGTATTTTTAAATTTAAGCGAAACAAGTTAGCATACTAAGTACCAAATAGAACTCTAAAAAAAGTTAAAATATTTACAATAGGTTCATGGCAGATTAAGACAATTTTAGTATTGTTCAAAAATAAATGAAGGATATCTTTCAAGCCAATTTGTAAGTTGTATATTAAAAGATTCTTAATCCCTTCCAGACTTTTTGCCAAGTCCTGCAGATAAAAAACATTAAAAAACGATATGAAAATAAGAGGCTTCATCGGTATGGATTTACCTATCGTTCAGTGAGGAGATATTCGTGTTGTGGTGTGCATTGGTGTTGGTAGTGTGTGGTGGCAACGGAGGCGGCTGTTGTGGTGTCGGCGTCGATACAATCGGCGGTGGCGGTGGCGTGCTTGTAACTCCGACATGATTGCTGCCCACATGGTTCATGGCAGCCACATCAAGCGGCAAGTGCGCACGCAGCGATTGGACGGTCGGCGAAGACGACAACGACGGCAGCGAATTCATTACCGGAGGCGTTGGTGCGCCGCCCAAATAAAATTGAACTGACTGCGTATCACCATCTTCGCTCCCGGAGGAGTCATCACGTATTGTATTACAGTTGCTGTTAAAGCTACTCATACCCCCAGAAACGGAGGCAGAACTGCGGCTATAGTTGTCAATCATGCCTGGATAAGTATATAGAATTTCTTTCCCTTACGATCATCATAATCTTGAGAGCAGTTGATGAATGAATAGATGGATGGATGTTTGCATAAAAATCAAGGTGAGAGGTGGCTGTATGACAGACAGTGACATTTGTGTAGGAATTACATACGATGGCGTGGTTAGGTTAAAGTAGCAAAGTGACATTATAATCAAATTCGAATTTTACAGAACGAGACTTATTCGGATAAAATTAATTTTATACACAATGAAGCTTAAAGCTAAAATAAATTCAAGCAGGTGTTGGTTAGGTTATAGTATGGGTTAAGTTTAAGGTTATTATGAATATTTTGCAATAGAAAATTAAAAGAGTAATCCAATCAAATCAAGCTGCTAAAATAAAATTGCGCACATCATGCCAACACAGAATAACAAATCGTTAGAGTTTTGCTTACCTTATTTTTGTAACTGCTTTGAAATACTAAAGAAATTAATTGATTCGTGATGAATAAATGAATTCACACTTTTTTGGGAAATGAAACAAAATGAATTTTCGTTCGTTGTTGCGTTTATTGTAATTATATTACTCGAACATTTTGTAAAATTAATTTAATATTTAATTCTTTAATTTGTTTGCTTGTTGGTGATTATAAATTGTATAAAATGCCGTTTACTCTTTTGGACGCAGTTTGAATAATTTTATTAACAAATTTGATTGCTTTTATAGAGAAGAATTTTTATGTAAAATTAATTTAGTTAACCCGTTCCGGTGGTAAACGCGTGCATACACGAACAGTATTTATACCTTACTGATATCACATTTGAGAAATTTTTACTGCATACTCATAGGCTTTGAAAAATATCACAGTAACAAAACAAAAATAGAAGTAGTGAATTTTTCTAAGCATCAATGGTATACAAAAGAGAAACATTTTTATAAAAAACTGTGTTGAACATGATGCAAAGCAATTTCAAAAATATGCTGCTGTGATCTTATAAAAATAGTTTTTTTTTAAATACTTTAGTAATCGAAAATATATGATTTTGTCTGATAAAATAGCCCTTCTTTAACCGTGAAATAGTTGTGCATAGTTAAGCATGAACTAAAAAAAATTATTTAAAATAAAAAAACAGTAACTCAAACGAATAAAGAAAATCAATCAAATAACAAAATTTATAGCACCGGAAAGGATTAAGAAAATTCACTTTTTAATAAGTAAAATAAATATAAAAAAAAATTAAAACGTACAAAACCATATAAATACAAATAATTGTGGATTCAATCATTAATAATTAAACAAATTTAAGCAAATATAATCTATTAAAATAGCATTTTAATAGAAATATGCCTCAAGGACCCAACTTAAATTCATATGCAACTAAAACGTTTCCAGTTGCTTCTGCTTAAATTGGTTCCTGAAATTGATTGATTGATTGATTGATTTTTTTTTTGTAAAGAAAGAAACCCTGCTTAAAAATATTTAGTAAAATGCGAAATTTAACATAATTATATTGTATAAAATTAAATGTATGCAGGACAAAGGATTTTGAAAAATAATTCAACTTTAAAATTAAGTAATGCGGCCAGTAGAAAGAAATTTTACTTTTAGTTTGAATAATAAAAAATAAAAAAATAATGCAAATGACAAGGAAAAAATGTTTTGACAATATTTGGCCATACATTGGAAACCGTAGTAGCACCAATTGTATTTTATAATAACATTTTAACAGCTTATAATATAAAATTAAAGAGGGAAACAACATATAAAATAAAACATTACAAATACGTTACAATAAAAAAAGATTCATTTTCTGGATAAATTATCGTCTTAGGTCTAAAAGTGCGCAAAATTGTTAAGTAGGGAAACAGGGTAACTTAATTCATGTCAAAAACTGTGTCAGTTGGTTTGTTTGATTGTCTGATTGTTTGTGTGGAAGTAGTTTTTCAGTTTTGTTGATTGGTTTAGTTGTATGCTCGAAACTCGAAGTTGATGCCATCTGCATTGAGAGGCAGGCACTCACTCGATAGAATAACCGAATCATTCCGCGGAAAGCAACGAAAAATTCTCAAAATTGAGCTTACCTTGAACAGAGTCATCGTCTAGGTCATCAGTGCTGCTGGTCATGCGACCTGCAAACGAAAACAATTTTTTAATTAAGCAATTTAAAGTTTTGCACAATAAATCTAAATTTAAAAAAATAAATTCAATAAATTAAATTTCATTTTGATATTTTCGTTTTGGCGAAACAAGTAAAAACTTGATCGTTCTCGTTAACTTAACAGACCTCTTGAACCTTTTGAACTGCCGCCATTGTTACGCCCATACAGTATACTCTCCAAATAGGGCAGCCCATTGTTGTTGACGATATTCAAGCCAAGACACGATTCGATTTGCTTCCACCGATGTAGACGCTCCTGCAGTTCGTTTGTGACCTCACTTAGGGAATTCCGTGCCTCTACAATCGATCGATCTACATCGTCGATGCTTTTGCCATGCGTCGAAACAAATGCACCTACTAGCGAAGACCGTTTTTTACGCAACTTTTCGCATGCTTCGCGCGCAGATTGCAGTTGTTTCTCGGCAGAGACTCGTTTTTTGAGATGGTTCTTGTTCTCCAGTTCGTATGTGTATTGCAGCCAGGACTGCAGTTGCGGAGGTGGCGCCCAACAGTTGTCGACCAGTTCGATTTCGGCACGGGAAAGCTCAGTGCGCAGCATTTCAATTTCTTTTTTTAATTGCTGCACTTCTAGATCAGAACTGGATGTGGTAAGTACGGGCGCCTCCTTGAGACGACGCTCCAAGTCCATTTTTTCGGTAGCGACATTTTCTTGTTCCATACGAGCGCGTTCAAGTTCCTGTATAAGTTAAAAAGAAACAAAAAACAAATATTTTACTTTAAAAAATAATTAATTAAGAGTGTATATCAAAACAAAAGTTACCCCTTTAAGAGAATATTTCAAATTAAAAAAGTTAAATTATAGTACAAAAGTAACTAAGAAAAACCTAACCTTTTGCATTTCTTGCAAACTTTGTTCAGCACGCTGCAGTCCCTCCATGTCTTGCGCCATGCGCCGCAGATGCCGTTTCGCATTTTTATTTTGCTGATATGCATACCAACATCCAATTATAGCACTTAAAAGCAAAGCGACCAGAATGTAATCCTTCCAGCGAGCACCGGTTTCTGAAAACACAACAAAACAATGTTTAGAAATACGTTCAATAATTTGCACATCGTTACAAATAAATTCTCTTCAATATCAAAACAAACAAATTATTATAAAAAACATTTTTTTTATTTGTTAATATTTGTTTTGGCTTAAAAATTTTAGCTGTAACATTAGGAACAAAAACAATTTTTATGCTTTATTTGTCAAATGTGTTTTTCTTGACTCAAAAAAGTTTTCAAAATTATAGATTTGAAATTAACCGTTTATGTAGTAAGTTTCTTTAGAAGATATCCGGAAAAAAAACTTTGAAAACTACACTTACCACGTGGCGGTCCGAAGAGCACCACATCCATTGCTTTGAGCGCAATCTTCTGCTTGTGTATGGGATCCTTAATGCCTAAAACATTTCCCACGTAGTGCATATTATTCACTGCCAACCTGTAATGGCAAAAATTAATTCAAACTGAGATATGACGAATAGAAAAGCGTGCTTAGACAGAGTTGGATTAGATTTGTGTGTGACTTGTGCTGGAGTAGCGCCCCGAGTAATTGCATGTTTACATTGTTACGAACAAAAGTATTCGCAATACAAACAAACAATTACATAGGCAAAAACATAGACACAACGCGGAAAGCTAACTGTAGAATGTAAATAACAAATCCGGGCAATCAATATATAAAAGCATTATTAACTACAACAAAAAAAAAATAAAAATAAAATAAATAAAACTTGCGAATAATAATTGCAAATGCAAAACTGCTATTAAAGTTTTTTGAAACATTTGTTGTTTTAATTTTTCTTTGTTTTGTAAAAATTATATTTGTTTAATTACTTGATCTTAAGACTTTTTAATATATTTACTTCCATAACGACGACACAAATATTTCAAACTATTAATTATAGCAAAGTTTAATTTTTCTTACCGTGGCAAAGCTGCGCCTGACACTTTATGCACTTTGAAAACTTCTACATATTGCGGCAGTTGCACGGATTGTGCCAGCCAATCGGTAGTTTGCTCAATAGTCCAATTGTGCACCTAAGGAAATTTGATATATTTATAAAATTGTTTATTTTTTTATATCTAAGTAATGTTTTAAAACCTACTTCCGAACGAAGCCAAGCCTCCCACAGTTCCTTTACGGAAATGTGCATATCGTCGTTGAAATGAAAAGCCTTTTGACGCTTCTCATATCCCGAATCATACTTGAGCTCTTCTCGCAAGAACTGTTTAAATAAACCAAATTAAAAAAGTAAATTATGGCAAAATGATCTTCGATAACTTACATCATCCGATTCGCTCAAATCTATGTTGCCGTTGTCATCGTCGTCCAATTGTTGATGCAGCATGGCTATAGCTTCCATGCCTAGCCGATCCTGGACGGTACCGCTATAGCAATCCAAATCATCGGCATGACATGCGCCGTCCGCAGAACCGCTCCCCAGCGCACCTTAAATTTCAGAAAAAATAAATTAAAGTAATTAAATTTTTGGAATTGGTTTTTGTTATCATTCAAAAACAAAGTACGTATTTGCTTAGAAGGCTAAAAATCAACACAATTTTGTGGCGCTTGGCATCATCAGTCAAAGTAAGTAAAAGTGTCATTAAGGTGCGATCACATAACAACAACAACAAAAATATAAACAAAAAAGTTGTTATCATTTGAGGCTACATAAGTGCTTAAACAAATCGTAAATTAATTGAGTTGATAAACACCGAACGCAGACACAGACACAGACACAACCAAACAAAACACAAACAAAAAAGTTTTTAGGATTTACTTTCTTATTCAAAATTCATATCAACAGATCCAGTGAAAATTAGATTTAATATAAAATTAAAGCATAAGAAAAATTTAATAAAATTATCGACTTTTCATTTAAAGAATAATTTTAATTGAAAAATGTTAGTTCAACAAAAGAAAATATCAATTTGTAATAATTCAAATAATTATCACCAAATAATAATCAATTATTTATAAAAAAAATTATGCCAAATTCGAAAAAAATTAAAACAAAAAAAAAGAAACCAAAAGCTTCGAAAAACGGAAGTATTTAAATAACAGTTTCCTTATTTTACTACATAAATAGTGGAAAGAATGAATAATTTTAGCTCAAACTAGAAAACACAACAAACAACTTAAAAACCGAGAAGTAAATAAGAAAAAATCTCAAAAGGCAAACATTAAATCATGTTTGAATACTTACTGAACTCATTGCTGACCGCCTGCGACATTGCCTCGCTAAGAAGATTATATGAATTTCGGTTGTCAATGTGACCAATACCGCTACCGGGCGCAGGATGATAGAGCGCATGTGAAGCAGTTCCCGCGTTTGCGGGAATAATATTACTGCTACTACCACTGGCGACGTTGGCCTGGTGATGTTGTGATGCAGCGGCACTACCAGGAGGATGCTGCTGCGTGTGATAAGGCGAAGAATGCGACGCGGCATGATGTGCCTGCTGCTGATGCTTCTGTAACGTCACTTCGGCCGGTGCGTGTGTGTTGTAGCGATTCGCGGCTATTGTGCCCATTGTGTCACTCGGCGCACCGCCACTGGATACGCAGCATTTTTGCGCGCATAGCGCCAGAAAAAGGACAATATACAGGCAAAATTTGTTAAGCATTTCGTTGCCGCTTGAGCGTGTAACGTAGAAAATTATTCTTATTTTGGGTTTTCGAGTACTTATAAAAAATTGTATTTACTGCAAAGAAAAAATATTTTAAATTTTAATGGAATTTTGTTTTCAATTATTTACATTTGGTAATGCTTTCAAATACATAAAAAAATCTCTTTAAAAATATAAAAAACGTATTCCATATTATATTAAATAATTTCCACGAGAAAATAAAGATTTTTAATTACAAAGTTCTTGTATGTCTATGTCCGATCATTCTTAAGTACAAAATCGAAAGTGATAAGCAGGATAACCACTGCAATCGAGGCGTTTTAAATTATTGCCATGTAAAAATTTCGACAAAAAATAAACAAATAACAATTCTGTTGCGTAAGTAAAAGCGTACTAAACCCGCTTTTGCCTGCGAATAGCACTTCTAAGCAAACCTCAAACCTACATACATAACTTTACTTTACAGCTAATTTCACTTTGTCTCCCTGGCCTCACTGACAACTACGAAAAACATTAAATTCAAAGCTTAAGGCTAGAAACGCGATGAGGAACTGTGTGGAAATTTTTTTAATTTATTTGCGGCGGCGGCGGCGGCGTCTTAAGTAAATTCGCTTTTTTTCGTTTGTATTTATTTACAAGCAAACAATTTTAGATAAAGATTCTCATGCCACCCTCATAAAACTCGCAAAAAATAAAAGAAACCAACCGAATGAGTCGGGAGGAGGCACAAGAGAGGAGTTAGCGTACAGAGCAGAGCCACTGAGATACAGTTTCAGTACCTAAATACCTGATTTAGATGAGAAACAATAAAAATTTAATTGATCTGCGGCGAAATTCGAGAAAAACACAAGATTTGAAAAATACTTGAAAAAAATTACACATACATAGTAGAAATACAAAGAAAAATACACCCTTTGCCAAAAAAGTGTGGCAACTTTGATTAATAGAACTTTTCATTACATCTGAGACGTAATGTTTCGAATTGAATAACACCAAAAAAATAAAAAATTATGTCTTTTATCAAATAAAGTTTGCCAAGAATCATTTGATATTTTCTCTCACTATGTCGTAACATAGCATATTTTCCGTTTTTGAGAAACATCTCATTCTTTGGGCCCCAGATGTACATAAATAAAAACAATAATTGAACACAAAAAACAAGCTTCGTTTCGCTGTCCAACCTCCTCCAACCAGCAACAACTCAACTCTTCCCTCGCAACACCCTTCCAAGTGATATCGCCGCACACGAAACATCTTTTGTTTGTTGTTTTGTGTGCGTGTGTGAAATACCACACAATTGCAATTCGAAAACACACACATCCACACTATTTACAAACAGACAATTTGCAAAGTACAAAAACTAAAACGGAGTAGGCACATACACGTGTAGTACATTGAAAACCAGATAAAAACCGACCAAAATTACCAGAACGTGTTCAAATTGATGAGAAAACGGTTAACCAAAATCATTCGATTTCGTTTTGTAAAAAACCCTCGCCCACTTCTCACCCTCAACCGGTCGAATATTTTTGTGTCTCGAATAATTCGAAAATAAAAACAGCCGCAGTACCCGAAGCAATTGGACCCCTCAAATTACTGTCGTGATGCACCATGGAATAGGTTGTATAAATAGAGAATACATTTTAATTAAAGTGACACATAAATATAATTCATTGAGATATAAGTAATATCATTAAATTTATTACACACTTAAAAAATGTTTATAATCAAATATAAAACAGAAAAAAAAGTAGCTCAAACATTTTTTTTTTAATTTCACATTTTTTAAACAAACAAATCGTTTTGAAAATCAATTAAATTTTGAAATTTGTTCACTGTTAAAGTAACATCGAACCTGCTGTATATCGGTCGTATTTACCAACACAAGCGCACTACCGTTTAATGTGAGATTGAGAAGCGAGATACAAGATCAATTGAGAAGCTATTACAAAACGAGCCATACTAAAAAAACATTTGAAAACAAACGCTAGAGCATGAACTTATTAGGGAAAAATTGCTAAAACAAAAACAAAACAAAAAAACCAAATAGATCGATAGATTAATGAAATTTGTTGCTTGAGTAAAACTTGAAGCAAGTTAAAAACGGCGGAGAACAAATCAGACAACGTACAGTACTTTCGATGCCATTTAAAAATTAACTTATTTAAAAACAAGTTTAGAAAAGCATGATTTTATTAAACTTCGTTATGAACGGAAGGAATAGAATTATACTAATTTTCAATGTTTTTTCTTTAGTTTACCAATAATGCCATTAGAGTTTATAATTAAAAATTAAGAGATTGCATATTTAATGCAGTAGGTTTTATTTGTTAAATTTATTTCAACTAAATTATCAATATCTAATAAAGTTGAATTCAAAAAGTTGGAAAGTATTAGATTCACATTTTTTGTTTTTAAATGTAAATTTTTTTCGTAAGAATGAATTTCAAACATTCGCTTTTTTGACTCCACTTAGTGGGTATTAAGTTCGTTGTATAGATAAATACGAACTAATAGCTAAGTCGATCTAGCCGCCTGTGTGTCTGTCTATCATTCTATTTTTGAGAGAGAGACTTTACACGTTACAGTGAGTTGCACTGAAGTTATTGGGTTGAAATTTGGTACATTTTGTGTTATTCTTGAGACGAAAACACTCCCAAAAAATATTTAAAATTTTAATTTTTTTTAATAACTGTACTTAAGTAATTTTGTTCAGAGTTTTCCAATGTGGTTCATTAACAATAATAGTCGGAAAGACCAACTCAAAAGGCAAACTATGGCGAACCCCAAAAATAACTAATTCAGATTACGACATCCGAGCATCGAAAAGTAGCACGTTCTGCGCATATCGTCACAATTGACACGTTAAACAGCTGATCGACATTCAACTGAATATTTTTTTCCCGAAACTTATTTGCCTTGTTTTGCTTAAAACTTTTTGTTTAATTTATTAATTTTTTTAAATTTTAGCATAAAGATTTGTAAGATCGTTAATTATGCGAAAATACGAAACATCATTGAGCACAAAAATGGATTAAGCAAAAAAAATCTCCAGATTTTGTTAACATAAATAAAAACGAAGACACAAACCACACGGTCAAATGTGACGTCATGCAAAACATGGCGGACATGCGCAAGTCGTAATTTGTAGAAGTTATTTGTGGTTTTCAACTAATCTCTACTGGTTTCACTTGTGCAAGTGAAGTAAAGAAAGCTGTAATGTAAATTCGCTGAAGAAATTTTGCTGTTTCTTAAAAAAAAGTGTACTGTGGGATCAAATAGAAATAGCTTTCAATTGCCAGACGAAGCCGCAGAGCGACTTGTTTTAAAAAAAGATTGTTGTTGTTTGATTGTTGATTGAACATGAACCTGACCCAGACCACTGGAACCCCTCCCCACCTCATGCTAAACACTAGCACTACACACACATACAAAACAAAAGTTAGACGCTGACGTCGCTGTTTCTGATTCGAGGTCGCCGAGTGCAGCATCAGCAGAGCGAAAACAATAACAACAACAGCGTTATTAGTCAGTCGAGGTGGATGAATGAAGAATCAAACAAATCATGTGGACCCAATTCGAATTTAAGATTGAAGATTGCAGGCGGACCCTTTCCACGTCAGCTGCAGCGCAGTCTCCTCTCTCGGTCGTTATACAAGTGACCATCCATTATATTCTTATTGTTTTTTTTTTTTTATTTTTTCACTGTCTTGTCTTGGCACACAATCAATTTTTATTTCTGATTTTAATATTAATTTCATATTTAGCACACTTTTCACTTTAGTGCTCGTGCTTGCAATGTTTACCTAGTTATTTACACATTCTCCTTTTGCGCCGTTTCTTGTTTTATTCGGTACCCCGTTTTTTTGTTTTTGTACTCGTCGGAGTAATTTTAACTTTGTAATATTCCTCACTTTGTTGAATAAAAATTTATAAAAATTTCAGGAACGACACCAAATCTCAACCAAATTAATCAGCTGCTTGTTGTCAAATTTTCTTCCAACTGGAAAAAGTTTGGAAGTAGTGGAAAGTGGTCGAACGGACCAGTACTGCCAATTATCAAAAAGTTTTGTTTTTGTTTAGGTGGCATCTTTGTTTCAAAGTGGACTCTACTTCTCCACCTTCAAAACAAAACACAAAAATTTAGGACGCTGCACAGTTTTCGAATGTGCTTGTTTGTTTGTGGATTAAAACTGTGCAGTGTTTAATTTAAATGCATGGCAAAGTCAAAGTCGAAACGGTTGCTGCGGACGGCTGTCACTGCGTCAGCTTCTCCACAGCAAAAGCAGCCACCAGAAACAGATCGAAACCAAGAACCACAACATAAGTTTAAATCTAATGCCACCGCATCAGCTTCGGCGAGCATAACCATGACCAGTGGTGAACTTCTTTTGGACGAGAGCGTCTGTCGTGTATGCTTGCATTCTGCCGGTACTGTGTCGTTATTCGATGGTTGCGGCGCCGACGAACAATATCGCTTTTGTACACTTTTAGAGGCAAACGAGCATGATGGACTGCCCGGCCACTTGTGTACAGTTTGTGCGGATCACATGCGAATTGCTTATGATTTTCGGTTTCAAGCAAAATATGCAGAAGAGTATTTTCGCAAGACGAATCTAAATCGTGTTACACCATTGTCGATGACGAAAACGAAACACAACAACAACGATGACGAGTTGGATGTACAGGGATTAATAGTCAACGGATACGATAACGCGAACGCTATTAAGTCACCAGAACAGGTGCTGGAGGAGCAGGTGCTAGAAATTGATAAACTGATGCTTGCACAAAACAAAAGCGGTGTTGACACCGCATTAGAGTTGGCTAATACGATTACAATTGATGTGTTTGTTGATAAGGAGAACACCAGAGCTGGCGAAAATGAGGAGAACGAAGACATGTTTATAAAAGATTCTTTGGATCAGTAAGTTGAATTTGTTTGAATGAAAATTTTGTATTTACATATATAAGTATATATTTTTATTCAAATCTAGAAATTATTTTAATTACGGCTTGGACAGAGACAGCAGCGATGACGCCCTCAGTGATCATTTTGCAGAGGCATTCGAAGCTACAGATGTCGAAAAAACTATCAGTCCCAAAAAATTGGAAGTAAATAAAAACAATTACGAGTATGAAGATACTACTTTACCAGAAACGAAACGCTCACATAACAATGCATTCCAACCAGCGTCAATTACTGCTGCCGATACCTCAGAATCAATTCTAAATGTCAGCGCTGTCATTACACAAATTCTTGAAACATCGCGCGAAGAAAATGATAAATTACTAACAAAAGTAAAAGAGCGAAAAAATGGCAAAGTCGAGTGCAATATTTGCGGAACTACATTCACGCACATCAATTCGCTGCGCCAGCATCTGATGAAGCATTCGGGCGAGCGTCCATTCGGCTGCGATTTCTGCGATAAAACATTTACGCGTCGCACTATACTCAAGATTCATAGGCGACTTCACACTGGCGATCGGCCATATAGCTGCGACGAGTGTATTAGCACCTTTGTCACTAAGGAAGCGTTAAATGTGAGTAATTGAATATTTAATGTTAGATTTGTTTTTAGAATATGTTTATTAAAGCGACACAAGCAACGTGAACACAAAGATGAAGCAGACGAAGCAGAATCGATTGTCGCCACCAAGACCGCCTCGTCCACCAAACCAAAATTCAACTGCAAAATTTGCCAGAAAACACGGTCCTCCAGATATTCCCTTCAAGCACATATGCGCACTTACCACCAAGCTGATTTCAAAGAAGAAGAAGAAGAGACCGAAGAACAGCAACACTCCAAAAAGCCGTCTAAAAGAATAAATAATAAGCCCTCACCACCATCATCGAATAGTGGTAAAACGGATAAGGAAAGTAGTCGTGGACACGAAAAGCGAGCTATCGACAAACCGCGATTGCCGCGACGCATGCTCGACGAAAATGGCAAACCGTTGCCAACCGTCAAATATTGCAAAGTGTGTCATCTTGGCTTCCCCAGTAAATGGGCGTTATTTGCACATCAAGAAGCGCACGAAATGATCCAACTGTATGAATGTGACATCTGCAAACGTGCCTTCGAAAAGAAATATAACTTGCTCTATCACCTGCAAACGCACGAAAATGCTGAAGAGCTTATCCAAAAGTATATTAAACAAGATTCGAATAAAAAAGTATCATCGAAGGCGGCGACGGCTAGCGATGACGACGAAGATAACCTCCCGCTGGCGCAACGTATTAGTCGAGCGGCACATACGAAAATCCTTAAAAATATCGACAAGCGCAAGTGCCATACACCATATGAGAAGCGCAAACAGTTAAACAATGAGATTAAGTGTCTCGTCTGCAATAAGAGTTTTACCACTTCTGGCTCGCTAAAGGTCCATCTGCGTACGCACTCGGGCGATCGCCCTTTTGCCTGCGAGCATTGCGGTAAACGTTTTACGCGCAACAACATATTAAGAATTCACAAGCGTCAGCATACGGGCGATAGGCCGTTTAAGTGCCCGCTCTGTCCGGAGGCATCCATTACAAAAGTTGCTTTAATGGTGAGTTACAGTTAAAAAATGTTCTTCATAAAATATTAATAATACAAATAATATATTTTGTTACTTTTTTCAGCGCCACGTTCGCAATTTCCATGAAAACGGCGGTATAGATTTTCCCCACTGCTGTGAGATCTGCTTTAAAACATTTCCAAATAAAGATTTGTTAGCTGAGCACGAACAGAAGGAGCATGCGGTTAACGAACCAATTAATGCTGTTGGTGTTATTACAAAGCGAACATTCATTTGCAAATTGTGCTCTCAGGAATTTATAACATGGAACGAATACTCAAATCACATTGATGCACATGATGTGCCTAAACCATTCCAGTGTGGCATATGTGAAATGCGTTTTGATAAGAAATTTAGGTTGCTCTTTCATCTGGAGACACACAAGTCGCGAAAGAATTGTATATGCAAGCACTGTGGCGAATCGATGACCAAGTATGCATTAATTATTAAGATAATTAAGCAACATTTTAAAATACTAGTTTTATTTTAGAAATGACCGGCCGTGGCACATCAAACGCGAACATTTCGATAAGCGCCATCTGGATACGCCCTGCCCCGAATGCCTCGAAATGTTGTTTGACGTTGTTGACCTCAAACAACATCTTAACGAAAAACATGACTTTAAAGACTTCAATTGCGACAATTGCGGCATCAACTTTCTCACATTCGTTGAATTTGAGAAGCATTTTAACGCGCAACATAACAGCGTCAGCAAGGCCTGCCTCGAGTGTGGTGAGCTTTTCGACTCGCGAAAGGCATACAACCGTCATGTTTGGATGCACTATGTTTAAAAATCATTTCTTGATTTTATATAATTTTAGTTTCAAAGGTTTCATTTAATTTGTGCTTAAGGCCTTCAGGTTAAAGAGTCTTCATATATATATATATATATATATATATATATATATATATGCATATTTCCTGCATTTTTTATTGAATTTTTATTTTTTGGTTTTTAGTTTGTTTTATCCAGTAAAAGTTTTTTCCTTGATATTGATAATGAATAGACTTAGTTTAGCTAAATAAGATAACAAAATTAGCAATTCGTTTTTGAAACAACACACTTTTCTATATAGAATTTAGGTTAAAAGTGCTTCTAATCTACATGCACTTAAATCGCACTGAAAGCGCCATTTTCATGTAATGAATTTAAAAAATATTTACTAAATGAAATTTATATTGTTATACATTAAAAATAAATAATATCAAAAAGGTTGGATTCATAAATAAATTTTTGTTTTTGTTTGGGCTCAAAACAACTTTCAGACTTTGCAGGTTAAGAAAGGAAATTTCTTAAAAAACGCCATCATTTATTTATTACAAAAACTACAATACAACATGCTTAACTGATGTAACTAAATCTTATGCCTACTATAAATACGCATACATTTGCACAGTTTCTTTATGAATATTATAAATGCCAGTTTTTAGCACGCATGAAAAAAAACTATTTTCTATTAACTTATTGATCTACATAAATACTAAAATCTATCCTATTTGTATTGGAGTAAAAATGCGCTTATTGTTAAGCTGTATTATTGTCATCATCATTGTCTATGGAAGCCATTTCGGAGTTGTTTACACAATTGCATTAGTAATATGAGGATATAATCGCCAACCTTAGTTGACATTTTGTGTCAATAGGAGCCCATCGGATAAGTTTAATAGACTAGCCTCCTTGTCGAGTTGTTTTGGTCCATTGCCTACTTTTGTGTGAATGATGTATTTGAGCAGATTTTGCGCGTGAGATGGTAAAGTCGCGATTTCGCTTAAGCCGTTGTTTGACTAAAAAATAAGACTTTTTTGAAATATATTAACTTTTGTATTATCTTTAAAATTTCTGACCTCTTGCTTGACGAGCTCCACCGGTATACCCTTAACATATTCCACACTATTACCGGCGTCATTCGGAAATGACGACTGCAAAGCAGCCATTACAGCAGGCACATCCGCCTCTAACAAATACAAACAAGCATTCGGACCTGCATCGAAAGTGTATGCTACTTTTACTCCGTCGATTTGATTGTAGGCGTGCACCCATGCCGCAATTGCATGCGAAACATCATTCATATAGACACAGGGTGGAAACGTATCAAGCGCAACAGCATGAAATTGATTTGAATCTTTCATGGTAAGCTCAGCAAAAGTTGCAAAATCACGCCGTTTGATAGCCGCCTCAATTGCGACAATACGCGCCGGCACAACTTCACGAGCACGGTGTTGGATCAACTCTGAAGTTTCGACAGCAAGTTTCATACCCTTTGTGGAACTGGTCTGTTTGCGTCCGTCATTTACTACCAAAATCAAAACATGCATTTCTGGCCAATGTGAGGCCGGAGCAACGGGACGTGCAACCGAATCGGTGCCTGAGCTCTCGATGCCAGCATGCCAACGCACAAAGCCACCGTAAATACTGCGACAGGCCGAGCCGCTGCCTTGTCGCGCAATCGAAGAGAGTTCGGTGTCATCTTCGACGCCGTACAAACATGCAAGCGTATAAACGAGACACGCGTAGCCGGCTGCACTTGAAGCCAGACCAGCAGCAGTGGGGAAATTGTTTCGCGATGCAATGTGCAGCTTCCAGTCGATGGGGAATTTAGGTCCGCCACCACGTGCCAGAGCCAAGCGTTGTACTATTTAAAAGAGATAAGGAACGATAGCGTTTAACCTTATGAATCATATTCAACTTTGCATGATCATATGAATGTTATGATAACTAAATACATTTATTAAAGAATCAGTAATATTCTTTATTAAACTACAAAAGACTATCACTGAAATTTAACTGATTTTAAAAATTAATTAATATAATCTACTACATTTTCTCGCCCAACATTCTAGATACTTACGCTCCTTTAAGCAGCGTAAAATCCGCGGATTCTCTTCGAATGGCACCTCTTCACCATTGAGCCACATTATGTGGCTCTTGAAAGAATTTGCGGACGCAGCAGTTGTTGTTGCGCACATCTAAAAATAACAAACATTTTTAACAATTCGGGTCAAAAGATCCAAGTCCAACAATTTAAAATAAATAATTTGCATTACAAATGTTCGACCCCATTCACCCACCTTGTTAGTGTTTAGCGTCATGCTCAGCGAATCGTTAATAGGCAATATGAGCTCTTCATCGCGTTTTCCCCCTTTTTTTTATGAAAGTAAAGAAAATTCATATGAAATTTTGTCAAACTGGGTCAATTTATGGCCAAAGTGAAAGTTGTTCATTTCTCCACCTTCTTTTACTACTTACAATATTTAATAAGAGCAATATTCACTGGCGCACTGCAAGTAACCACAAACATATTTCAAATTATAGTTAAAGTTGAAAAAAATTCAGAAGGATTAAAAAAAAATAAAGTTATTTTGTTGCGTCCGATTCAAAACTTAACAGCTCGAGTAAGTAAACAATCACAGCTGCTATTGAGTGTGGTGAACTGTGGAACTGGTTTGCCGGTGAACTGTGGAAATATTTTATAGTGAACTGTGTTTTTGGAGGAGCTTGGAAGTTTTCGGCCAGTGAACTGTAAAATTTTTGTTGTGGAACGTTTCCTTCTCGCATCATAGTCGTACTTTTGGGAATTGTTTGGGAAAACTTTAAATCAACCAACCAAAAAATTAGAAACTATTGTCGGTATTACAGACAGTTACAAATGCGACACATTAAATATAAAAATTATATTATTTTAAACCTCAAACCTAATCTAATTACATTGCTTCGCAATAATTTAACTAACTTGTTAAAAATTTAAGCAGAAATACTTCTACAGCCGTCGACTTTTCTGATGCGTCTGTGTCTTGGTCTTAATGAGATTTTCCACACCTGGAAAGGCACATGTTAAAATGAAAGCTGTGTAATACCGCCGACATAAAAATCTGCGTTATAATGAAGTCCGCCCCATACGCCGACAACACAAAAATGTAATTTAATTTTGTCTCAAAAACCAATTTCAAAGGAATTTAGGAAGTGATTTAAGAATTTTTTACCCAAAATCAAATAATCAAATCATTTGGGATTATGGTTTATTTACTTGTTAATACAATAGTACATAATATATTTATAATTTTTTATTTTTTGGAAACGTAAAGTACATAACGTAGTTGTATATTATATGACGCTAACTTCTTTCATGTGCTTTGGAAAAAAAAATTATATTGGATATTAATTTTTTCTGAAAGCGAAAGTTTTGCAATATTTTCGTTCGAATTGGATTGTGCTCCTTAAGCAGCTTGCACAGATTGTTTCTGCGATGAACTGATTTTGTCGCCTAAACTAAGAGCCATGCCCTAAAAAAATTACAACAAATTAATATTAGAAAAACACAAATACATATATATACACGTATATAAAGAAACGAAACGAAAATCAAAACAGCAACCGACCTGACTTTTTGCGCGTATACGAATGTGTCCGGTAACCTTCGAATCAGGATCATCAACGGGTTTCTCAATGCTTAAATTAGCGAGAGCGTTTTCGCCAAAGATTGATCTGCAAATTCAAATCAAAAATAGATTTAAAAATTATGTACAAGTCTTCAATTTACCTTGGTCGTGACTCATTCACGAACCTTTGCATATTTATAAATAAGATTATATTACCGAATTTGAAGCTTAACTTACTTTGCGTACATATTGGCAGCCATAAAGCCACATTGACCCGATAGAGCCTTCTCTGGTGTCAGACATTTCATGTTAGTGCTCTTTAGCAAGTGCCGCAAGTATTCGTGCAAGTCGGTAAAGGTGGTGTTAACGGTGACCTACAAATGCAATAGTAGAAAAAAATATTGATTAATTTTTAAATAAAAGTTTCACCAACATTGATATTCGTACTAAAGATAAACAAAAATACACACCTTGTTCTCCCATTCAAAGTCCTGCCACATCTGTCTGAATTCTGTGTCTGTGCAGGAGGCGGGTATTATATAGTCCATGATATCGATGTGTATGGTGTTGAGAACGACAACGTTTGTATTAATTGAAGTGTCGTAAACTAAAAAATATAGAAGTAGAGAACAAATTAAAATAACTCTAACACACTATTTCTAAATGGTAATTTGAAAACGAACCAATGTTGCCGAAAATTATGCCATTCTCTGTTGAAGAGACCTTAACATTGGCCTTAATGTTGCAAAAATCGTGCGGGGCCAAAACTACTGGATGCGGACGCTCTACCAATTTCAAATCGCCCAGGGTAGCTAATTCCAGTGTGCAATTCTGCAAAGTGTCGTCTGAATGCGATATAAATTTTTATTAAATTATATATAAAAAACCAAACTGATTGTAGCCTAAAAAAATTCAAGATTAACTTACTTGTCTGATTAACAATTAGTACATCCAGAACAATATCGTACTGGTTGACATTGACATAAGCCTCTGCATAAACAGGATCAGAAAAGCCAGTCAGCTGTGTTACCTTATTGAGTTTATTGTTAGGCGACGTAATGTCGCTTAAATTGGTGGACTTGGTGCCGGCGAGGGCTTGGTTCAAACTGGACTCAAAAACATTTTCGCCGAGTTGATTATCGCGTCCATTCGAAAGCTGCGCAAAGACAACAGGATCATCTGGTTGTACTTTGGCAGTGGAACGCTGCTTTTCCTTAGCAATGCGCTGATCTTCATCGTGTTGGGCATCGAGCATCTTGCCCAAGGCTTCGCGACAATAGCGCCGGAAGATCTCGACTGCCTCGTCTGTGCGTTCGCTTAACGTGCGCAAGCAGATAAAGATACGATCAGTGTCATCGTTGGTGATGGCCTTGACGGGATAACCGGATTTGCCCAGATGCAGAATGGAGCTCATGATAAGCATGGCCTGTGTAGTGGAACGGTTTTGCTGGCGCTATGAATAGATTAATTTTTTGTATTAATATTCAATTTAAAATAATATAAACAGGTCAAGTGCTGGCGTACCACATCATCTTCCAAATCGGAATAACGCAAAGCCAGTTTGGTCAGCGTGGCGGAAAGTGCAGCGCCAATAAAGAAATCACCATCCATTAAATATTGGCGTAGTGGTGGACGCTTTTCCTTTTTAGCAACTCTAAAATTCAAGAAAACCAAATATTTTGGTTTTAATTTTTAACAAATAAAGATTTTGAAGAAAAAGAAACACTTACGGAGCTAAACTGAAAGCGCTTTGCGTTGCATATGTACCATCTGAAGTGACCTTGTTGCTGGCCACCGAAGGTGTTGATGTGGTGTTAGCACCAGCGCCAGCGCCGGACGATGCCTGTTCAGATGAGTCTTCCGAATTTTCGCCAGCCAAACGGCGTTGCTCTGCCTCGACCATCGGAATCTCACCCAGTGTTTGCATAATCGTTTCGATCACTTCCAAAATTTGATCCTTCGTATCGACATACTCGCCTAAAATCCAAACAGCGGCCCGATGAATCTTAGAGGTCTTAATTTGTGGGAACGCCTCTAAGAGACGCTCAACGATGAGCACACGCAATGAGGGGAATTTTTGTATAGCCTCGCGTATAAAGATTAAAACATCTGCAGCGGCCAGTTCATTTGTGTCGGAGAGGAATTCGACAAGCACCGGAATGACATGTGCTGCCACATCGGGAAACTTGATTGAGCACGAGTGTAGCGTGCGTACGAGCAGCTGGCGATACTTGCCGGTATCCTCATGTTCGACGTTGTGAGTTTTGGAGACTTCTTTCTTGAGCACGAGCACCATTTCCCCAATGTTGCGCGACGAGACAAGATCCATGGCGAGTGCAAGGGTTTTGCGGCGAACTTCAATGTCCGGTGCTGCTAAAACACGTAGAACATCCATGACAAGATCCTGGATAAAGAAAAACAATTTAAAAACGATATTCTTGAAACGTAATAATATAACTAAATTTCTAAAATTTACTGCTTATATTAAAAATATTTTGTTTATGCGATTGTCACATTAGAAAATCCGATTTAGTTGATTACTCTACCTGCATGACTTTCTCCGCATTCTCGTTTTCCTTCATTGCAACGAGGCGATCGAGTACGATGAGCTTAACATTATTATCGCTCTCCTTGACAATCAATTCAATGTAGCATCCAGCTGCCGCTTTAATAGCTGTCGGTGCTGATGATAGTGTAATCAAAGTACCAGCAGCCTCATAGCGCACAGCATTCGACGAAGAGTTAAGCAAATTGTAAATGCAGCGAATAAAACGCGAACGCTCTGCCGGATTGGCGTGGCACACCTTGTAGATTAGTTCAACAATTACCAGCTGTAGAATATCGCCAAAATTATTAACCTGATCGATGCACGATGCAAGATAGTTAAGCGCGCGCTCCTGATCGGCGTGCAGCAACATTAGGAAGGCATTACGCTTGCACGACATGTCCTGCTGTGTATCGAGGAAATTTGCAATCAGCTCTGGCCCATCGGGCACTAACCAATCGAAGTTCTTGTAAATGGTAAAGATGGCCAACACTGCATTACGTCGCACATATGAATGACGGTGATCCAGACAAGCGCGTATCGATGGCATCAGTGGTTCTAATAGCTCTGGCTCCTTCAGTTTGCAGAGGAAGCGGAGCGTAGAGCCACGCAAAAACTCATTGGGGTGTTGTAGATCCTAATTGACAAGACACAAATAAAATTTACAATATGATTTACCAAATTTTGTTTTTAAATATATTTATATGTTGTTTTTATTTTTTCTATCGACGATCTTTACTTATAATATTCTAATTAAAGTCGCATACGAATAACAACTTTAGTTTCCCTGCTGTGTAGGAAATCACACTTTTTTCTGTATATCGTAAAATAATTCAAACAGATTCTTATTTGATGAAGTGTCAACAGGTATATTGAATTGAATTAAAGCAATCCAATAAGGAAAAAATCAAACTTGAATTGAATTTAAGTAATCCAATAAGGACAAAATCAAGCTTTAACGAACATGCACTTTGAATTTAAACTATAAAGACCCACCCGCGTGTGAGTCGTTCTGATACAACATAAATAATCATAATAAAACTTTTGCATTTTGTTTGTAGATGCCAACCTTTCTGTAAGCGTCGCAGACGAGGATCATTTCCTGCAGCAATTTGCCATCGGGCGATGTCTTCGGAACAATTTCCCAAAAGATTAACAGGAGCTTTTTGATTGTGTGATTCTGTACAGGCAGCACGAATCGTATAATGGTCATAATCAGCCCCGACAGGCGCTCCCCGTTTAAAAGCAACTGAATGACCTTTTTCAGTGTTTCGATCTTGACGTTGTTATCGCCCTTTTCAAGATCCTGTTTCAGTTGCATCTCATTTGGCACCTCCATGTCGGGCGAATTGATGATGGTGTAACAGGGTCCTTCGGCCAGTGACATTTTTGTAATTTTTCGCTGCTCCGTTTGCTGTTAAGGTAAATTATAATTTGTTACGTTTTGTCAGTGTCGCGGGTGCACTTTTCCTCAAGTTTTTAACAAATTTCCGGTTAAATTTCACAATAAAATTTACAAAACATGCAAGCGACGGTATTTTTCACTGCTTCCTTCGATTATTGACGTGTCCAGATTAAGTGGTGACAGAATTTAATGGGAGTTTTATCGGAAATGGCAGTGTTGCCACATGAACACCATTTAAACCAATATTTGAGAAAAATAATTCTTTTTACATTTTTTTAAACTTTCATTGAGTTTTTTTAATAATATTATTCAGGTTAACCAAGTAGTTTGAATCTTCTGCACATAACTGCAAAGGGACAATGATAATTGCAACTATTTCCCAGTATAATGTCTAACCTAAATAAATTTTATTCATCAAACATTTCAAAATACAATATCAAACATATGGCAACTATGAGTATGAGATAGAAATTGGCATCACTTGAGCGATTTTTCGCACTTTGCAACACTTTCCAAGAGAAATAGAAATAAGAATTAAAAGAGATAAAAATGAAGTTTTCGTGATGTGGATTTTTTTGTTTGTTTACTTCCACCGCTATTCCGTTAGTTGATCTGGCAAAGTGATAACTTTAAGACAGCAAGCGACAACAGCTTCTTTGTATGCATACGCAGACGAGTATCAAGAACGACACGACGACAGCCGGTCCGCTTAATATCAAATAACTGTATTTTTCATCATCCCTTCTATGCCGTTTCGGCGGCCCCCTTACGAAAAGATGAACGGCCGTTCAATACGTATTAATAAGATCCCAGCGACGATAGCCGCAGTCATCATCACCATCATCCTTGTTTACTTTCTCAATTTTCATCAGGAAGAACGTCCGGCAATGTATGGTATGCTGCGGAATCAAAACAAGGTCAACATGCGCAAACTTCTTATCGGAGCAATTCAAGCGGCACAGCGCGGTGGCCTAGAAGTGCTAGAAGTGGCGCACACGCTTAATCTAAAACAGCGCAGCAAGGGTAAAACGGATGAGGGTGCCAATGATCCGTTTACAGATGCCGATGGACGATCGCATTGTGTTATGAAGTTTGGTCTGCATCGCATTTTTCCACGTGTCGCAATTTTTTCCGAGGAAGACAAGGAACAATGCAGCGAGGCGAGAAGCAGCTTCGATCTGGACCCAACAGTACTGCATGAAACGGCAAACGTACCCAATGAACTGGTCAATGTTCGCGATGTGACTGTGTGGATTGATCCGCTTGATGCAACGCAGGAGTTTACGGGTGAGGCTTTTCTTTGAATGTTTTTTCTATTTTTAAAGTTACTTACAAGTTGTTTTATGCGCTTTAAATTTGGTTAAAATATTTCATTCTACAATGTATACGACATAATTTGGCAACGAAATAGGAGTCGAAAGAGTTAAAAATGATTTACATAAATTTGAAAACTGCGAAGTTTGCCATAATTTGTATCTATTATATAAAAACTTTTTCCAATTTTTTAATAATCTAAAGAAATTAAACACTCGATTTTTTAAAAACATGGCCTTCCTAAATGTTTAATCCAGCTCCATGTTGCATTACGTGCTTTTGCATGTATGTGGCATAATTAATTTTTTATTAAAAAATTCTTTTCGAGAGGAATAAAGAAACACAATGAAAGAAAAATAAACTTTTCAAAAGACATGTCAAGTTGGAATATTGAAATAGAATGTTCATGGCTACACTATGGGGAAAGTGTAGAAAGATGACAAATTTGAAAGATTTTTTAAATTGAAAAACTATATTTTACCTAAAATTCGTTTATGAATAAGAGGTGGGTGGGGGTTAGAGTTTTGACATAAGATTCCGTTACTGTAAATTTTTTAGAATTTCAGGTTCACATTTCTAACACTTATAGTTCAAGATTCTTTATTGGCTTAAACATAAATGTGGTAACAAATTTTTTAAAGGTTTGGAACTTTTTTAACACTGAATTATTATTTCATAAGAAAAATGCATATTTTTATAAGTTTTAAAATTTCTTAAAATCCAATTAAATTAAATAATATTTAGTTAAAAGAAATGAAATCTTAAATTTACATTTTTGTTTATACTTTCTTTACAGAGCAACTCTACGAATATGTGACGACAATGGTGTGCGTTGCAGTGCGCGGCAAACCAGTCATCGGTGTCATACACTCACCCTTTAGCGGTCACACGGCATGGGCGTGGGTCGATCACAGCATGTCCGAATACCTGGCCTCAATCCACCAAGAAGAACGTGACGCTGCACATCCAGTTATAACCGTATCACGATCACACGCCGGTGACGTCAAGGATCTGACGCGCTCCGTCTTTGGGGAACAATCAAAAATACTTACCGCAGCTGGCGCCGGCTATAAAGTGCTTCAAGTGATTGCTAACAATGCCACCGCATATCTTCACTCAACAAAAATCAAGAAATGGGACATTTGTGCCGGCGACGCCATACTTCGTGCTCTCGGCGGCGCTATGACCACTTTGGAAGATGAACTTATTGATTACGGACCAGATGGATCACCGCTAAATGCACGCGGTCTACTTGCGACCGTTGTCAATCACGATGAATACATTGACAAGCTGATGGCATACCGCCGAGTTGTCGAGCACAAGACAACACCGCAGCATCGCCGCCGATGACGGTAGTTAGCAACTATTCAAACGAGCGTCCCCAAAAAATCTCATGTAGAACTAAAAATTTAAACCGACTAAAAAAATTATTGGTCTAAAAACGGGTGGTGCACAAACAAAATGATAAAAGCTTATAAATGTTTTAACAAAATTTTAAATATTGTCTGCCAAATTTCTAGATACTGTTCGAAAAGAATTTGTGTTGATATCTTTTCTATTTGTTTAGACTAATTTAACATATTATATTTTGTTTTCTTTCGAATTTTTTTTGTGCTACATCCATGATGCTGGGCATTATGCATTAAGTTAGTTGTTAAGTTTAGACAAGCATCGCATCAAAATTGCGAATAAAAACTAAAGAAACATCAAATCAATGAAAAAAATTGTTATGTAAGTTGTTTTAACAGCTTCTTTATTCTTATATTTTATTTTTGTGATTATTTGCTCAACTTTTGTTGTCGTGTCAAAAAACTGGTTTTGAAAAGTGTTTTGTAATTTTGGCATCGAATAAGATTTTTGGGGTCATCAACTTTAGCTGCCTGTGTCTGTGTGTGTAAGAATAGTAATTAAGAATAAGAATAAACAGCAAAGAATTTGGTCGGTCTTAAAAGCTAACACAGTCTGTTTAGGGGATTCTTTGATAATAAGAAGAAACTCCGATATTTTAATCCCAAATTTATAAAATAATTCAAATGCTATTGTGTGGGGTCGTTAATATTTCTGCAGCCTGCATAGCCATTGAAAGTTATAGCAATTTATGTACAATACTATTTAAAAATTTTGGTTTTTCTATAAAATTACTTTGAAGCAATTCTTAAAAAAAACATTTTATTTTGGAGTTGTTTTGTAATGTGACAGTGATAGATATGAATGCTTGCTTTGCTATTTGAGATTTCGTTGTGATGATTCCTGAGCAACAACAAAATTTATTTCTATAACCAACGCTTAATTCAAACAAAAAAACAGCTGAGTTCATACCACAACCTCCCCCTTGCAACAACTTTGTAAATTGACTTTTAGGTTGCTGAAAAGAAAAATAAACAAACGAACTGACGGAAGGCAGTCTGGTGCAAAGAATACTCCTTGGGTCTGGTGAAATGACTAGTAAATGCGTTCATCGCATTGAAATTGCAAATCTAAGCGACGGAGAAAGAGTCAACCACGCTCTTCTGCTTATTAAAGGACGCATTGTTCGGGAAGGAGTCGGTACACAAGCGTGCACAGAAGGAGCAGCGGAAGAAGGAAAGTTAATCCAGGATAACATACAACTGCAGGTGTTCAGTTTAGAGAATCAATCGGAACAGTTTTGCTTTAAGGCGTCAGTATCACACAGTCATGAATTTAAAATACTAGCGGACTTGCGACATTTGGAAGCAAAAGAACAAAAACTGATACTTTGTTTTTTGTACTGCAACGCTGAGGAGCACCGCTTGAATATTGTCTATAGCAAATCGCTGTGCAGTTCCTCCGAAGACTATCAACTGCAGCCCTTGTTAATTATTTGTCAAGGTGAAGAGAGAGTCGGATCTGAAGTTAGTGACGCTTGTGAAAAAATCGATTTAAATTTACAACTGGTGCAGTGCATCTACGCGGATAAGCTACGTGACGCTGGGTTCGGGCGGCGAACGTTTACGTTAAACAGCCCGTGCTGTCTGTTTTGTTCAGAGTTAACCTGTGAAGAGGCGTGGCAGCGTGAGGAGGACGAGCTTTGGGTAACAATTTAAAAAATACATTAAGTAAATAAATTATATTATCATTTTAATTTTTCCAACTAAATATATTTACTAAC
Organism: Suillia variegata; assembly: GCA_949127995.1. Taxonomy (NCBI): domain Eukaryota; kingdom Metazoa; phylum Arthropoda; class Insecta; order Diptera; family Heleomyzidae; genus Suillia; species Suillia variegata. Next base: position 43,197,779 of record OX421846.1, on the reverse strand, counting down.
GATAAAATGAAAATAGAAATAATTTTATCATATGTAGTAAATAACTTGCCAAATTTATATATTTGTAAATTTAGATTAAAATTTTTTTGAATTAAAAGTTGAAAATAATTTTGATATTTATTTATACAACTTTATTTTGAAATATATCTACATATTTTTTAAATTTTTTACACTATTTAATTATTTTTAATTTTTGATTGTAGTCGCATTTTGCTGCGGAACTTCTGAATTCGCCCACTTGGGGACAAAAAGACTGCTTTGGCGTCAATAAAAATCTCAAATTTGTTGCATTCATCGCGTGCACTAAATACGACGCGGATGCAGTGGCAACCTCAGGCGACTACTCGTACGCTAATATACGACGACATTTAAAGGCGCATGCTGCGCTCGGTGGTGGAGGCTTAGCACTTTTTGGATCCGCTTACTTTTACGCCTGGCCACGACACTTTAATGCGATTTTAAATTGCTTCAGCGACAGCAGCAAAGTAGACCCGGCTGAATTGCCGGATGATAGCAATTATAGACGCACTTACGGCGGCGTTTATGCTTCAACTTTGGGCGCTGTTTGTCACGAACTAGGTCACACATTCGATTTGGGTCATAGTCGCGATGGCGTCATGGGCGCCGATTTCGATTATGTAAATCGCGTATTCACAGTAGACACACGAACGGAGCACCTGCCAGCGCGTGTTATATACAAAGGTGTGTTAGAGGCACAGCCCCCACAACAGCGCAGCCGGCTGACGCAACTCAAGCGATCAACGGGGACGGGGAAGGCAAAAAACTTTTTGGACAAATACCACGAACAGAGGAAGAGTGATTGCTTTTATTTTACTCGCAATTGCGCACTGATCTTGGCACATCACAAGTGGCTACGTGGCGATGGCAGTCATGTTGAGAAATTGACAACAGAGTCATCAATAGGCTTTGACTGCATCAGTAATTCTGTGAACTCTTCTACAGAAGCTCTGTTGATAATTGAAGTACGCTGTCATGCCAACAGTTTGGTTGATCACTTTTACGAGTTTGATAGCAACGTTAATAATGCTCCTGAAGTTTTTAGTTTTCAACTGCCCGCAGAGGCTTTGAACTGTTGCCTTCAACAGCAGACGCACTATCTTTTCATTATGACCAAAAACGGTCTTACAAAACGCTTCTTTGGAGGAGGTTGAATCTGAAAATAATTTTGAATATTTCAAAGAAGCAAAAAAACGTATTTTTAAAATGCTTGGATCCATAATTTCCTGCTAAATCCATAGGATCTATGTTAACATTAACATTACTGCAAAGCCACTTACTTAATTTGCTTCAATATATTAAGTAAGTTTTGTTAAGATATTCACAAGGTGATAAAAAATTTCCTTGAATTGAATAAATTTTGTTTAAAAAGTCATAATAAATTAAAACAAAATACCACTTTTGAAACTGCTCAGACAAATTTGAAATATTCCTGGTTTGAACAACAGTTTTTTAAATTAAAAAAAATATATTTATAATTAAAATTAAAATTAAGAAACAAAAAAAATTAAAATTGTTTCTTTAAATTTTAAGCACGTACATTTTTTAATCAACTGCATTTTTGGCTAACATTTTTTGTAAATAGTCAACATCACCAAATGACTAATCAGAAAAATTGATTTTTTTCTAATTCAAGGTTTTTTTAATATTTTAATTATTTTTGTGGGCTTCAATAAAAAATCCCTAAAAATTTGTCATACCAATTTTTGATGATCATAAAATGCGAACAGCATTTTGAACCTTACGCGAGAAACCATACAAGTCAGAAGCAAATAATACCAATAGCTACAATTAGCAATCTATCTAACAACTATTACTCATCGAAGCAACAAGACGATCTCTTACGACCGAAATCAGCGATCGGAAGCCAAACAAACGAAGTTTGCTAACGCGTCAAGTCGGCAACGTGCACAAATACAGTCAGCAGAATAAGCTTTGCGTTATTACTTTTTAGAGACGGATTGCCAAAAAATAATAAACAAATCATTAAACAAGCACCAAAAATAACAACAACAAATCTATAACAAATACAAATTAGTCTAATCGAACGTAGAAAGGTTTATCAGCAGAACCAGCAAAAGCAACAACTCCAAACTCAACGAAGATAAGATAAACGATTTCCAAATCGATCGGCATTGATTTTGGTTGCTTTGGCTGCGCATAGAAATAGTTCGGCAGTTTGAGTTGCAAAGCCGACCAGGAAATACAAATAGCAGTTAAACAAGTAATCGAAAGCGAGTCTTTTTAGTGTTCTTATCGAAATGGAGCAACACATACCACGCATACAATTTAAAAATCTTAAGGGTTTTCCTCTTAATATTGAGGAGCGTTTGGAGACGGAGGCTTTTTTAAGTGCCGCCAGAGAAATAGTCGCCGTCATAGGTGAGTCACCAACAACTATGTGTAACTTTTAACGTTAACGAGAACGTACAGAAAACTGATATTAAAGAGTGCTTGAGGGTATCACATTTTAACTAATATTTTGGTTTGTGGTTAAAAAAAAACTTCATTCAAATGAGCATTTGGGCTATTTTAGGCATATTTAAACCTCCTTCTCACCAGAATATATTGTAATTATCGTTCTCATCTCTTGAGTTATTAAATTTTGTTATATTCATTTTTAAATATTGTAATATGGAAACAAGTTGTAAATTAAAAATATTTAGCACAATTTCAGTTTGTTTACATTATAACTCACTTTTTATCACTGCCTGTTTTATTGCTAATTTGAAGTTCAAGATTTTGAGAGCCTCTTATCAAATGGTCAAGTGGGGAAATTTTAATTTTATAGCAAGCTTTACATTATCATTTAACATTATCAATTACATTATCATTAATTATAAACTATTACAAAAACACAACTAACGAAAACTAAATAAAGTGTATATATAAATAATATTGCCATTTTCATATTTTAGAGACTTTTGGCAAACTATTTACCCCAGTGATTAGCGATATGAATGGCAATATTACGGTAAGTACATGGGGCTCTGTCTTTTTTAATACGAGTTTATTCTATTTTATAATACACAAGAATTTAATTACAGAAATTAACAAAGTCTTACGATAAGGATCACATCAAACACAAATATCTGGAAGATATGATTTTTCTAAATGTTAATGTGGATAAAAACTACGTTGGAGATGCTCTGCTGTGGCTTAAACGAGGCCTGCTACTGATTTGCACCTTCTTCGATAATATTTACAACGATACGCAAAATTTAGAAGTACTCAAGAAACATCTACAAGATGCTTACGAAAAGACACTTAAGCCCTATCACGGATTCATAGTACAGGGCACTATAAAGGTGAGTAATTGAATGGCCAATCGAATAAAAGTGTAACTCTATTTTTTTTTTTAACAAAACGAGACCGATCCTTTAAAATTTTAGTATAATATCAAAATCAACGTTTTTTCAACTGTTTTTTCATTTTAGTTATAAAAGGAATGTAATATAATCTAAACACAAATTAAACTTAAAACAAACAAACAAACAGAAAATGTATTTATTTTTTGATTTTTTTTAATTTTTTTCAATTCAGTTTTTCATCATTTAGAAAAGTAGAAGAAAAATTTAATTTCATAAAATATTTAAAAAAGGCGTCGTACAAACATTTTTTAGTTTTAAACTCGTACAATTTTCTATACTTTCATTTTATTTTTTTTCATATTAAAAGAAATGCTTGTATTACTTCCATGTAAACAATTGATTTTTTTCGCTTTTGGCAGATTATCTACAGCTGGGTGCCCACGCGAACGCAATTAATTGGACAGGGCGCAGCGCACGAGGAGAACATAAAAGCGCTGACCAGTTTTTTGCCCACAATGCGTGCGCATTTGACTAGCATCGATAGCCTTTTGAAAAAATACAATCTTGATGATTGTAAAAAAGTTTAATTGATGACCCGCATACATGTGTAGTTTTAAATTAATTTATAATTTAAATAAGTTTTTATTCAACGAAACTAATCTATTTCGCCTAAATCATAATGATTTGTTAAAATTGCATTTGTTTAATAAATTAGTGAAAACAATTTTTCTGTTGCTTACTTTATAAGTTTTGAGGAGACAGCGGCGGCAACATGTTTCTCTAGAGCCACTCGTCGTCTCAGTTTATACAATTCAGTTTGTTGTAAGGCGAGTTTACGCCAACTAAAAATTCCAGTGAAAAATTCCAGTAATATGAAACCAAGCATGAAAGTCATGATCGTCGTTATAAGCGTTATTTGCGTTTTTGATGAAAGCATGAGAAATAGTAGCACAGGTAGTTGAATGAGTATGGTTAATATCAGAAAGATGCTTAATTCGCCAGTCTGAAAAATGAAATACATTGAAGAGAATTCCATTTTTTTAAATAAGAGTTAATAAGAATTAAAATTGATTTTTGTTATCCTATAGAAAATATTGCTTTTCAACAAAAAAAAATATTTTGTATATATTATTTCTTTCACCCTATAAATTTACCTCAGCTTTAAGATTGCCTGCATAGCCTGAATATAAACGCCAACACTCCACAATCAGTGCCACAACAAAGGCAATTTGAATAAAGACGCCATGGAAATCGCGTAGATTCGATAGCTGCCAAATAAAAAAAGTGTTTGTAAACAATTGCGATAAAAAACAAAACTGAGAGTTAGCAGTAATTAGCGAAGTTTCTTATCTTACGTTGTAACATATTTGAAATCCATAAATAAGTGCCCATGTCGAAGACAAATAAACGTTCAGCTGCAGTAAGATTTGTAGCAACAAATTCGCTTTGTAGGGCACAACTAAACAACAATTTAATTAAATGATAAATATTGATGTTTATAAATTTAATTACCAGCAAGTGTGTTCGATTTTAAACTCATTTCAAAAGGCTTAATTTTAAATTTTTCAAGTTTATGATATTATTTGTTAGAGTGGTTCGTTAGTTGCTAGGGCAACGGCACAAGCACGTTTTGTTTTTTTTAATAAGTAAGAATTAATTGCAAAGTTAACAAAACAATTGACAATTATTTAAACAACAAAAGTGAAGAGTATTTTTTTTTTATTTTTAATATGGCAAACTTGTGTTGAAGGCGGCGCTCAAACCAGACACTGAAATTAATAAAATAAAAGTTAGTAACGAAAGGTTAAACCTAAATTTCATAGGTGTACCCACAAAATGTTTTCTGCTTAAGGTAAACTTCGTGGTTGAGTTTATTGGCCAAATACTGATGACAGCGTATGTAGGTAAGTTCAATGGCATCGATTTGTGCATTGGCCACATAATCGTTGTCCCCATCTTCGCTGTGAGCACTGCTTTCCACCGTAAGGTCAACGGACAGCGGACCGTTGTTATCGCTTTCGATAAACTTGATACAGCTATTCCATTCCAGTCGCAGAATAAATGTAAGATTCAATAACTATAAATGTGATTTTATTAATATAATATTAACTTTTCAATTTAATATTTTCATTCATTAGCTACCTGTTCAACGCCCACTTTAATCGCATCAAAACTATCCACCAAAAAGCAGTGCTCGCATACAGTGCTGACATAGGAACGATGTACCATTTCCATTTCTTTGAGATTTGTGCATTTTACGATTTTTTCGTCCAGTTGTTGACCCATCGATTGCAGCACGTGTGTCATTAGATGAAAGTGTATGCTCTGGATGGCGTAAAGCATCCAGAAACGCAACTGCTCCAACCGACGCATCAGCAAATCGATCATCTGGAAAGGCGCGTACGGTATATGGCGTTTATGCGAGCGCGGAAATTGTAGATTTTCCAGTGTCATCAGGCCCCACTTGACCTTTAACAGAAAACGGAAGACTTTGTTGTAAGCGCGAATATCATGCTCTGTAATGATGTGCGCCAGTTCGCGACTAAAGTTGTAGTCAACGATAAGCTCGTCAACAGCTTCGAAAACCTGTAGAGTTTGGTTAGTTAGCTTATATTTTATGTAGTTTAAAATTTTATCAAAATCATACTTTTTATAAAAAAAAACTTTTCTTAAAATAAATATAAAATAGCATTTAATTAGGACATGCCTTGTTTGTTTGACAGCGAAATGTGGAATTTATTTCGAGTCGAAATAGTGAAGACATTTCCGGAAACTTGGTACAAACAATATCGTCCAGTTGTGTAGTCAGCTGAAAAGGATTTGCCCACGCAACCTCAGACTCAATCTAAAATGAGAAAAATAATTTAGTAAATTTCGTTTCACTCCATTCTATTTAGAATAATTAAAAATTCAATTGGAATTGCATTTAGACCTGCTTGAATAGTTTATTGTAAAACTGATACATCAGATCGCTCGATTCGAGCAGCAGAACTTTACGTATATTGCGCAAATGTGTTAAGACGCCAAACTCCTCGCGATACAGTTCCATTACAAACGTATTTGCGAATGCGATGCGTGACTTGAGAATGCGTGTCAGTGTTGTAAGGATGACCTCCTCTAGCGGCAATGGAACATGTTGTGATTGTTCGAATTGTTGAAATATCGTCAAGGCATTAAGGTGATCATAAGCAGACAATGTATTGGACTGTTTCGGCGGCGCATCGTGTTCATCTTTTGTAATATTTTCTTCTTCATCATCAGACGCTTCAAAATTTGCACTAAATGCGCGCAGCAAAAAAACATCTGTCGTGGAGAGACTATTGATTAGCTGATGTTCTTGTTGCGTACGCGATTCGACTCGGCCAAAACTAGCGGAAGAGATCCCTGCATCCACGACAGTTTCATTGGCAAAGCCGCTATCATTCGATTTAATACTGCCGCTGCTGTTTCCTTCTTTTGATGCTGGTGTTTGCACTTCTGACTGTAGTGTGCGCACATACTGCAGGACTGCCTCCACAAAGACCGTATACAATTTTCCCTCACTGGCGCCACACGCTTGCCGCAAATCGCCAATGCGATTGATTTCGTACAGTAAATTAAGTGTACAGCCCGCCTCGAGTGAATGTTCGAGCAACAAGCGAAAGAAGGCGTGTTCGGTGATCATTTTAGAGACGTGTGTTGGCACGAAGAATGCGCGCTCCTTGTTTTTATGGTAAGGACGCACACAAATGCTTCGCTTCTGATCCGCATTCGAGGTTCTAAAAGGAAACAAACTAGTCTATTAATTTAAAAATCAAAATATAATTAAAGATTCTAATTTTTAATTTACCTCTCCACAACAAACTCCTGCTGCCAATCGTCTAGCCGTCCCTCTGTCCACCAAGTGTCAATGATTACGAAAAATACTTTCACCGATGCGAGAAAAAGCGACATTGCCAAATTTGCTTCAGTCGCACTACTGGCCACCTGCTGGCAGTGCATAAGCGCCGCCAACAAATAGGCACTAGTGATATGCGGTGGATACTGACGCAGATTCAGCAGAACTTGCTGATGCAGGTCATAAATACTTTCAAGCTGCTTGAAAGTGTGGCGTAGCTGTTGATGCATATGAATTAGAGAGTTGATTTCAAAGTCGCGCTGCTGGATGAGACGTGCCTCATAGTCGAGCATCGTCTGCCAGATCGGTTCAAGCAAAAGACGCAAATTGGCGGCGTAGCATTCAATTGTTTTTGGAGGCGTAAAATCATCGCAAACGTAAATCGAGTCGAGAAATTGACGCAGTGTGTGCATTTGGCAGATGGAGGGCAAAAAATGTTGTTCGAGAAAACTGGCGAGGCCATTCTGCAATGACATAAATGAAAACAATAACAAATTTAAATTGAAAAGAAACAAATACTATACAAAAAAGTATAAAAAAGTTTTACCACACATAAACTAGGCACTGCAACGTTGTCGTTCACCTTGATGCCGTCAGCGCTGATGCTGAAAAAGTGACACTTTTGTGGCGAATGAAACAACCAGAGCAGTTCGCGTATTAAACATGCTTCCGTTGCCATTCTTGGTGCCTTAAATTGAATAAAATTATTAGAAGTTTCACTGAGAAAACGTGCGTAAATAGTAGCAAAATTCGCCTCCATGCGTGGACTATCGACAGGTGGTGGTGCGACACTATTTACGTTTGGCTGCCACCAAGAGTGTTGAATACTTTTGAAGAGTTGCACCTTAGAACCGACGCTATTAAAACGAACGAAACTAGTATCCTTTTCAGGCGGACGGAGCGTCTGATTGGGTTTTACATTGGCTGGCGGTTGTGTTTTGTCCAAACTGCGGCAGTGTCCTTCCGGTTTTCCCAGCTGACTGACTGAGGTAGACATGATTGAATTGTGTGTAGTAGTTGTATCGTCATCAGACCAATCCTGCAGAGTAAGGTGGCACAATTATATTTAGTTTATTTCAAAAATTTAATTTAAAAATTAATTCAACACAAAAAAAAATTAAATTAACTTAATTTCAATTTAATTAAAAATTATAATAAACAATTTAAATTTAATTAAAGTTGTAATTTATAAAAAATTTTGAAAATTAAAAAACATCAGTTAATTAACAATGTTAATATTTTAGACAATAAGAAATCATTAAAATTAAATTGAACAGTTAGAAATTAAATAAAAACAAAATTTTGTAAAAGTATAATGGAATGATCTTTAAATAATTCTTCTTTTATATCTTAACTACGTTCCGAAATTAGAAAGAATTACCAACCAAAAAAATCAACTAACACTTAAATCGGAATCTGTGTGGTTGAACTCGCATTCCACAACTGGTGGAGGTATAAAATCTTCTCGCAGCACTGACTTCCAATATTCCACATTTTTTTCAGTACCGGCTTCGGCTTGCTCTTCTTCCTCTTTGCGACGCTTTAGAGTGAGATCAATTTTATCACGATTGCGTCGCAAAGCACCAGTTGGATTGTAGGCAAGGGTCAGGAGCAAGTCAAGTAGCGACCAATGCACATCCACCTCGTAGTGTTCGGTGCACAACGGATGTCGGATTATCTCATCGCAAAGGCGACCCAGATGTGCGGCATATGTGGCGCAATTGTCGACGGTAAACTTCTCTTGAATCCCTTCGATCTTACGGCGAACCTCATGCGAATTGGTGCTAAGATTTCGATGGTTGCGAATAATCGACCAGGCAAAATGTTCGCAGCGGCGCATATTCTCATCGTCATCCTGAAATAAACCAAAGCGATTATATTGCAACAGATGGCATTTTCAAATTTAAATATATTAATGTATTGCGGAGACAGTTTAGTTTCGACTTACCTGAAAGCCTGTTAACTGGCGTATTAGCTTGGGCAAGTTTACGCGAATTATTTCATTGCGAGCGTCCTGCGCAGACATTTTGCAACCGCAAAGATGGATTTAAAGCATCAATTATTTCCGAAAAGATTATTTTGAAAATTTGCAATTTTAAATTTGTTTATTTATTCTTCTTCTGCTTATTCACAATAGTAACTAGCGAAGAAAGTATGAGAAAGAAACACCACTGACGCTATTTTTGGTCTGATTTGTAAGGCGACTCAAAGATAAATTTTATGTTTGAGTTATTATCAAATTGCGTCATTTCGAAAAAAAGTAACAGAATTTTTTATACATCGAGTTTCGGCACCTTTTTTGTTTGTTTGTTTGTTTGTTTGTTTGTTTGCTTGTTTGCAGAGAATCAGAGACACACCTAGACCATAAACTATTTTAAATTCAGTACTTCAATAAAAGTTTTCGCCCCTATTGATAATTCCTCCCTCTCAAACTTAATTTTTCTTTCTTCCTTATACAAACATCCCAATTAAACTCCACATGATTTGAATTACTACAAAATTTTTTAACTTATAACACATTTTTTTATTAACATTTTAATATTTACAAAAATAAACACAAGTTTTACTCGATGTAAGAAGTTTAACTAAGATTTAACGCCAATAATGGATTCAATAGAAAAACTTAATTTTGGTTTTTTTATGGATGACGTCATCTGTAGTGTAACTATTGGGGCAATATGTGTTGTTGTTGGTGATGGTTGTGGACTCGGTAGAATGTCGAACGTTGACTTCTCATCAATAGAGGTATTGGAGGCCATCGTAGATCGTGTTAAGTTTTCGCTACATAAAGAATTGGTTTGGTCGAAGTGCTGTTCGGTGCTCCATAAATGTGGTGGAGAAGATAGATAAAAAAGGGGAGGTTGATAATGATTATACAACGCGGTTGTTGTGTGAGGATTTCTATCGCTTGTTTCCAATTGATGCAATTGATGCGGCGACACCAGAAATGAAGCATCCAAGGCGGCGTAGTTCAGTTCGGGATCAGCAAAAGCTCGCCGTTTGCGAATGCGTTCCATTAGCGGTGAATTAATGGTGGGGAATCGTTGTTTATATTCTGAAAAAGAAGAAAATAAAGTGTTTAATAAGAGAAAAAAATTCTAATCGCTTTAGTGTTTCGAAAAAGAAGGTGAAACGGTCCAGAAAAGTATGTTTCCCCACCCCTTTAAAAATCGAATGATTTTTTTTCAACGGTGAAATTTCTATTTTATAATGAGGACCACTCACGAAAGAAGAATTCTTAACGTTTAGAAAAGAAATAAACAGAAAGTTGAAGTAGTTCTCGCTTATGAAATAATGAAAATTGATATAACGAAGAAAGTTGGCATTCTATTTGAACCTTACGAATCCGACGAGCCAGACAGTCCGGCACCAGAATGTCTGTGCGAGTGAAGCAATTTTTCAGTTTTCGTTTTCGTTTTCGGGAAACCAGATGGAACGTGCAATCTCAAGTGGTCTGTCTGTCTGTCTGTCTAAGTGTGTCTTTATGGGTTTTCACAATTTTTCTTATATTTCTATAAGAGTTGCTTGTGGCAAGGTTTTTTCCGTTTTCTCAAATATCAATTTACAAAAAAAAAATTGTTTTCTTAAGCGGCGAAGAAGGTTTCAGTCAGTATCCTAAATAAAATTGCAGAAGAAGCAGACAGCTTGTGACCCAGCTCCGATTTCCATTTGGTTGGGTTTGGTGAATTTGTAGCAATTTGTAGCAATAATTTAAAATGTCGCTACGGCATATCGGCGTTTCCTGTCACTGCTGCTGACTTTTCTCTCTTTGGATCGTGGAGTTTATGCCTATTTTATGCGTTTTAAGGTATCAAATTACTGAAAACACAGTCCTCGAACGGTTGTAGTTGCAGTCAGGCTGTCTGGACGCACCAGACAGTCTGGCACCATATGAGCCATTCAAGTTTTAAACTTAATCTAAAATTTATGATTAATTATGTGGACGATCTGTTGTCTCACAATCGTTCTATTGTTGAGGGCAAAGTCAAATTGACACTGGTCAATTCTGATCAAATCATTGCTTTGTAGAAATAAATGCATTAATTTTTATTACTCGAATATTTACAATAATTTTGATATACGTGTGTGTGTGTGTGTGTTTGTTTTTAATTGAAATAATAAGTCTGTCTGAGGTGCAATATGTATCCGATATATAAATACTTTTTTTTAGAACCCGATTTATGTTTACAAATTAAATTACTTTTCATCATATTGGATACATTTCAGCATTTATTATTTCAAGCACATTTCCAATAAAATTGAAGAGAACAAACAACAACAACAACATGAATCGTTGGATTGCGATCAATTAACGCTGGCATTATTAGCTTCAAAACACCGGCTAAATGCATTTCCATTTTGATGGATTCATGATGTTTTTTGGAAAAAAGTTTCGGTAAATCCTTTCGAAATGCGCGTCTAAGCGAAGATGTTAAAACAAAAACACCAAAATAAACACACATCGACATCGCTTTAAAGATGAGAACATGTGGTGCCAAATGAATGTGTCCATCAAAACGACCCGAGATCAATAAATAAGAAAATGTGGAAAGAAAGAAAAAATTGTGTTGTTCGCTATTGAATGGCTACGTGCATTGATTGAACGAGGCAGATCAATTTCAAGTGCAATCCAAATGAGGCAATTTTTAAATTAATTAATTTTCAAATTTACTAATCATACTAACAACAAAACATACGCAGAAACTATTTTTTTGTTGTTATTTTTTTGTTTGTCTATTCCTGCATTTTCATAAACCAGACACATCATTCTTCCCTTTAAATTGTTATACCAAATCAAAGGCCGTTAGATCGATTCAAATAAAATACATCTGAAAGACTTTGTTTGAACCCAAACACACCCTCCTCTAAGAACAATTGTAAACAAAATTGCCATCCGATTTATATGTGAAACCTATCTCAATGGTTAGTCTCCATGGTGAGATAAAACTGAGATTTATGTATGCAAGGTAGATATTTAATTAGTTTCTAAAAACTGCTTCAGGAACTCACCTTCCATGGCAGCAGTAATGTGCAACGTTGATTGCTGCAGTGAACGTAATCGCTGCTTATAGATTTTCTTTTGCGCGAGCAATGCTTCTTTTGTACGCGAAGTGTTTGAATTGGGCGGGGTCTTGGTCATGGCCACTGTCGCGGGATGCGTTTGTGTTACGGCTGCCTCCTCGTCACTCGCTACTGAAGTGGCGACGGTGCACGCTTCTAGTGCCTCCATCGATTGTTGGCGTCTGAGTGCCACTTGAGCCGCCATAACGCGCTGCCGATCTACCACAAGTTGACAATTGGGACAACAGCACTCACGCCAGCGACAAAGTTTTTTGTGACCTTTGACGCATGAAATGACGCCATGATTTCGACAACGCGCACATTTGGGCGTGCGCAGCAATCGCCGTTCCTTGGTAGATAACTGTGTGGAAGTTTGGAGATTATTTGGAGGTGAAGACGATGCAGAAGTTATTGAAAAGTTGTCCTCGGAGGAGCAAGAGGATGCTGGCGGCGAGTAGAGCGTTCGTTGAAGCGACATTATAACAGAAAGGCGTTAAGTTTGATCGAAAATGAAAGTTGGTATCTAACGAAAAGAGAACAAAAAATATACAATACCGATTATAAACTTCAGATATTTTTATCCAATTAAATAAGTTGTTGCAAAAATAATTAATTTAATTAGTTTTTAATAACGACTGTTTTTTTTAAGGGCAACTTAATTATTTTTATTGTAATCGAATTTTTTATAGCCGTCGGCAAATTCAATTCCCAACTTACCTTGAGTTATTTGTGTATCCAGTAATATTTCATGTATGTTTTTTCGTTTATAACTAAATACAAATGCACTTTGTGTAATAATAGAATAATTTTTAATTGCCACTATGTAAAACAAATGAAATTCAAATTTTTTTGCTAATAAAATTGAAAATTGTCGCGCCTTTGCGTCTTCACAGAAACAAAATTCATTAAGAACTGGACTGACTTTTCCCTTGGTGAATCCTCTTAAAGTGGTTTCCCACTCACACATTTTCCAACAAATACAATATCAACACAAAGAGAGCAGAAGGCATATTTTGAAAGTATCTGCAAGTTTCTTTTCTTTTCTTTTTTTAATTTGTATCTTTTTCGAATGTGAACTACACGATTAGGCACACTGGCAGCACGCTGTGTTGAAGTCAAGTGGTTCGTCATTCGGTTTGCTGTGGAAAATCTTTATTTTTTTTAGATTGCTGCTCATTGGCTGCATAGATCCGCGCATCATATTTTCTTCCCAAAATAAATGGACCAATCGAATGACTCACAATCTCAAAGTAAAAGCACTATATAGTATATACATAGTTATTTAATATGAGTGTATTCCGTCAATTTGGTTACATTTGGATCATACTACAATACTAAAATGTTAAATTAAGGATTCACTAATTATCAAGAATTTGTTTTGGTTTAAAATTGGTTTAAAAAGAAACTCATATTTTGTATATCATTGAAACTTGTTTATTATATATTTTTTAATATTTGTTTGGAATTCTCAGTAACTTTAGATATCATTTCGTATCTATTACAGAATACAGAACTGTCACCGTTGCTGCTTTCCAAGGCTGCATTTAACAATTTTGTAACAATTTTATTGAATTAATAAAATATTTTTCTAAGTTTAGAAATGTTTTTTGTTTTTTGTTTTTTGTTTTTATTAATAACTTGATTACAATATTCTCAACTAATTTTTGTTACTGTATAAACTTTCGTATGTAAATGGATTTGTATCTATACGAGTTATAGTAAGTGTGTGTGTATTTGGGACGAAGAGTAAATATAATTTTTTGGAATAAAATGTTCGCATTTGGATTTGATAAATTGAACTTATTTAGCTGAATGAAAGTGTTCTCAAGAAGTTTGCTAATAAGTATTTAATTGGATTTTAACTCAATTGGTGCATTTCGATAATTTGATTTGATTTGTAATGAACGTGCATGCAGGTTTTATTGTCTTTTTAATCTAACAAGTTTTCTTTTTGAATTTGCACACATTAAATTTATAAACACATTTCAGAATATATTTCTGCATTTTCAATTAATTTTTAAATGTTACACATTTTCTACCACAAAAATTTTGTTGCTGTTATATTTCCAAACGGGTATGTATTTACAACACTAAACTAAATTAGACAAACATATATATATAATATATTTTTTTTCTAAATTTTAATTTAATCATTCAATTATCACATTTTTAAGGTTTACGATTACGACAGGTTGATTTGTAGAGCTTAGTTGAAGGTACTAAAATGAGACATAATAAATTTATGTTTTGGCAATTGATATTTGAACTAACTATGGCTGATAGTTTAATTTCAAATATTCGCTAAGAATGCGTATGGAACTCCATTCTATAAATTATGTTCTGCAAACTTTGCTATTCGATTTACTTTTTATGAACTGCCAAATATTTTTGAAAAATATTTAAATTAAAATGTCTGTCAAAAATACATATGTATGTATGTATGTACATATATTACTTTGAAGGAAACTATGTATAAAATGTAAAGGAAATTATAAAGAAATGCAAGAAAACTAAATTATAGTAAACATAAGTTTATAATACATAATTCTTTAATGGATTTTCAATGCATTTATTCTGATCAATTAAGACAGAATTTACAAAAGCAGATCCAAACAATAATAAGTATCATCAATTAATCAAGAGAGATATTTGCTAATAGTAAGTAACAATGAGCTCATAAAATTTTATAAAACTGTTTAACAAGTTACAAATAATTGTATTAATTTGCAATAAGTTTCTATACTTATGGATATAATTTTGTATGTCTTTTCAATAGAATACTTCGAGTGTTTGGTTGTTTTTTCATTTATAATATTGTTATATTTAATTCACGCTATGGTACATATAGCTGCACTATATTTTGTTATTTATACTCTCACTACTCATATTGGTTTGGTGCATGGTTAAAAAACTGTTTTTGGATGTCATCCATTGGTGCTGAGGGAACATTTAATTTCTGTTGTGGGTATAAACGTAAAGCCCTTTTGTGAGGGTCTTATAAAAGTAATACAATTTTTAGCAAAAACTTCTTTAGTAGGAAAATCTAAAAATAGTAAATGCTGGTTGGATTGAATTTTTAACAACAAAATCGAAAAATTTGCATATAAAATTTTGCTAATAAAAAAAGCGCAACTTGGTCAAACTGGTACTGACGTTTTTTTGTATATAAAAAAAAACAAAATTACAACCTACGGTACGGAAATTATTCGTATCATGATTACTTTCAAAATTATTTCGTAAGTAAATGGTTATTTAAATTATACTATTCCGTTTGGAGCGCAGTGCAGTGCTTTGAAGTGCTGCGACAACAGCCTCGGCACCGCCCGTAAAAATCGGTTGATTGGTAGCCCTCCTTAGGACATGCCACATGGCAACCGGCTTGCGTAATGACGACAGCATTTGATGCCAGTGACGCAGCCCTTTGCCGGTGGCACAACTTCCCGCAATTACATGACCGAGTGGGAGAATTGTAGCGCTGTCGATTACCGCGAAAACGGTCAGACGTAGTTGTACCGTGGTAAGACTCTGTGGCGGTAAACTGAAGATCATTGATTCGTTAAAGATTGGGCAGCGGTCTTTCCGCTTGAGCGACGTTCGTTTTTTAAGGACTTTCTTCTCATTGTTCATTAAATAGACCTATGAATGTTTTTCGGATAGAAATACATTTATTAAAATGGTTTGCAATATGGATCTTAAATTTTCTAAAACTTATGCTTAATGCTTCTCGAAGCTTCAAGGTTTTTTAAATATTGAAAAGTTTTTAGCATACCTTCACAAAAACGTTCTGGATCTCCGCTGACTTTAATTCGCTCGTGGTTAAATCCAATTTCAGATTTCGCGCCTTAACAATGACAATTGTCAACCGTTCCGCTGTGGGCAAATAACTCAGCGAGAACATTACCTCACCCCATTGAGCGTTACACTTTCGTGAATCAGATAGCGGTATCCATGTGGTAATAGGGCGTGGCACTTCTCCGATTTCCATTTCAGCTTCACCTAGTTAACACATAACGATTGACTTTTTTTCATTTGGTAACAATTGCAATCTACCTATTAGTGTATGCGCCAGGCCATTGTGGTACAGATGGAACCACAGTGAGTGACGCTTGTTGCGTTGCTGTCGCTTTAGCCAAAAGTTAAAGGATTCGTTATAGCTGGGCGTTTGAGATGCTCTAAAGACCTGCGTGCGTTAAAGTTTGATAATGCTTAACGTTGGTCTGAGATATTGTATTAAACTCAATCATACCTTTGTTTGCATGGCACCTGCCTGATCCGGTACCAGATAGATGCGTACAAATGTGTCCAAGGACTCTACGCTGAAAGGACACAATAGGCCTTTAGCCTCGAGCACCGAAACGGTGAGCTCCATACCAGATTCTGTGATGGAATTTCTAAATATAAATTAAAAAAATACGGAAGTTGAATAGAGAGAAAGGAAAATTTACGTGAGCAGCATAACTAATAATTGAAGGGACTGAAGGTGAGTTGAGGGCAGTCAGCACTTGTGTCAGTATGATGTGTCTATGTGAAAGGATGTGTGGCGAAACGTGTGAATGCACTTAAAAGGTTGTTGGCATATAAAAATAAATACATACGCCATGTTGCTCGTTGTGTGCAGCAAGTGTGACATGCTATCAACATACATACCTACTAACATACATATTGTATATACAACTTATGTACTAAAATAGGCATTTGGATATTTTTAAAAGAACAAGTAAACGTTTAAGCACATACTTTAAAAAAGTGGGGAAAAATGGGAAAGTGTTGTGGCAAATAACATTTAACTGCGTACTCACTTGTCATATTGTAAGCCCACACACAAATAGCCCGTGATCTGCGTATATGGTTGGTCCAAATCGGAAAGCAGCACTGATGAATCCGAATTCACAGAATCGCAAGAGATGGCCCGTTCTAAATTAATGCTGTCCATGGAACCAACTGCGCCCGTTGCCGAATCTAATGAACATTGTGAGCTATTGCGCCGACCCAGGCTAAAGCTTGAATCCTGTCGTAACAACGAGCGACCGAAACTCCACGTGCCATTACCAACACCACTGACGCCATTTGTGTGTTGCGCATTGACGCCGCTCTGACTCATGCCCAGTTTACGGAAGAGATAATCTTCGGAGATAGTCTTTTGCAGCATATGTGGTCCTTTAACTTTTTGCGCCAGTCCACTAAAGGGATTTGTCGACAGACCTCCGCCACCGCTCGACATTTTAAGAATTCCTTCGGCACCTGCTGTAATGCGACTGGAAAGTTTGTGCAAATCCGTGTCGGAGGCTTCGGTTTCAGAGAATGAACGATTACGGAATTGCTGATTTTGAAGGGTGGGCTTGGAAGCATTTGCTGTCGAATCGGTAGTCTTATGCATTTGGTGGCGAATTGTTTTTGATTCATTGGTGTGAGTAATCTGATGTTCACCAGCGCTGCCCGAGTCATCTTCATCGGTAAGCACCAACAAATTGAACTCATCCGGCGATGAAGTTATCGTGGGATCCTCATAAAAAGGATTGCCATTGGTTTGGATATTTGCTGTTGTGCCGATTTGTGCTAATGTTATAGCTAGAGTGGTTGGTGAGTTTATCGTCTCCGTTGTGAGAGGCTCGATATCAGCGGAAGTTGTGATTTTTAGTTGATTTTTGTCGTTGTTGTTGTTGATGTTTTTTCTGGTCTGTAAGGCAGTGTTGTGTTCAATTTGTTCGGTTAGGCTTTCGAGAGATTCCTCGCAAAGAAAAGGGTTTGTGCTAGAATTGCGACGTGTCAGCTGCTTGCTTTGTGGTCTGTCTGATTTGTGTGCCGTTATTGTAGCTGCTGCTGTTGTCACATTCGGATTTAAGCTGGAAATATCTTGAGATAATTCCTTGCTAACACCGTTTTGCAATGATATTTGGCGTTTAGCTTGTGGTCGAGGAATTGCGGTGCCCGATAACATCGCCGCGGAAGAAGAAGATGCATATAATCGAGGTGGAGGTGGTGCGCCAATGGGTTGTGGTACCGATGTCGGCGTTACCATCGCCTTAGCAGAATTCGAACGCATGCAGGAAACCAACGGACTACCACCATTTGTTGTTCGTTTGATGGACTCGTGAGCACTAAGTGGATGCGCCACATTTACTCCATCGTACTCATCACCATTAATAGAATTCGATGTTGTCTCGTTTAGTTTGCTAAATGAGAAAGTCACTGTTTTACTATGACTCGCGCTGCCCGGCGGTATAGGTGGTGTAGGAGCTGGTGCTGGTCGCAACGGCTGCGGCGGTATATTGCAATCGACCTGTGGCAGATTCCACAGCGGCGTTGTGGTTTGCTGCGCATTATTGTGCTGACTTCCACCACCAACTCCACCACTCGAATGCTTGTTGTGATCATCTTTGTCGATAGTATCAAATCGTTTAAAACTGCCGCTAGTGCTGAGCAGAAATTCTGAACCAGAGTGATGAATCTAAAATTCAACCATCTTTAGAGTGACATTGCCATAAAACATCAATAAACAAAGCGTTATACGTACCATATATCCATTGGCGTGAAAGAGTTTGTTTTTCGATAGTCCGATTTTTTCTTCCTTATTCGATCGCATCCAAGTTGTGGATGTGTGATGTCGCGGTCCGAGATAGTGACACGCGAGCATGACAAACATCAGCACAAGTAGCACAATTAGTGCCAGACTGGTGAGTGTCATGGGTGCATTATCCATTTTTCGTTTGGTCGTTGTAATTTTTTTTTTTACTGAAAATGTGATTGTGACTGCAATATTTTTGTTCTTTTACATAGTATCCTGCATGGGCGGCAATTTAAAACGAAAGGAACAATATGATCGATAAAAGTATCTTATTATATACGAGAATCTATTTCTGAGATCAATATTTATTTTATACATTGGCTGAAATACGTGCAATACATTTTTAATCAATCCTTTTGAAATAATCATTGTCGGATTTATTTAATTAGAATGTATTTAACAAGAGGATATACATCTGGACTGTCGCCAATTAAAATTGCTTGTATATTAGTGTATTATTGCTAGCAATTTTTCCGATTTTTCCTTTTCGTCTTATTCCGCCGACAAAGAAGTAGAGAATCTTTTATACGAACAGTATTTTCTTTTAAATTTGTTCGAATTTATTCTTAGCAAACTTGTTGTTTTTGTTGATGTTGGGTTGATGTCTCGTGGTTCTATGGCACCACCTGCGAGGCTTTCATCTCGTATCGTATTACGCTCAATTCGCCTATCATCGTCGTTTCTTTGAAAGCCAGAATACATGAGTGGGTGTTGGATGGACGGTTGGTCGTGTCTCACAATTCGTTGACAGTTTCTTGATTGAATTTGAAACCAGATCCGACCCATTTGTTCTTCAAAGGCATGTCGCACAAAACAAAAAATAAAAAATTAAAATGTTCGTCGTGAATGAATACTCCATCCATTCAATAGTAACAAACTGATTGTTGGCCAGTGTTTTTTATGATTGATTTTAAAGACCAAGCTTCATAAAAAGCGGAATCGATTTCGTGAAAAGATGAGTGAGTATTCGGATTGTTAACTGTTGGAGAACTGTCAACGTTTGGAGCATACTTAGATATCGGTTGCGAAATTTAATTATGTTTGTGACAGGCGCTACTAAAAGTTGTGACAATGCTGAGGTTATAGTTTTAGGGTGGGACGTTGGTATCTAAACAGCGTCCAACAGTGCGACTTTAGTTTCAAACGATACATTTTGAGCAACAATTGAATTTTTTTTTGTCTATGAGATGCAATGGTAGCCAATGGGTGGTGTTGGGTGTAAAAACGTTTAAGTGGAAAGAAGGGTTCAAGTGTTATGGTGCAGCCAAGCATGCAGCGGCATAATTTGTGCACCGTTGTGTGACTATTTTCATTAACCCAGTCACAGGTCATTCCACTTTTAGAACTATATTTTATAATCATACTCACACATGCAGATTAGGTTGGTTGAGAAACTTAACTCAAATAGATACGAAATAATTTATGTTTATGTCTTTTAGCAAAACCAACAAAAAAGTGAAATATCGACTTAAAGTTTTGCGATTGCAGTTTTTCACAAGATGAGCTGAACACTTTCATTTATTTTTGTTGTAATGTAAAACCAGTCTAGTGCACACATATGGGGCAAAGCTGACTGCAATGACACTAATGTTTTTCATAAGCCAAGAGGGCGGCAACGGCAAACGAACTTGTGTGTTTGTACATGTTGCAGGACAATGTTCGTTGTGCTCACAAATTGGGTCAATTAAATTTGTTCTTCTTGAAATATGTTTAAAAAAGTACCATTGTGTTTTATTCATTTATTTCCGAAGCTGATTCAGATACATTTTTTTGTAAGCAATATTGCGGTTTTGGGCTTTGGCTTCAAATGAATTGATTTTTGAAATTTGCACACACAAGTCAACCTTATGACAATCATATCAATCATTTAATAGATTATAATAATTTTAATATTTAATTTGAATGAAACAACCAAGAACAAATTTTTGCTAAGAAACCATCAAGATGAGAATTTCAAAGAATTGTTTTAGAGCAATTCGATAGTAACATAAAATACATACGAACACTTTGAACACATAACTACACACAAACAATTCGCAATTCGCTTGGACAAAAAAACCCGAACTGAACCGAAATAAAGAGGTACAAGAACACCAAATGATTTCCTGCTTTAAAAGCGTTCTGAGTTGACTTTTTTTCTTCTTTATGGTATGACCGACCAAAAGTAAAATATAAAAAGAAGATATACAAGAAGCCATGAAGTGTCCTCAAAATTAAAGGCACACTTTGACACAGTTCTTATGGGCGCAAATAGTAAGCAGGGGTTGGGGCCGCCAAAGGGGGTGCGCCAAATGGGAGCACGGCTCGAGCAGACTGCTCACAATGCGGCAGCTCTATTAAGGCCACTTTTTCGCCTTTAGATGCGGGTGCAGATACGTTTGCATACATTCTTTTAAATAATTAATTCTTGATAATTAATCCGACACTGATTTTTCACTTTGCACGCATCGCTGCGCTGCGCTGCGTAAATTAACCCTATCGGAAAATTTTTTTTAGTGTGAGGGACTAGGGCAGTTGTTGTATGGAGGTGGATTCCTTTATATGCAAAAGTCACTTGTCATCACTTGCCTTCCCTTTCTCACTTCCTCGTGTTTTTTACATATTTTTCCCACAAGAGGAGCAGCAGCCTCTAAACACACTTTTAATCCGTCCGTCTGTCGTATTCCAAAGCTCCGCGTTTTGCGTGCATTCTGCACGAAATCTCGTTACCAACTGAAACTGAAGAAGAACTCACTGGAGAAGCGAAAAACCCAAAGCCAACAAGAGAGTAAACAAAGACAACAACAACATTCGAAGAGAAAAGGATTCGCAATTTTCTCCCAGTTGCCAATTAATGATATGATGGCAGTTTATTTCATATGAGCCAAGAGAACATACATATATCCTGGTTCGGCGGCCCAGAAACTAAATCGAATAAGGAACTGCGTAAGATATTACTTTTTCGAAGTCAAAAAATCAAAAATTTTTAATTTTAAAATTAATATTGTATATTTAATTAAGTTTGAAAATTTTATATACATAAATTTAGTATGGGCAAAGCTAAAAAAAAAAGGAATTTGGCTGAGTACGTTCCGACCCTGTCGTCAAAAAGGACACTCAGCTCTACTTTGTTTAACTTTCTTTTCCGTTTTTGGCCAAACTTTCTCTTTCGTTTGTTTTGTTTTTGTCATTCTTTTGTTCCGCTTGGCAGCTTCCTTTATTTATACAAGGTGGCGCAAAATAAGTCATCCGGCCTTCAGAATGTCGGTTGTGGCTCGTGCAGTGTGTGCTGTTGCTCCGTCCTGTTGGAACCACATGTCCACCAGTCCTAATTCGTCCAGTTCGGGCAGAAAAAACTCGGTCAACATTGCCCTATAGCGCGCAACGTCCACTGTTGTCGTTTGACCCGCGGCGTTCAGCCAGATGACTCCTCCAGCGTGAACAGCGCACCACGCGGTCACTTTGAGCGGGTGTAATGGTTTCTCGTGCATCACTCGCAGATTTTCGGTTCCCCAGAAGCGATAATTTTGCTTGTTCACGTACCCGCTGAGGTGAAAATCAGCCTCATCGCTCATTATGCTTTTTGCCAACACCACAGACGAATTCTTACGCAAAAAAATAGACACAATTATTCCGCGTTCTTGGGGAGTGTATCGCTCCATGGCTTATTCACTTGTATTCTGTATCTGTCTAGTCCACAAATGTCAAAACAGATTTGACATTGGCGGCCATTTGCAAAAATGAGAGCATCTTCAATAGGGTGATTTCTGTTGCGCCACCCTGTATAAATCACATCAAACTCAACCTAACACAAAATTGTAAAAAGCAGCGCCTTCTACTTCCGTGTCCTTTGCAGACACAAACCATTTCCGTTTCACCGATATATTTGATTTATTAATTGTCAAGACACAAACCTGCACGACCGACCAGTACTGTACAAACTGTGCACACACAGGGTGTAACCAACCTCAAATTTTGTTCTTTAACAAATTATTGAAAAAAAGTTGTGAAAATATTGTATGTTGTTTTTTCATGGAAAAATGCATTTGTGCGTGTGTGGAAACGGGGGGGGGAGGAAAAGGAGAACAAGATTTTCACGAAAGTGAAAAAATATGAAAAGTGGAAAAAGGCCGATTCAAAAATTAATTTTATTTAATGACCACCTTGCGAATTAAAAATAAATTTTATTTATGACCACCTTGTAAAAAATTTCGCTCGGTAACGGATCCTTCCGGTAATTTCTTATTTGCTTTGTTTTTTTTGGTGCTAAATTAATCAATTTATTGAATCAAATTAGTCTATTAATTAAAAAAATCGATCGTCGTGAGGTGTTTTTTTATTTTGGAACATCGTTTTTATTGAACATTTTTTTCAACCAACCAACAACCGAGCGTGTGGGCATAGGCTGAGGCACCTTCAACAATCTGCGGCTACGGCGGCGGTGGTGAGTTGTTTTAAAATAATTATTTTCACTCGCCACGTTTTGTTTTGTTTTGTTCGTTTATTTATTTGTAACGCCCATTCATAAAGGGGCGTGTTGATTACCGATTTTTGTCGATATTGTCGATAGATTCTTGTTAACACGATATCTGGGCAACATGAGCCACTCTAATTTGATTGTGGTATTTAACTTGTTTTTTATTCATTGTGTGAATTTAAATTTATTGTTTAATTATATAAATAAAATATTAGTACATATTTATTAATGGAAAATGCTCTTGTTTGTTCGCCTCCCTTCCTTCCCGTATCACTCACAAGATTATTCAAATTTTCATTCTCCAGTGTAGCATTTCGATATCTCACAATAGCCGCTGTCACACGCACAAGAGTCATATTCTAATCTTGTGCAGTGGCCAGCAGCTGCAATAAGTACCAACTCCCGGCAACGCCGACTTGTAAGTGCAGGCGGCAGGTAGGCGTATCCCGTTTATGTCGACCACGTCACTGGCTACAATTGACTTGCCGCCTCATCCCAACGCCGCTTCGCTTCATGCCCGACTATTGAAAATTGACGCGCGATGGACGACGGACGCTTAAATCAAATAATTTTGAATTATTAATAAAGCTAGCACATGTTAAAAATTCCAAAATACATTTTAAATGCGCGGGCTGGCAGGAGGAACATGTTTGGAGGACGAGGCCACGACAAACGAACAAAGACGCTAGACGGGACTTAATTTTTAACGGCAATTGTTGCAAATGTCTTTGAATAATTTATTCATGTGGATTTCAATTTGGCTTTGGACATGAAGTTTCTTGCAAAAGTTTTTATGTTAGAAAATTATGGTTTGAAATAAGCGCTGTTAAGATTTCAAAATCAAATGATAATTTTAAACTGTGTAGTATTTTATGTCTCTTATTGTTATCAACCAATATTAGTATATTTAATAATTTCATTACTTCAGCTTCTTGGTCTTAAATTTTAGTTCCTCAGGATTGGTAAAAAAACTACCTTTAAAATACGCTGTAATAAAATAGTTGAGCGACTTTTAAGTTAAGTCCCAAATGAGAGGTCTTAAATTTTGAATTAAACGACACGTAGGCTTCTAAAGAATGTCGCAACAATGCTTTTGTCTTTCTTCTCCTCTTCTCTCACCCTCTCTCTTCTTCTCTTATACTCTTGCAACCAGCAATTTAAGTCCCTAATGAGCTTTGGTGTTTAACGGCGTCGATATGGCTTCCAGACGCTGCCTGAATAGGCTTAGACTTTTGCTGTTGGATTTTGTCCACTTCATTGCTTCAATGTCATGACTTCAAGTGCTTCTTTGGGCTTGTGTCCCTGGCTAGGTTTAATTACTTTGTGATTTATCGAGACAATTAGAACACAGATCGGTCTCTCGTTTATATTCGATTTGAATTGCATCCATTTAAGTCTGCGCTTATTCTAAACACCCGCGAAAAGATAAAAGTGTTATACTGTAAATACACAAACAAAGTTGAATCTAAATAATTAAAACAAAAGAAAATATTTTTGAATTTCAGTACATACAAACATATGAATTTATATGTATGATTTTTTCAGAAGTTAGCTTTTGATTAATTTAATTTAGTTTGCTTTTTCGACTTCAAATAAATTTCTATACGTATGTATGTATAGGTGTAAATTCGGTGTTGATAAAATAAACGTGCCACAATGTCGGAAGAAGGTGCTTGAAATATTTTTGCACTTCTAAAAAACGTTATTAATCTTTTTTTATTGCGATGTTAATTAAGCGCTTTCAAATCTCTACGCACAAATCGTATTTAAAGGTTTTCCGATTCTTAAGAAATGCGTTATCTGGTAGATACATTGCATCTTTTTATGAAATATAACTGAATTAAATTTTGACAGCAATTTTTCGAGTATTTCACGCAGTTTATCCTGTATGAGTCGAGTCGATTCAATCGTCGATAACCATTTATGACGTCCATACATACAGCTACTTGAAGTATCCGACACCAAACGTAGATATCACTTTTTTAAGGAGGCCATCCGCTCGTCCGTTCGTCCGTCCATCTGTGTATTTGTCCACGTCGTTCGCGATGTTGTTTTTGTGTAATTAACAATATTTGACTGAGGCAATGTTCACGGCTGTATTGTTCTTTTATACCTCCAGTTTGAGTGGCCAAGAGGTGCATCCAACCCCTGTGTACATCCACACATGTGCACATGTGTGTTCGTTTTTTTAGCGTATGCACGTATGTGTATTTATGTCTGTGTATGTGTTTGTGTGTGTACGAGGTTTTTAAAGAGGCTTTAATAGTGAATAAACCAAGTGGTCAAATAAGTTGTTTGTTGTATTGTAATAATATTAGTCGGTATTACTAATACTGAATTACTGTTTTTGCCACCATCTACTATGCGCGCACAGTACTTATGGTAACAGGGTGATAGACACAAATCAAACAGAACATAAAACGAAATTTTATCAAACAATCTTTTTAACGTAAGCAAAGTTTATAAATTGGGCTTTCAACTAGAATTTGTAAGTGCAATTAGTGTATTCCCATTTTCCATTTGACTTGGGAATAATAAAAAAGAAATATTAAAAGAAAAATATTTTGGAAATATTTTTAATCAAAATTGATTGGAATTTCTTGGGGAAACTAAACGCCAAAATTTAAAAAAATATTTTGGTTTGCATTTTTAGATCCATACAAATTTTATTTATAAATAAACGCAAAAATTCCAAAGCAGAAGTCATACATATAACGGTTTTTGAACTGAACATTTATCCATTTTTTTAATCTGTTGGTTCAAAATAATTCCAGAAATGTTATTCTTAAAGATATGACCATCATTGGATATAAAAACTTTCTCGAAAAATTAAAATTATGATACAAAATTTTGATCAAAAAACTTTTCTTTCGAAAATGAAATCTATTAGAACTTTCGATTTTTGAATTGAACCCTGTAGGAGTGCCAAACTCGCAAGCGTTTTATGTTTATGTGAAGGCTGGTTCCGTTAAAAATCCGTCGCATGGTTTCCGCTTCTGGTAGGTGGCGCTGTGCTGTAACTGCTCGCATTTGGGATTTTCTTTCTTTTTTGACGACATATGAAAACTTATAAAATCCGTGCAAGAATTTTCTACAATTATTACGAAATATTAAACTAGAAAAAAGAAAAGAACTTCTTGTAGAATTAGAATACGTTCCTAATACGATTCCAATGACATATTTCAAAGTGGATGTGTATATATTCGGGTGTGCGTGCTTGCGATGGTGTATTTACATACATACAAATGTGGACAACATTACACTGTGCATTGAGGTACCCTCGGAAGTGCGCCATATTATATGTTGAAATTATTTCGGTCGGTTTTAGTTTTCAGCTTAGGTTTTATTTCGCCTTTCTGTTTTTTTTTTGAGTTTCTTCCATTTTTTATTTTTTAAATTTTCGTATTTTGTTCTTTTTTAAATAATTGCAAAAATATTATGTACGAGTATGAGCAAAATGCAATGAAGAAGCCAATTGAAATTTGAACCGAAATATGCAATTGCACACTGGGGTTGCCCCGTCGTCGCTCACAAATACAATTACAACGCACAGCACTTAGCTGACGTACAAAAACGGAACAAACATTTTTCTTATAAAAAATGTCAGGCTGAATGAATAACGTTTTAAATATACTCGAATACATTTTTTTATTGTAGCTTTTAAAATAAATATTATAAAATATAAATTAAAATTTATATATAATGTTTTGGTCAAGTTGACCGCTTGTCACTTTTCTTTTTGGTGTGCTATGCCAAATGACTCGAGTAGTTCGAAGAATCTTTCATGAACTTTCTTATATACAGTACAGTGCGGCGTTCATCATCGACACTCAATTGTATACAAATTGGCGCTTGGTTCTGTCCACCGACCGTTCGGTTCGGTCAAGCGCTCTAAAGCCGCCCTCAAACCTAGAAAACAAGGCGCCCAGAAGCCGCTGCCATCGGAGGATGAGAAGTGTTGGTCGGCGACGCAGGGAAACCTACGCAAAAGCGTGTTAAAAAATTAAAAAACATTTTCTGAAAAGCAAACAAAGTAGCCGAAGAATAAGAGGGAACAGTAAGTAACAAAAGGCACAACAAGAATTCACTTTTATGGCATCGAATCGAGCGAGCTCAGAGCCAAAAGAGGCAAAGAAACTAAGCGACAACATGCCGCTGCTTGCGGTTCTTTAGGAGGGTTTCAAACCAGCCGCCCGTTGTCGTCGATGTTCTTCCCCCGTTTCAATGTTGGGGGTGGGCTACATTTAATTTTATTCAGCCGCCTTTTCGCTTTGTTCGCTGGAAAACCAATTTCAAAAGTAGTGAAAAAGTGCATTTAAACATTTTTAAACTATGTATGTCAAAATTTCGTTTGCTTCGAGAGTCATTCAAACTAAGTTTTTTGATTAAATCTGTCGCCTTCTATTCGACCTCCTGCTCACTAAAAATCATATTTTAACTATGCCATCGACACCATTATCAATTCAGAATGGTTGTTTGTTTATGGAAAAGGTCTTAATAATCTTTCAACATATTAGTCACAAATCTTGACTGGTTCTTCAAATATCTTTCAACAATAAAAAGGTTTTGTAGTTAATCGTACGAATTAGTTCGTTGAAGCATATGAAGCATACAAATCTTTGGCTATAACTTGAGCCAAACATATGACTTCTACATTCTAGATACAGTTTAAAGTTTGAAATTAGTTCTAAGAGTTTGGAATCAGTGAAAAGTTACTTATTGAAGACTAATTTGTTGTGAGGAACTGTTAAAACTGAGGATCAATAAAAAATTAAATAGGGGACAGAATAAAATTTTTTTTTTATAAAATATTATTATACTAAAAAATTATCAGATATGTACATTAAAAATAAAAATATAATATAATTCAGAATCAAACACGCAAAACGTTTTTAAGGATAATAAAAAAAGGTGTGCCAACTTGTGCAACTCATTGAAAAAGTTGATACAAAGGAAGCGCAGCAAACTGCTTCCAAATATCCTTCACTTGCAAATACGTCATCGTATTCATATATACATACAAGTACATACATATGTTTGTACGTCCATTGACCACCAACTGTATTTTCCCATGGTCACAATTGAACGGATCTGTCTGTTTGAATTTGTGTATAAGTATTCTTTTTTTTTTTGGCAATAAAAAATTTCGAAATCATCTCAGTTAAAAAACCATGTAAACCTTTTTTGTTAATTAATTGTGAATTTGTAAAATATTTGTTAGCTATTCAAAAAATAAATGAAAAACGGATTCGTCAATGCACCTGTTTAAAATATTAATACATATATAACACTCGAGTATTAATTACGTCATCGTTTACAACATGTCAGAATATTTAATAATTTATTAAGCACAACGATTACTTTATTAATATTTATTAATTAATAATTCATTAATGTATGCATTTGGTAATTTATTACATAGATATGTACATATATGCGGAAAATTGACACACATTTTGTGAAGCACACTGTACTATTACTAGTGAGTAAAAGAAGAAGAAAATGAACGTGAAGAGGAAGAGGAAGAGTAGCGACGCGTCGCGCACATGTTGAAATATTCGCAGAGTTTGCAAAAACAAAAAAAAAACAAAAAAAAAAAACGACTGTGAAACTAGGACACGAGACGAGGTGTGGGATGCAGCCGAGTCAAACAAACGACTTGAAACGACGACCCTGCACCCACCCCAATGCAAATAAACGACGGACAGACAGCCAGACGGACGGACAGACAAAAGCACAGACAAACGACAGCAATAAACAATTAACCAAATGAAGGCAAGTACGAAGGCACACGATGCCATTCGTCGGTCGTCGTGTTTAACTGTTACTGGGTTACTGGGTTCTGCAAAGTTGTGAAAAAACAACACAATAAAAAAATGAAACGGGTGCAGAAAGAAAACAGCTTCGGCACACATGGCAATGACGTCAGCAGGGTAAATGGCCTCAGAAAATCCTCTGAAAAAACGACACGAACAACAACAACAAATTCAGGCAGCACTTCCTGCAGAATGCTGCTGTCGTATGAAATAGAATGGGATGGGGTAGGGTATGGTATGTTTTCTTCTGGGGACTTGTCAACAAAGACATGTTGATATGTACCAAGCCCACCTAAACCATCCACCTATACCACCCATCTACCCAGATAATTCTTTATTCTTTTTTTTGTGTTTGCTTTTTAATTCCCCCGCTGGTTTCATTCAGCTTCGTCATCTTGTTCTTCTTATTGAACAACACGCATACAGACAGATTTGTTTTCCTTTTTTCTTCTTCTTCTTCTTCTTCCTCTTTTTGTTTTTTTTGTTTTTGTTCGGTTTGAAATAAAAATGTATTGAACACACAGAAAATTTCGAAAATAAAATTTTGAAAACAAAAATTAATAAAACTGGCGACAGCAGTTTGAAATTAAATTTTTTAAACCACACAGATTGCGAAACATTTTCTGGATATATTGGTGTAAAATTAAAAAAAAAAAAAAGGTAAAACATTTATCAATTTTTGATACTGCAGAACCTTTTAAGCTTTAAAGGTTTAATCTCAAGGCTTAAAAGGTTTTGAAATGATTTTTACCTATGCTGTTTTTTTTAAACAAATTTAAGTATTAGTTCAAGTAGAGACTACCCTCAACTTAATTAGCACTTTAAAAAATATATTTTGTCAAAATTCGGTTTTTGGTCAGAAGGTCCTTATATATAAATCGACATTTTATCGCTATAATTCCAAAATAGATTTTAGTCTATTTTGAAAATATTCAGGATATTTTAAGAATTACATGCGCAATGCGCAAGGATCTTTTGTAGCTATGAATAGAATAACTTCTCGCTTTAAGGCCAAAGTAATGAAAGGACATAGTGTGACGTTGTCAGTGTTCGGTTAGGGAAAAGGTGCAAGGGCGCGCATTCATGCGATAGTCAATGCCTTTGCTCGCTCTGAGCAAGCAGTGACTTTGATTTTGTTTTTGTGGTTATCATTAATTGTTGTTGTTGATAATGTTGTTATTGTCGTTGTATAAAAAAAGCAACAGCTAAGTGATGCAAAGCATCAGCGTCTTGCGTCAAAGAATTCCATGTCTTTTCTCTCTGCGTAAAACCGTGCGTATGCGTAATAAACATTTGAGGCAAATGCGAATTAAATGTCACTCATACGTCTGGTCGAGTTGGTCTTCTGGCAAAGGTTCTACGCTTATTTAAATTACAAGAAAACATATTTACCTTAAAAAAAATAACAATACACGAAGGCACTTTTTATAATGATTAAAGCTGAATCGAAAAAGGTCAGAGTGGATGAACAAAGACTCGATGGAAAAAATTTTTTTTCGTGGCAAATCAAGAAAAAAATTATGATCGAGAAATTATTAACAAAGGTAATTCTGAAAACTTGAAACAAATTATTGAAACTTGTATCTTAAAGTACAAGAAATTATTCTATCTCGATTATTTACATTTTCACATTTGCCTTGTAATGGTTTATTATTTCTGAACATTTATAAAAATTGTTTTTGAAGGCTTAACTTACACTTTTGCAGTTAATTCAAGGTTCGATATACCAAAATGAAAAACCACCGATAGTTGCAAATTTTAAGCGACTTTTACTATAGTATTTTTTATGATATTTAAATAGGTTTGGTATAAAAACTTTATGTTTCAACATTTTTAAATCAATTCTGAAAAACTCAAAATGCAAATAATTAAATAAAAATTTATTAAAATATGTTTTTATGTCATCTTGTTTCGTTTGATTTGTTTTTGTGCTTGTAAAAGTACTTTACATTAATACATTTTTATACTTGTACATACACACATATTGTATATGTAAGTGTGTATCTACATTTTACAGGAATGAACATGCAATCAGCTGTTTAAAATTTAAAGTTCGTTATTAATTCAAAAAGATTTATTTAATAATTAAAATTGTTAGTTTCTTTTATATTTTTATGGTTGTTGTTTTTTTTTGCATTTTATTTAATTTCACTTTACTTCGATTCACATTTCACTTCACAGAATTTGTTTGATTAGTTAAGCGAACTGGGGAAAGTAGTGCCCAGACCCGTACTCGACTTCACCGTTTGAAAACAAAATTCCAACTGAATTCAGCATCGCGCGACGCTGTCCAACATCAACCATAACCAGCCGCAACGATGGCAGCCAACGACGAGGATACCGCTCGCTGGTTGCTTCTGTTGCTGCTGCTTTGGCTGCCTGCCGCACGTCACACGTCCTTTACAGACGGCGACTCCTTTCGTCACTTTATTCCCCCTCCCCCCCTTTTGGAAATTATTTTCTCAATGAATGCATACCTTAGTTGTTCTTGTTGTTGTTGTTGTTGTTGTTGTTGGTGTAAACATTTAATGCACATTTTATAGTTATTTTGTCGTTTAAAAGCTTTTTGCTTGTTATTGTTATTGTAATTGTTGCTGTTGTTTTTGCTTTTGTACAAATTTTTAATTGTCCTTTGAAAAGATTTTTTTTTGTGTTTCATTTAAATTTCATTGATTCGTTTGTTTGTCTTTTTTATGTTGGTATCCCTTTGCAGAAGGAAGAATTGATGTTTGGATGTACATATATGCATATATTCTAATACATGCATATGTTTGGACGGACATCTTCTGCATATCCTGTGAATGAATGCCAGCGATGACGTCACGTGCCACGAACAAGAGCGCGCAAACACGAATATTTGCCGAAGCTGTTCGTCACTAGGTCACTGTGTTAGCAGCATCAGCGCCATTTTGTTTTTCTACTTCTCCTTCTTCTTCTTCTTATCGGTCGCTTGGCAGCGGCGGCAAAAGCTGTCTCTATGTCTGTCAGCATGTCTGTCTCTCTGTCCGGAATGACGAACGCAATTTGTTGTTGTTGTGGTTCGTGTTTTTTTTTATATTTATGTATACTCTTCTTCTTCATTATTGAGCATCAGTGGCGTCCATTCGCGTCGAACAGGAAGTTTTGGTTTGCTGGTTTGGCTAGCGGCAGGCTTTAAGGGTGGAGAGTGAGCAGCAGGGTGGAACGTCAGTGCAGCTTGGCAGCCACGACAGCAAGTCACCTCATTTCATCTCACCTCACCGAAGAAGCAAGTCACGTTTCAGTGTCGCAGGCGAGTCGAGTTTGCAATAATCTAAAGTGCAAGCGATACTGCAAGAGAGCAGTGCGGCAAAGAGAGATGAGGACAACGATGACGTATGCGTTTCAGTTGACGTCGTTGGCCATTTCTTTAAATTTGACTTTTAAATTTCGACTAAAAATCGAAATGGATAAAAACAAAAATTAATGCAGTCTGGAAAATAAATCCGGTCTTACTTAAGGTTTGCC